>SSNR01000527.1:314535-348442 GCA_006937965.1 Callopanchax toddi
CCCCCCCCCCCCCCCCCCTCCATCAACCTTTTGATGTGTCATAAAAGCAGAGGAGGAGGAGATATGATGGTACACACACACACACAGTCTGACTTTATGGTGCAATGACTTTCTCACTCCTGTGGTGAGCTGCCAGTCGACCTGTTAAAACCTGCTTAGTAACCCTAGATGTGGAAAGTACCCCTGCAAGTCTGAGACACAAGGAACGTGTGCACAGGAGGCCTTCACCTTCTACCTGTCACACACACACACACACACACACACACACACACACAAATATATACGCAGTCGAATCGTATCATTGCAGCTTTCCTCCAGACACACAACCCAGACAAGACCTGGAATACAGTAAGACGCCCTGCTACTTCCATCCTTCTGAAGTTGCAAAGGAATCAATCTGTCTGCACTTGTTAGGACGTGTGTGTGTATGTGTGTGTTTGCATGCACTGCACTCACTCAGGGAGCAGATCGGGTGTCCTTAGACACATTTTGACTACTGTAAGTCTAGTATCTGTCCTGGCTGTGACTCTGACACGAGCATGTGCACCAGCATGTTGCATGTATTCGATTCCCTCCCCCCTCATCTCCAGACCTTGTGACACTTCTCCGCTTACACCTGGCCTCTTATGATCAAGGCATCAGCGCAGGCAGGTGTGCTCGCTCTTTGCCCTCATGACCTCAAAACATAACCGTTTCAATCAAACACCTGATCCAAGAACTGCTGGCAGCGAGGATGCTCTGAATTTCTGAGATTCATCATTTTACGTTTCCCTGCTAGCGTTATGGAGTGGGAAAGCCCAAATGAAGTCTGTGGGCCCATAAAACAGGCCTTTAATTGGTTTAGATTTGCCCAGGAGCTAGCGCTACCATTAGCCTCTTGTTTCTCTGGACTGCAGTCATGAGTATGATCCCACAGGGTATATGGTTTGATCAGATCAGAAAGGAAATTTACGAGCAACGTTTAAGGGGCCGGGACGTGAACAGGTGGGACTCATTGTCTTTGTGAGTCTCTCTGCTCGCACAGCGAAAAAGGGTGATTTGGAAGTAAATGGGAGGTGAGGGAGACGTCTAGCTATGTGCCGGTTTCCATAAGTTAACAAGGAGCTCTGACTTTGTACATATAAGATAGAATGAAAGATATATGGCTGCTTTTGGCTGAACGCCCAACATATAAAAACACACCATCATTTGAGACGTTAGCGTTCGTATGATCTGTAGAAACCTATACATTAGTCAGTCCTACTGAGAGAGGAACAGAGACGAAAACAACCAGAAGTATTCCGTTTCATTCTATAGGTGCTTTCCGATGTTTTCTTCAATAAGCGAGGGGATGTGTTTGTCAAATATGTGTGCACGAAAGCGGAGCGGTGGCAAAAAGTTTGGAGAATGAGACGAATATTACCCGTCACAAAGTTTGATGCCCGAGTTATTATGATGGCAGAGTGCATAAAATCCAGATTGGTATGAAGATAAATTATATAAACATAGTGGCTTTTTTAATGTTTTTATAAGTAGAATTAATTAATTTATCATTATTGCATTTTAGTGTTACCAGACCTTGAAACAACACCCTGAGGTAACATAACCCACCTGTCTTGTTTCCTAATGTGTAGTTTGATGAGTACTCCCATTGTGACCAACGCTGAGAGGGAACCAACAGCACCAAGAATAAACCCAATAACATCATCTGCAAAAAAACCCATTAAAACATTGTATTAGACACTGGTTTTATCCATTCAGCATGCAGAGAAACACAAGTAGCCTCTTTACTGCTAGTATCAAAGCCAAACAGGTAAAAAGCATTGATCAGTTCATGGAGTTTTTAGACAGTTTCTCAAACATTCTAACATTTAATCTGGATGATGAACCTACAGGAACTAATTAGTTTTTTGTTTTTGTTTTTTTTTTAATCCACATTTCATTTCCTGCTGAGCAGTGTTATAAGATTTACTGGAACAACTGAGGTGGAAAATTTAGTAAAAAAAAACATTTAATGTTAAAAATATTAATAACAAAAAGCTGATGAGTCAGAAAACAAAAACTCACACAGTGAATGTGGAACCGAAACACACAGAGAACCAGGAAACAACAGCGCAGAGGACAGGATCAGACAGCATGAGTGGATCAGTGATTACTGAATGAGAGCCAGCTGGGCTGATCACTAGTGACTGACAGGTGTGAGCTTGAGTGAACCAAAGCACAAGGGCTGATCACAGACATAAAAAGGAACAACCACAGTAAGAAATAACTCGGATATAAACTAAAAATCTGCATTTTCTATAAATCAGTGACCAAATATAAAATCAAACCCCCTGGTAATGTGACAGGAAGAGCACTTAAAGGCACACTAGGTAGTTTTGGCTTGTTTTTAGCACCCCCTAGTGTCCGTTTTAAATCATTGCCATTACAAACAAACTGTTCCTCCTGTCTTTGCGGTGTGCTTGTGTTTTTATTCATCAGATAAAGGTTTCTTTGGAGGCTCTGCCATGATGAACACGATACAATAGATCTCTTAGCTCATATCTATGATGTCTGTGTCTTCAGCTTGTCTGTCCTGAGCAGGTTCTGAGGTGAAAACATGGATTGCTGTAAAGCGTTACCGCTTCTCGCGAGATACGCGACTTTGTGAGACTTCAGGGCACCGGACCGGAGATTCTGAAGCTTCAAACACGGTATTCTGGACACAGGCAGCAGATGGGGCTTAGTGGCTTTTCATTAATCCTGTAAACTTTACAGGATTAACAGTGTAAAGGGTCATATTAGCACAGACTGGCTCAAGAAAAGGATTTACAAATATGAAAAAGTTACTTAGTGTGCCTTTAAACATCATTTCTCTGATATTCCCAGATTCTGAGCTGTTGATAGAAAATAATCATGTTATTAAAGTGATAATATGCAGTTTTGCTTGTTTTGGGCGCCCTCTGGTGTCCGTTTTAAATTACTGCATTACACAAGTTAGCATATTGTTTCAGCTTCTAAACGGCTAAATCTAAGTGTTGAAATGTCTCCTCAGCCTTCATAGTTTTCTACAGGAGCGGTTATTTACTCCTTCAAAGAAATCAGCTGTGTTCAAGCAGGGAGAGATGGAAAAAAATCAGGAATCATGAGCTAAAAACACTCCAGCGCTAGCATAACAGCTAGCCACATTGGGTTAGCCTAACCCTCGTGAGACACGTGACTTCCTGGGTACCGTGACGGCGACGGAGATCTTGCAATCGTGGTATTGTGGATCTAATCACCAGATGGGGCTAAGTGACTTTTCATTAACTCTGTAAAGGGCCATATTAGCACAGACTGGCTCAAGGACAAGATTTAAAAATATGAAAAAGTTGCAAATTATCACTTTAAAGCTGGTGTCAGAAAATGCAATATATTAACCACTGAATGGATTTTAAAAACTAAATTAGCAAAAATTAAACCAACTTCTGAAACAGACACAATAAAGTTTGTCTTTTTTGACCAGTTAGCAGAATGAGTGACATCTAGTATAGAAAGCACACTTTGTCTTAATAAACTTTCCTCTTCCCTGAAAAGTTTGACTCTTCTGAAGACAGAAATCTTTACCAGGAAACAAATCTGGAGTTTGTTTTTACAAACTTAAACTTTAACACTGACTGTGAAATGATTAGTCAATGAAACACAGAAATGAAAGAAAATTAATCTTTTAATAATATAAAAAAACAACTATTCTGTTAAGCTTGTTCTTTTTATATTTAAACTAAACAAAAGAAAGTCTTTTTTTCCCCACACATTTTCTCCTAAAGACTCATTTGTTGCAGGTGAAAAAAGTCATTCAGATACATTTTTAAAGAAATAAACACAATATACATATAAAATATAATTCTGTAACCATCAAATCTCAGTACAGAAGCATGGCTGTTCAATATAAGATAAATAAAACTAAACTGCCAGTGATAGATTTTAGATTGAATTCAGCTCCAGCCTGATCTTTAATTAGCCATTTCATTTTATTTAATGTGAGCAGTGAAACGTTAGAGGGTATTACGTTCTGTCAGAATAAGTTTCCTAATGATCGTATTTATTATAAAATCAGGCCTCAAAGTGTCTCTTTAAAGCTTAAATAATTAGACAAACTGACTGTGGTGAAGGCAGGATTTAATCAACCTTCCAATGCAATTCATAATGTTATCTACCTCATTTCATTTTAAATTTTATTATAAAATAAATTAGTTCACTACAACAAACGTGTCTACTAAGATGATAGTGATGTGAAAAAGCACTTTTCAGTCACAAATTCCATGTATTTTTTTTCTTTACTTGTTTTAGGTCATTTTAACATCTGAAAGAAACCTGAGTAAATACAAAATGCAGTTTTCGATTGATCATTTAATTTATTAGTGGAAAAAATCTACGGTAGAACCAAATAACTGGCATTTTGTTCAACTCTTCTTTAGAGAATTTTTAAAATCCAGCCACATTGGAGAGTTTTCCAAAATGAACGGCCCATTTTAAGGTCAAAGGTCAGACATTCTGCCTCAGTATTTTTATCAGGTGGTCCAGGTCCTGGTCTCCAGACCACCACACCTCCACCATGTCTGAATGCTGGTATTCTTATGAAATACAGTGTTAGTTTTACTCCAGATGTAACAGGATGCACCTTCTAAAAGGTTCGTCTCCTCTGGTCACACAGTAAAGAGATCATCAAGAGGATGAAATCCTGATGACCTCATCATGTGAATAATGCAAAAACAGAAGGAATCTGTAAGGGGACAAATACTTTTCACACTGGTAACAATACATCAAAACGCTTTCTGTTTTCAGAATCATGAAGCGCAACAAACCTGGACTGATGCTGCCTTGATTTGATCATTTTCCCCACCAGCTGCCTTCACATTTGTTGCATTTTCTTTGAAAATCTGTGTCTCTGGTTGACATCTGGGTGACATCATCATGCCAAGGGAAGCTGCTGGAGTAAGACTGGAATAACCAAATCCCCCCAAATTATAAGCATTTCATTTAACATCTAAAATAATGCCTTGACTCAAACTCTCATGGAGGAAAATCGCATTTTAACAAGCTAATCAGCTCTGTTCCTTTTATCTGTCAGCGCTGGTATTGTTCCTGGGAACACTGAAAACAGATTTATGTGAAGAACACAACAATGCTCAATCTCATGTACCGTACACATTTTCCCAGAAGTTCTTAAATCAATCCATCTTGCTAAAAAAATAAATAAATAAAGTCAGACCTTGGATTTACTGCCACCAGCCTGCTGGACACCGAAGCCTTCAGCCTAAATGATTCAAGCTGCTCTGGATGTAATGCTACTTGGAGCATGCTGTTAACATCCACCTTTTTCCTCCCGCTGGCCAAACTCAAAGCCATTCAATTACTGCTGTGAACCAAACTTCAGCGATCAAAACACGAAGCTCCAGGCCAGGGAGAACCTGAACTCAGTTTGGAACAAATACGTTTCCAGTCAGGTGATGAAAACATGACAGGCTTTAAAGTGTTGGAGGGAGCTGTTCAAACTGATGACGGAGTCAAAAAGTTCATTTTTTTCTGTCCATAAAAAGATGGTGGTTTTCTATAGAATAATAATCCTACATCTGATGGTATTTGCTGCACATTCCCAGTCCTAACCGAATAGAATTGAATTTTTCAAGCTTATCATTCAGACTTATTCAAATTCTTCCTCTAGTCATGTGTTTATCTTCAAGACAAACGGCTGATCAGATATCAGTCGGGTTTTATATTTCTGCTGCACTGAAACGCCCTTAAGCGAAATTCTTATCATGTAAAATGTTTTTCTTGTTGTGAAAGATGAGAGGTTTAGTTGGGAGCTGATATGATCTTAAATAATTCTGTTGATGTTCCTCTCCCTGGTAACAGTTGTGTTGACGCTGAGAGCTACTGTTGTCATCTGAGACGATCCCTCGCCGTCTGACTGAAAGTGATGGTGCAGAAACTCATTCATCCACTTTATGAATGAATTCCTGGTACGTGTCTCAGGGCCCGGCTCGGGGTGGGAGATAGGACGGTATTAAATTGTGAAGGATTAGAACGTTGTGACGATCTGCCGAAGCAAATACATGGAAGAATCGTCACTTTTTATCCATCAGGGAGGCTGAGAACAATTTAAAGTGATAATATGCAACTTTTTCATATTTTTAAATCTTTTCCTTGAGCCAGTCTGTGCTAATCTGACCCTTTACAGAGTTAATGAAAAGTCACTTAGCCCCATCTGGTGATTAGATCCAGAATATGATTGCAAAATCTCTATCGCCGTCACGGTACCCAGGAAGTCACGTGTCTCATGAGGGTTAGGCTAACCCAAAGTGGCTAGCTGTTATGCTAATGCTGGAGTGTTTTTAGCTCATGATTCCTGATTTTTTTCAATCTCTCCCTGCTTGAACACAACTGATATCTTTGAAGGAGTAAATAACCGCTCCTGTAGAAAGCTATGAAGGCTGAGGAGACATTTCAACAGGTAGATGTAGGCGTTTAGAAGCTGAAAGAATATGCTAACTTTTTAATGCAGTGATTTAAAACGGACACCAGAGGGCGCCCAAAACAAGCAAAACGGCATATTATCACTTTAAGGGTCGTTTCCGCCCGGACCGTTTTAGATGTGACACGCTCCAAGCCTGGTCACATATTAGTGCATTAATGGAAAAAGATAGCTAAAGACATGTTTTATTTAATATATAGCGTTTTTAAAGAAATGTGTTGATTGCATTTGTCAACTGGCAGCTGTGGCAAAACATTAGCGTTAGCACCTGTTAGCGTACGGCAGTGTCTGTTATTCAAAGAGGAAATTCACTAAAATATTTGGCAACTCTTTTGTGTTTTAGAGGCCATTAAAACTATTTTTAAGCCTTTTGAACTGTTGCACTTTTCAAAACTTTGTTACTTTTTCCTTTCTTTGTCAAATTTTAAATGTTTTAATGACTTTTCCAGGTTTAAACTGCAAATCAAGATTTACAGCATGATCAAGATCAAATATGGTCACGTGCACAATAACAGGTTATTAGCCTTACCTTATATTACATTAAATAATGCTGTACAATGCAACTTTGATTAAAGTCACCTTGTATACACATTCTGTTGGTTGTTGGATAATTAAATGTGAATACTTTTGTCGTTTTGAAGTGTTTTTGTTGATTGAATTCAAGTTTTTCAGGAGGGGTGCCATTTTATTTTTATTTTACATTTTATTTTATCAGCATTTTTAAAGGTCCATGGTTTTTTTTACCTTGTTACTGTTTTTCTCTCTTTTATTTTTATAACGTTTTTGTACAAGTTTCAGGTTTTTAAACCATGCATAAGTCATCAAATATGGCCACCTGCCCTATAATGGGTTAAATAAAAGCCTTATATTCATCCATCCATTTTCTGAAGCCGCTTCATCCTCCACAGAGAGCTGGTGCCTAACTCAAGAGGCGAGGTAAAAACCTTATATGTATACCTAAATTCTAAACCTGTTTAAAAGTGCACAAAGGACATCGTTTTTAAGTTTTAGGAATATAGGATTGTTATTCAGATCCACTCACAAACGCTTGGACTCGTGTCACCTCTGCTGACGGCGGCTCATTAAAGTGACTCAGAAGAAGTCAAACTGGATGTGGTGGTATTTATTGTTGAGCGGCGTGTCCTTTTTATCCTAACTATGACTTCTTTTCAGCCTCCACACCATGAAGTGATTCATATAAAGGGAGGAGGAGGAGGAGGAGGGCTCCTGCTCAGGCTGTATTTAGTGTTGTTTACTTGGCTAGAGGTCAGATTTGAACAGCGGAGGAAACAGCTTCTCCAACACCTGCCACTGAGCTCCTCGGGTCGTGTTGACAGTTGTTAGCTCCAATTTGTGTAATGAGAACCACAGAGCAAGAGCCATTAAAGCAATCATTGTCACACACTGTAGCAAAAAGGCCTAATATTGTGTGAACACTTGTGTTGTAAAGGTTTACTGGAGCTCTCCCTCGAGAGCTACTCGTGTAATTATGTGCCATTTTAGTTATATGGAGTCGATAGCTTTAACACCAGGATTGATATTTATTGGGAACTTAACTTTTTAGTATGATAAAGAGGGTTTTTTGGGTAATTTTAAAGTCTGTTGCTGTGTAAAAATGACTACCTGTTGCAGATAAGCTTCCTAAACATTTTATTATTTGGGGAAATAGTTTAAATCCTTCAGAACTGATAAGATAGCAGCTAATCCGAGTTTAGTCAGGAACAAAGTTTGTTGCATTTTATGGTCATTTTGGCAGAAATATTAATACATTCCTGCTGGATGTACCAGAAATAGCTAATGGTGATATTTATGCTTTTAAATAACTATAAAAACATATCCACAATAGATCAGGTCAAGTATAACTTTTACACAGAAACTCACTCATTCCCCACAAAAAAAAAAAAACCCTTTAGGTCATAAAAAGTAGATGATCGTGTCTAACAGTGATCTGGCTGGTTGTTCCTCGGCTCTAATCAGATTGATTAAATTTCAGAGTTTATTCGGAGCTGATCAGTATGAGGAAGTCTCAGTTTGCAGCTCTAATAAGAACAGGATGAGCGGAAAGCCGGAGAGCAGAGGTGGATCGCAGTTCAAGTGGCTTTTCTTCACCGCTACTAAAACTAAAAGAATAACGCCTGAAAATACATCAATTCTACAAGAGTTAAAACTAATCAAGGAATTAATAAATTAATTATATATGAGCTGTTAGGGTTTTCTGAAAATCCAGCTCATTTACAAACATCTTTATGGGCATGATGGTACAATAGATACAGAGGGAAATACTGCCACCTAGTGGCAACAGCTGACCACTACATCACTCATCCTGGGATCATGGGGTAGGAACTAAACCTCTACAGAGGCCAGGTGTTTCTAATTCTCTGACACAAAGCCCAGCTGATCCCAGGTCAGATGTTTGTGTCTTTGTTGTTAATAGTCTGCAAACGCAACTGAGCGCTGAGTCTGTTTAATCTTTGGGAGAAAAAGTTTCATCGAGTCTTTCTTCATGTGGAGGATGCAGCCAGGTGATTACACCAAATATAAAACATGCAATTAGGCCATAAAAATGTCCCATAATCCTTTGCACTGCTTCCATGTGGGTTTGAGTTCTAAAAACGGCTCATGAAGTCAAAGGCTGAATGCATTTACACAATGTGTTGTATTTATAGAGCACTTTGGTGTTTTATCCACATGTTTCCCACCTGACCTGTAATGCAGTAAGTCTGCTGTCCTGTCCAGGTCCCATCCTCCACACAGGTGCGCTCTGTTGACCCGTACAGCGTGCGGCCTTCGTTGCAGGTGAAGCTCAGGGTGTTGCCCTGCAGGTAGCGTGTCCCATTCTTCCTCCCATTCCTGGGTGTGGGCAGCCAGCCACATGACACCACTAAGACACAATGATACGTTCGAAAATACTCACTGAATATCGAATGTTTTCTGAAATAAATACAAGCACATTTAACAAATTATGCAGCTGGTTTCACAAACAGAACCTTGTTTTTGCCTGTGAGGACAAAGACAGTGGATGGACTGACAGACGGTGATTTAGTGAGATGCAGTACCTACCTGGCTGCAGGGCTTCCATTAAAGCCCGATGACTTCGGTGGGCCCTCAGAGTGGCGTTTCCCACCGCGAGGCTCCGGGTGATCAGAGTATCGTGTTTACAGAACTGAGCCCCCTCTCCCAAACACGTGGACAACATGTCCGCTAGCAGAGGGTCATCAGGTTTCTCAGGTAGAGAAAAGGCAGGAACAAAAGCAGCGTCGTGGCTCGGTGGAACAAAGTATGAATCCAAAAGGTAGCGAGAGTCGTATGTAAACAGGGAAGACATCTTTAAAATGTTCCCTGTTGGCAAAAACGGATTAGTTTAGAATTCTTTTGTTTTAAAAAACGTATACTTAAAATGCTCCTCAGCTGCAGCGCCTCTGACTCGTGGCGTCCCACAGGGAACTATTTTGGGTCCACTGTTTAATAATCTATATTTAATGTCTTTGGATTACATTTATAGAACAAAACATCCCTGGTTCACGATGATATCAAGGTCTATATGTCTGTTAAGGCAAACAGTACTGATGCACACAAAACAAAATGTCTAAATGACATTAAAACCTGGTTAAAATTGATCTCTCTCAGTCGCAAATGAAATAAATCAGAAGTCATCCTCTTTGGAAAATATACCCACGATAACTTCTGTTGTTTTTAATGTGCTACATAATTAATATTGGATTTTAAAATGCAAAAACGAATATCTACTTAACTGAAGATGTTTAATAATGAGCACACAGAATGTAATCGTACTTTAATGACCTCAAAAGATCATTCATGTTGATGCAGTTTAAACAAATCGTAGTTATTATCAAAGAATAATTGTGTCTAATTACTATAACTAACTGCATGACTAATGACCAGTCCAATGGGTCATCTGAAGTGACTGACATCACTTACAGCCTGTATCACTGAAGCAGCATCAGGGCTGGAAACCATTATTACTGAAAACATGGAACAAAAACTAACAGCTGCAGTTTTGTGTCTTTTATTAGGATGCAAACAAAAACAGAACTCGCTCTACAGGAAATCGTTTCAGTCAAAAGATCGACTGCCTGATGTGTCCATTCCTGACTAATTTTTAAAGATAATTATAATAATTGCAGCTTAGACGTTAGCGTTATGCTGTATCGGTACACTGTGGCATTGTGGGAGCAGAAATGTGCTTTTAGGTGCACAATTTGGTCAAACTCTCACATTTACCTATGTATTTTGTTTGGTTTATTTTAATACATTTAATTTCTGATCAGCTCCTAACTTACATAAGATGCTTTAGATTTTATATTCACATTTTTATAGTGTGAACTGTTTTTTTTTTTTAGCTTTTCTCATTTGATTGAAGCGTTCCATTTCACTCACACTCAGCTCCAAAGGTAAAAATCTCCTCCGGCGAGGCGTCGGCTGAAGGTGTTACGTTTCCAAACGGGGTCATCAGGTCGTCAGATGGATCCGAGTTCATCGGGCCGAGGAGACCCCGAGTGTGGTTGGAGAACTCTGCTGGAAGCAGGACAGTAGCCATCATGGCTCCTTGGAGCAGACGAAGCTCCACAGCAGCTCCAGAGGAAAAGATCACCGTCACATTCTGAGGACTGGGGGTGAACACAAAGACGCCTAAAGAGAGATGTTGATTTAGTTTAAATACTTGGATTTTAATTAACAAAACTATGCAACTATTGGTGGTGCTAGATTAGAGATCAGATCTTTGGTTTGTCCTAAACAGAGATGTAAAAAAGTCTTTAGAACCTGAAGGAAGTTCCTGCAGCTTAGAACACCTCACCTTGCAGATCCATCCACTGTTGCTCAGTGAACGACAGCATGTTTTGGTTCCTTAGCACCTGAAGACGTTCACCTTCAACTCGAACTTCAATGACATCTGAGGAGTTTTCCTTCACAGCCACTGATGAGAGGCATGTGGCTTTGACCAGGGTACCTTAAAGGTAAACAAAAACACCTCTATGTTTAAGATGCTGCACATATTCTGAAATCTATGCTGCTTATAATCCCATTTTAATGTTTGTGCAATTCTAAATAATCCAGATGTTTTCCCAGCTGATCTAATTCAGTCAGTTTGTTGCTGAAAAAACAAAATAAAGGAAGTTAAAAACAGTTTTCCTCCAGGAAAAACCAGAACAGGTTTCATAGCTGCTGGATAAAGAGAGGTACAACATGGGGATGAAGCAGACACAAACGGGGCATTCACGTTAAACGTGGACTCACCGTTCTTAAATTTCACCTGCTCTGTTCTGATCTGAACACTCAGCTCTCTGTGCGCAGAAGACACGAGGTCATACTCTCCTCTGCCACTGAAAGTGTAATTGAGGCCATCAAAGGTTATGAAATGCAGATCCCCGAAGACAACACCTGTAAGACGTCAAGAAAAAAAAACGGATACACACATTTTAGCACAAACTGCCTCAGGAGAGCAGGCAGCTGGTTTTATGAGCTCATATTTTCCACATTAAAGCTGAAGTCTGTAACTCATTGACCTTTTCTGAAAACTGATCTGGTTTGAACTGCAGCTCTAATGTCCATTTGTGTTTAAAATTAAAAAAGCAGAGTGATAAAGATGAACAAACACGCATATTCACGCTAAATTTAATGACGCTTTTTCAGTTTACACAGAAACCAGAATCTAAAACTTTAAAAAGTCAACTTTTATGATTTTCTGTGAACTGTAAAGTGTTTCTAACAACAGTCCAACCTGCTCTTGGCGGCTGGTATTTGCGGCAGTCACTTGAAGGTCGATGGTTGAAGAAGATGTGGCAGAGGTCGGACCACAGGCAGCAGTGAAAGAAACTCCTCCTGTCGTAAAGCCAGTGGGAATACCCAGGAACCCGAGGGGGGTTCCTGTACGGAGGAGCCCCCCAGTCGTGAGCCCTGTCTGGGGTGCTGCCACCAATCGAGTCCCCTGTCAGAACCAGGGAGCCGAAGCTGTCGTAGCAACACTGCTGCCCCGATCCATGACTGGGGCTGGAATATAGGAAGGAAAACAGGGGAAAATATTAGATTTTGATTTTGAAACGTTAATCTGTGCTTGTGTCACTCCTACCTGGCCTGAATGGCTCTGACACAGTGGACACTGCCGCGGTGGTTAGTGCACACACTGCCCTTCTCAATGTCACAAGTGTAATCAGTCTGAAACAAAAACAGGTGATCTGTGAAGGTTAAACACACACTGGATGTCAATAATCCACCTGTAAATGATAAATGTCATTTATTCATTTGACTCTGGTGGCTGCACTCACATGAAATCTCCCTGTGTCTGCCCGAGCTTGTGCCAGAGTGCAGGGGCAGTCGATGAGCTCGCTCAGGAAGTCGGGCAGCGTCTTCTCCAGAGCGTCCCACTGCACACACCTGTTCTGTGCCCAGGCTGAAGAGTTGTCTCTGAACGCCTGCTCCAGGTGCCAGGCCAACATGTGACCTCCGCTCCAGAGTCCCTGTGCATTCCTGAGCATGAACAATTCCTTATTTTAGTTTAAAATTCCACTTCCATCTATAAAAACATAAAGGGTTTAAAAATGGCTCAAACTTAGTATAACTTGTGTTTAACTGATAACAGCATACATACAATACACTACCATAAAATAGTCGATTACAAAAACTGAAAGTGCCAAAAAAATGTTATTTTTATTTTATTTTTTTAGATCCAAACATCTGTATTGAAATACTGTGACTTGACATTACCTGATGAAAATAAGTAAAATAAATGAATTTACCTGCATTGTAATAGAACAAAGCAGCATATCTCCACATGTCAGAAACCAAAGCAAGCAAATCTTTTAGCAGTCAAATAATAGGTCATTAATAAATCTAAAGTACTTCTAGTCTGGATTATAATGTACATACCAAACTATTAAAATAATGTATTAATATCCACAGGTAATGCTAAATATTGTCATGGTGTTTTCAAGTAGATGAATGTTAGACATACAGGATTTTAAACACCAGTCACATATAGGAATCAACTTTTATCACATAAAAAAAGCCATTTTAAAGCATCTGCTTTAAAATATATATATTTATGGTTAATTTTAACATATTTCTAGTTTTACTAACCTATAAATATTTAAAGAAATTCATGGTACCTTTCCCCCTGGGGTGTGGAGCTAGCAGTGATGCGGATATTTCCCACCTCCCACTCAGAAAAGTCCTCTCTGGGCTCAGGAGTGAAGCTGAAGGCTCCTGTGTTGGGATGATTCCTGCTGAGTGAGTACAGATACCTCATCTCGGCCTGCAGAGAGGACGGCTCTGCCTCTGTGCTCCTGTTGACCTCTCTGTAACCCCACAGCTCGACGTTGACCGTCTCTGTTTGGACTAAAGAGCGGTTCCACGCCATCTGAAGCTGTCCTGTTGTGTTCGGAGCGCCGTAATTCTGCCACTGCCTTCCGTTTATCAGGGTGACTTCAAAAGCAGGGTCTGCTTTACTGGGATGGACTGAAATTTAAATTAAACAAACAACTAAAATTAACCATGAAAAAGATGAGTAATAATCTGCTCATGTCAGCACCTTACCTGACAAGTACTCTCCTGATCTGTAAACATTGGTTCCATCCGTCGAGACGTTAAACGGCACCCAACCCGTCTCAAACAACAGAGGAGATATGCACCATGCACGGCCCTGTTCATCAATAAACCCCTCTACTTCAGTATCACCTTTGAACCTGCAACAAAAATAAACAAACTTGACATTTTTTGACCTTTTTACTGACAACGCAACACCATCTCTTATCAGTGGAATAAACAGTTTACATGCATTTGCACACAAAAGTACAAATCTGTCTGCAACTTCAAGACCAAATCATTCCATTTATCAGGGCTGTGGTTTGGATTTAAAAGCACTCAAGTTAGGCAACGTTTTGTAGCATAATATGCCAAATTCAACACAACACAACATGAATTCAGTTTATTTATAATAATTAATACCACTGTAAATTATGTTGTATTATCTCATGGTGACAAGTAGTAATTAACTCTGGTTAAAGAGTCATTTTAGGTCATTACAGCTGTTGTTAGGAAATCTTCCTGATTGCTGATTGATGATATGTTGACTTCCTGATTCTAAATGTGAACACAAACCTGCAGAGAAGGCGTCCAGGAGGAAGAACCAAGCCGAGGATCCTGAGAGCTCTTCCTCCCAGCATGGTGCTGGAGTGAGGTGAGACCTGGAAACAGGACTGGTTGTAGTCTGTGCAGCAGGTCAGCAAAGACAAACAGGTTGCATGGCAGGAGCATTCCTCTAACGCACCTCCACACTTCTCCCTGCAGGTTTGACCTGGTTAAAACATTATTAGAAATTTTATAAATTTTAAAAAATGATAAATGTTGGAAAAGTTGCAGAAATTCTGACTTGAATTTAGATTTAGGTAATAAGTATACATTGAATTGGACTCAGACCTGTTGCTTTAGATGAAAAAAATAATAATCCCCAGAAAAAAATGAGCTCTCTGATGTGTGCGCCCATGTTTATGTCAGAAAAAAAACTCCGCATAAGGTCAACTGAGATACTAAAAGTGATCTAAATCTATCGTTTCTGTGACCTATAACGGAAAAACCGAAAATGGCCGAATCCTTCCGTGTACTCTTCGTTCTTTCGTGTCTGAAACGCAATAACCGGAATTTGCCATTATAACGGATTTATAAAGTGTACCGAAGGTCATTTAAAGCTGCAAACAACCATGATCACGAGTTATGAGTTATGAATTAACGGACGTGATTTTTAAAGCTGCATTAGAGGAGCATGTGTTCCCTTCTGGAGGACCGATGAATTCAACACATTTCTAACATTCCAAACAACTCGCATTCACGTGTTTTCTGTCACTTTATTCCGCTGCAAGCAGCAATCAGGGTTGCCAGAAACAAGAAACAAGGCAGCATGTCTACAAATACACCCACAAGAAGCGATTGGACTAAAGGTTTAGTTATGCATGGCAGGTTATTACAGTCTGAATGACCCCATCTTTATGTTTACAACAGGAATGGACCTAAATAAGAATGTTTTTCACAAGCCCAAAAAAACTACATCACTTAACTGTCAAATATTATCATGGAAATTTACAGAAAAACCAAAAAGAAAATCGCTTAGAATAAACGGAACTGGCAACTAAAGTTGCATCTAACGGAATGCTTATTTTCTCTCGCGAGAGTTTATCTTTAACGCATGCGCACTTATTTTGTTTAGCAAAACGGACTGGTTGTTTCTCAATTTACTAAAGAGACTGGCACCCATATAATAAATGAAACGCTTATTATTTATGTCGAGATAAGTTCGGATAATATCCGCTTCGTGACGGTTATCGCTACAAGGTCCAGTATGTTGGAAAAATAGAGACCACATCCAGCTAGGAAGCAAAGCAGCTAGTAGCTACTAGCTAGTGCATCGTTAGCATCTTCTGGAGTCGAGCTCAGGGGGGAGATGTATTTTCTCTACACAATTTTTGCGTCTTTAGCTTTCTTTTTTATTTTAAAATGGATGAAAAAGAGGAGATATTTCACGGAGTTGAAACGACTTGATGGTAAAACGGTTCTTATCACAGGTAAATAAACTACATACTGAAAAAGGTCATGTTTGAAATGCTAAAATAAATATCAAAGCTAAAAGAAGTCACTGTAAAATCCAAATTACTGTGAATTTACACTGTTCTCATATAAACTCACATCTTTCCTTTATGTTTAGGTGGTAATTCTGGTATTGGCAAGGAGACAGCTGTTGCTTTGGCAATGAGAGGTGCCCGTGTCATCATTGCTTGCAGAGACCCTAACAAAGCTGAGAAAGCTGTTAGAGAGATCAAATTAAAGAGTCGCTCTCTTAATGTTTTACATATGGAGCTGGACTTGGCCAACCTTCGCTCTGTGAGAGATTTCTGTAAAAACTTTCTCCAAGGGGAGAAAAGGCTTGATATCCTGATCAACAACGCAGGTGAGAGAAGTTTCATCAAGCAACACCTGCACATTGTCTTAATATAAAACATATTGTGACATTTTGACATATTTAACATCTTTCTGTCCCCTTGTGATGTTTCCTCAGGCATGCCAAGCATTCTTGACTGGACTGATGATGGCTTCAGCGTGTGTTTTGGTGTCAACCACTTGGGCCACTTCCTCCTAACTAATCTGCTCCTGCCTCGGCTGAAGGAATGTGCTCCCAGTCGGGTTGTAACACTCACATGTTCCAGCTACAAATATCAGAAACTGAACTTCCAGGACCTCAACTACAACCTGCTGCCCTTCTTCACTTACTGCCGCAGCAAGCTGGCCAACATCTACTTCAGTCAGGAACTGGCTCGCATCACAGAAGGAAAAGGAGTCACGTCCTACGCTGTGCACCCTGGTACTAGCATTTCATGTCTTTTAGATTCAATCTAACTCTTATCAAACAGCTTTAAACTGTTTGATTTATGTTTCTTGATTTCTTGCATCTTTTACCTCAGGTTTTGTCCAGAGCAGCTGGACGTGCCACTACTCATTCCTCTTCCGGATGCTGATGCAGGTGATCATGTGGATGTTCTTTGTGCCGTGTGAGATTGGAGCTCAGACTGTCATCTACTGTTCTGTGTCAGATGAAGCTGCCAAACACAGTGGGGACTATTTTGTTGACTGTCAACCTGCAACTCTGCGTCCTTTTGCAAGAGACGCGGGAGTGGCGAAAAAACTGTGGGAGGCCAGTGAGAGACTGGTGAAACTGGCGTAATCGTGTAAGCTGAGGAATCTCTTAAACAGTCATGTACACTGAGAATTATCACTATTGTCTTCTTCATAAACATTTTAATATAAAGTGCACATTTTAAAAGTTGATGGTATGCTTCTGAGTTTTAGGAGAACCCTAACTTTTTTTTGTAATGTTTTTATACATAAACCACTGGATGGTGGTCCTGGTTTTGACTGGTGTTTCTGATATGAGACGTTTGTAAAACTTGATTTTATTTTTTGTTAAAAGCCTGTTTTGTTACACATGTTTTTGTGCTGCTGCTCACTAGAATGGTTCATGAGAGTTGAATATAAAACAAATTGCACCCTCTGCTGGTAAGAAAACAAACTGTAAGGGTTTATTTCTCAAAAGGGAACTGAGCTCAGATGCTGGGGGTTTAACCTAAAAACAAACTTAACACCAAAATGTCTGTGACTTTCATATTTGGTGATCTTGAGAGACAACGTTTTGAAAGAAATGGCTGGAAAACATGCTGCATTTTATTTTTACATTTATTGAGCTGGCTGCCATCTTGTGTCAGACTTTTAGAGATCCTGTGTCTCTGAGCTGCAACCATAACTTCTGTTCAAGCTGCCTGCAGAAGTTCTGGGAACAAACTAAAAAAAGAAAAAGTCCCATTCGTAAATGGTTTTCTGCATGTTAACTTTACAATGAAGGAACTGCCTGATTGATAAAAGAATATCTTTATCATCTGACATAATGGTTTATTTAAGAATATTATATAATAATAGGGAACTTATTATATATATATATATAGGAAGCTGAGCTCATAAAAACTGTATTTCCTAGACTTTTCAAAACAATCAAAAAGTCAAACGGGGTGAAATGGATTTTATTGCTTTTAACATTAAACAGGTGGTTAATGTGACAGGTGTTTATCTACTCAGAGTAAGATTAGTGTCTAAAGTAAATGTCAGCATTTTGACTAATTAGAAAAGGACTGAAATGTATTATAATTGAATAAAAATTTGTTGGGGAAAAACGGATTTGGCATCACCGTCTGTTCTGGCCTAGAACATGTTGACTTTATGATTCAATAACAAAACAAAAAACTAAATGAGGCGTTAGAATGCTACTCTAGAGTGACAGTAGATGTAATAGATGTTTTCTTGTTTTGCACTTATTTTCTAGAGTTTCTATAATTTACAAAGTTCATCTTTTCACATTTATTTAGATATGTCTGCACATGCTGAATCTTGCTGTTCTGTTTTTTTTTTATGCATGTTTATAAATCCTATGCTGTATTGTTTATTACACATTTCCCAGGATGGGATTATTGGAGCATTTTTCAGTTTAATCTTACATTTATGGCTGCATAATTAAAGACATTGACAATGTTTTAACAGAACAATAACTAAAGTGAAATGAAACCTCTAGATTTTAACGTGTTGGCACTTTAATCAAATCATTAGATCAGTGCTTTTGGATGTATTGATATCAGATACACATTGAATTGCTTTTCCTTAAAAAAATTAGAAAATGTTTAATTTTGCTTCTTTCCTTTTCTCCAAGAATCCAGTTCTCAGTGTCTCAAGCTGATTGTGAAATGTAGGATGAAGTTGTCTTTTGTAAACGTAGTTAATGTCAAATAAAAGTATTAAACTTTTAAGTCGTAATCTGTCAAAAATGAAGCTTAAATGCATGCATCTAAAGTTTTACTGAGGATCAACATTACAACATTACTCCTTTCAGCTGGAGAAAAAAATGTTGTTGAACTAGTTGAGAGCAAGCTGAGAATAATTACTGGTATTTATAAATACCTGCTGTTCTCTTAGAGACGGAAGTACAAACCTGAGTTTTTATTTCCAGCAAAAGTGGATAGTTCTTTTCTGTGTTCTGATAATAATAATGCAAAATAAATACATTTTTGTTGTGTAAATAATTCACATTGATAGCAGCTCTAAAGTAATTGTTCTGAAACTGAAACACAAAGTTATTATACATCAACCTGTCTGACTGGTGACGCGTCACTGAGACTTACCGTATATTAACCTTGTTAATCAGAACTGAAACACCTCACAGGGTGTGTGAAGTCACTGCTGACAAGAACATGTTGACAGAACTTAGTTGGAAAGGTGAACTAATCACAGATCGGTGAGTCGTTTTTCTGAGAGACTTTGGTAGAAAATGGCTGAGAACGTGACTTTTGTTGAAAGTTTTTTGAGCTGCCAACTGTGTTCAAAGATCGTCAGAGAGCCTGTGTCTCTGAACTGCAAACACAACTTCTGTTCAAGCTGCCTGCAGAAGTTCTGGAAAGGAGTCAAAAACAAAAAGTGTCCTGTGTGTGGGAAGAAATCTTTCAAGCACGATCGAGGAGTTAATCCAACACTAAAGGCACTCGCTGAATCTTTCAATCGAGGACGAAGCTCTGGATCGCATGAGACCAAAAAACAAGACACAACATTAATAGTGTGCGGTAAACATCAAGAAGAGCCTAAACTGTTCTGTCTGGACGAGCAGAGAGCTGTGTGTCCTGTCTGTGAGTTTTCTCTCCACCAGAGTCACAAAGTGGTTCCTGTAGAACAAGCAGTCAGTGAGCTGAAGGAGCAGCTGAAATCTGACCTCAAGTCTCTGCAGGACAAGAGGAACAAATACAAACAAGTGGAGGAAACATACAATGACATGAAGGAACATGTCAAGAATCAGGTCTCAGCCACAGAGAGACAGATCAGAGCAGAGTTCTACAAGCTGCACCAGTTCCTGGAAGAGGAAGAGGAGTCCAGACTGGCAGCTCTGAGGGAGGAAGAGGAGCAGAAGAGGAAGACTATCAGCAGAGAGATGAACAGGATCCTGGAGCAGATCTCCTCTCTGTCAGACAGGATCTGTGCTGTTGAAGAAGAGCTGCAGAAAGACAACGTGCCGTTCCTCAGCAGCTATAAAGACACTCAGACCAGAACCAGGACCCACAGCTCACTGTCAGATCCACAGCTGGTCTCAGGAGCTCTGATAGATGTGGCCAAACACCTGGGCAACCTGTCCTTCACCGTCTGGGAAAAGATGATGGACAAAGTTCACCTCAGTCCTGTGATTCTGGACCCAAACACTGCAAGTAGCTGGCTCTACCTGTCTGATGATCTGACCAGTGTGAGATATGGAGACACAAAGCAGCAGTTTCCTGACAATCCAGAGAGAAACATTGAGTACACGAGTGTGTTTGGCTCTGAGGGCCTCAGCTCAGGGAGACACAGCTGGGAGGTGGAGGTGGGAGATCATCCTCGCTGGAATGTTGGTTTGGTTAAAGAGTCAGTCGACAGGAAGGGGAAAATTAACACTTCACCAGAATATGGAGTCTGGTGTTTAAAGCAACGAAGTGGAAAATACTCAGATGGCATCAGTCAGACTGTCTCAGTGAAGACGAGTCTCCAGAGGATCAGAGTCCATCTGGACTACGACGGTGGGGAGGTGTCCTTCTACGTCCCTGAAGACATGACTCACCTCTACACTCACAGAGACACTTTCACTGAGAAACTCTTCCCTTATTTCAGCATCGGAGAGGCTGGAGATGCTAAAACCTCTGAGATCAGAATATTAATGAATTAAATGTTGGGGACTTCATAGGTTTAATAATGAACGATGGAACAGACTTGGATATATTTTAAAAAGATTCATAAGAAGATATTATGGTTTTTCTTCCTCTCGTTAGACTTTAGACTTATAGTTTTTGTTTGAAGTTGAATGGTTTTGAACTGTAGAAGAATATTTTAGTAACTTTACAGAAACACTTGTTCTAAACTAGAATTGATGTTTGTTTAAATGCATTGATGTAAGGTTATATTTATATGGCAGTTGGGGCTGTTTTCCTTTAACAGACTTCTCTTTTTACCTGGTGATCAAAAATCCAAATGTTAAAAATAATATTCTCAAATATTCTGTCCCAAATACTCATCACTCTAATGAGATGTTCTGGGACGAAAAAATAAAGTTTGTCTTTAAATTCTGTTTTTATTGAAAACATTTGCTTCTGTTAGAGAAAGACGTGAAGAACTTATAAGAAAACAAAGTTATAAATCTTTATTGAATATAAAAATCTAATAAATCTGTCCTTTATTTCACAAGTGTGGGGTAGTTCCTGTTGTGTTATTCTACTGTTTAATCTGTTTTTACTGAACATCATTTAACCTTTGACCTTTAGGACTGTAACAAGTGGATTAACTCCTTAACTTATCAACATTAAGTGTTTTTCTGTCTTACTAATAGTAATAATATTGAGTTACTAAACTGTAGTTGGACATTCGGCCATTCTAAGGACGGCATTAGATGAATAAAAACATCCTGCAGACTTTGACTGGCAGCACAGAATAAATGTTCCTTCATGAGAACTCTGTGAAATAGATGGAGACACTTCTTTTTTCCAAATATAATTCACTTTATCCAGAAACTAACTGCCTTTATTAGGTTAATGTTTAATCAGACTCCAACCTGTGTTGATAAGACAATGAAACGTTGTAGATTCTCGTCAAAGGAAGTTTAAAGTTCATTTTAACATAAATGAACGAAGCTGAGACAACACTGCGTGGTGAAGGATTAAAACTAAAAACAAGCTAACTGGACTAAGATCTGTGATCGAGAGGGACTGGTCCTTGGTGAGTTTAATCACAGAAAGAGAATTTAACATTAGGAGGAAATGGCTGAGAAAATCAAAGGTGTTGAAAGTTTCCTGAGCTGCTCCATTTGTTTAGAGACTTTCAGAGATCCTGTGTCTCTGAGCTGCAACCATAACTTCTGTTTAAGCTGCCTGCAGAAGTTCTGGGAACAAACTAACAGCAAAAACTGTCCCATCTGTAAAAGAAAGGTTTCTAAGGATATTATAGTAAACTTTGGACTAAAAGAAATTGCTGACGCTTTTGCTGGAAGACAGAAATCAGAATCATCTGAAACAGAAAAAGAAGAAAAAACTCTAACGCTGGTGTGTGGGAAACATCAGGAGACGAAACTGTTCTGTCTGGACGAGCAGAGAGTTGTGTGTCCTGTCTGTGAGTTTTCTCTCCACCAGAGTCACAAAGTGGTTCCTGTAGAACAAGCAGTCAGTGAGCTGAAGGAGCAGCTGAAATCTGACCTCAAGTCTCTGCAGGACAAGAGGAACAAATACAAACAAGTGGAGGAAACATACAATGACATGAAGGAACATGTCAAGAATCAGGTCTCAGCCACAGAGAGACAGATCAGAGCAGAGTTCTACAAGCTGCACCAGTTCCTGGAAGAGGAAGAGGAGTCCAGACTGGCAGCTCTGAGGGAGGAAGAGGAGCAGAAGAGGAAGACCATCAGCAGAGAGATGAACAGGATCCTGGAGCAGATCTCCTCTCTGTCAGACAGGATCTGTGCTGTTGAAGAAGAGCTGCAGAAAGACAACGTGCCGTTCCTCAGCAGCTATAAAGACACTCAGACCAGAACCAGGACCCACAGCTCACTGTCAGATCCACAGCTGGTCTCAGGAGCTCTGATAGATGTGGCCAAACACCTGGGCAACCTGTCCTTCACAGTCTGGGACAAGATGATGGACAAAGTTCACCTCAGTCCTGTCATTCTGGACCCAAACTCTGCACACCGCTGTCTCCATCTGTCTGATGATCTGACCAGTTTGAGGCAAGGAGACTCATGGCAGCAGCTTCCTGACAATCCAGAGAGAAACATGAAGTATTCTGATGTTTTTGGTTCAGAGGGCTTCAGCTCAGGGAGACACAGCTGGGAGGTGGAGGTGGGAGATCATCCTGACTGGATTGTTGGTTTGGTTAAAGAGTCAGTCGACAGGAAGGGAAAGACTGGCGTTTCACCAGAATCTGGAATTTGGTCTTTAGGTCATAATGATGGAAAATACACCAATGTTGTTGGTCAGACTGTCTCAGTGGAGAAGAGTCTCCAGAGGATCAGAGTCCAGCTGGACTATAACAGAGGGGAGGTGTCCTTCTACGACCCTGAAGACCAGACTCTCATCTATTTTCTCAGAGACACTTTCACTGAGAAACTCTTCCCTTATTTCAGCATCGGAGAGTCTGGAGACGCTAAAACCTCTGAGATCAAAATATGTGAAACTGAAATGTGATTAATGTCAAAATGTTTCTTTTAAATTGTGACAATTGTCTTCCTGATGAGGTTTTCCTGAATTTCCTCCTAGATCGTTTCTAGGAAGAAGCTGATTAAGAAAAGATTTAAGTTCTTTGTGTAAATTAGAAGATTAAAACTGTTTCTTTATATTTATGACACATTTATATGACAGAAACCAGATTCATTGTTTTTTATTTATAATATTTTTGTTCCGACAGTAAATAAATCATAATAATTAACTATTTACTGGTAGTTTAAGTCTTTAATCAGACCTTTTTCAGGCATTTAAAACGTCTCAATCTGGAAACTGGTGAAAATAAAATCATTTAATCTTTTGTAAGAGTTAAAACAGATTAGATTATCTTGCTGAAAGTTAATGCCAGACATCAACAAAAAGCATAGATTTTATTTACCTGATCAGAAACTATCAATAATATTTCATCTTTTTAAATTATAGAGAATAGAATATACACATGACAAAGTCTTGGTATGGAGGTACATTTGTGGATGTTTAGGATTTTACTTTTTCATTATTAATAGTTTTATCATAAATGTGGTGGTTAAAAGTTATTGAGTTATTTGTGGGGTGGTGTGGAGCTCAGAGTGGCTGGTCGGGTTGCTGGTTCAATCCCAGCTCCAGCTGGGTTGTTGTGTCTTTGGACAAGACACTTCCCCCACCTCGCCTACTGGTGGTGGTGGTCAGAGGACCTGGTGGTGTCGGTGCATGACATCACCGCCTCTGTCAGTGTGCCCCAGAGCAGCTGTGACGAGCTTATCACCATTAGTGTGAAGGTGAATGACTGTTGTGTTGTGAAGCACTTTGGGGAGTGTAAGTTCTCTATAAATACAGGACATTTACCTTTTTGAACTGGTGCTTCAACCTAATTTACTTAAACAAAGTTAAAGGTTTGATTCCTGCTCTCATGTCACCTGTAAAATCAAATGTCAGAGAACATCAACAGATTTTATTAATTGTTGATTTAATTGATTTATTTTTGCAAACTTGTTTCATCAGTTAACACCAAAATGTGAAAAACAACAACATTCCTCTGGTTTTTTTCCAATAAAACAGTGAAGTTTGTATTTAAATGGTGATTTTATTGAGAACACTTGAAGACATTTGTTGAAGTTAGAGAAACCCATGTCAGAGAACAGAGCAACAATCTGAAGAACCAGAGAACTACAGGATTCATGTTGTTAGACAGAAGAAAGCCAAAGTGACAAAAAGACACAAAGAGAAACTAGAAAGAGCCGCCTGCAGAGAAATGATTGAAGAAGGTTGGAAACAGAGGGAGCAGGAAAAAGAGAGAGAGACTCCTGACCAAGAGAAAGCAGCTCAGTGGTCGGAGCAGCTGAGTCTCTGCTGGAGGAAGAAGATGGTTGAAGTTCAGAGAGAACATGGAGGCTCCAGCTTCTCTCACTGATGCTTCATGTGGCAGCAGCTCAGACTGACCTGACAGGATGCTTCATCTAGTTTACATGGAGAGATGTCAGGTTCTGGTCTCAGCCTGCAGAACTCCTGTAGGAGGATCATAAAGTTCATGTGTTCAGAGGATCAAAGTCCAGAACTGAATCTGATCCTGAATCAGTTCTTATCCTGGTTAAACATCAACTTTACGTGATGCTGAGATCAGTTTGTTCATTCAAAGTGTTTCAGAACTTACAGTAATGAAGAATGAAGCTGGTTTGATTTGATCAGATGAACTGGGTTGGTACTGGAGTTTAAGATGGCTTTTTTATGTGTCCATGGATTAATGAAGATTCTGTGGTGGGATTTTTTTTTATTTTTGTTAAATTGCCAGACAAACAACTCACTGAAGCTGCTCCCTTTGGGCTGCTGGTCCACCTCTATGTCATCTCATTGTTCCTGAACAGGAGGGACTTGGAAGAGCTCTCCTTGTCCCAGTGCATTCTGGGACCTGTAGTTCTAGAGCTTTGTGTTCTTTCCAGGTGTTCCTTCATTCGTCTCAAAGTCAATAGAAGCCAGTTTGGCTGCTTTTAGTTTGACTGTATTTGTTCTGAATTAGAGAAACATGATTGGACCGTTTGGTTCTGTTGATCACAAATATTATAATAGTTTATATTTAGGGATAATATATTTTAAAACTGTCCTTTTATTCTTATTGGTGACCCACAACTAGAGTCGACTTTTAAAATAATCATTGATTCTTAATAAATGAATTCATGTTGAATTTGATGAACTTGAACCAGGATTCTGAACTTTGTCCTGTTTTAACAACCTTCAGTGATTCTCTTCACATTAAATTCAGGAATGAGTCACAAACAGGGAGAAGTTGATATTTAATCTGCATGTTGATGTTTCTACACAGAGTCACATATTATATAGATTCATTACATATAGAGTTGATGATTATGGCTGACAGATAATGAAACCCAAAATCTAAATATAATGAAACAAGTGAAACCTTGGAAACTGATGGTGTCTGACCCTAATCAGCTGATGAACTCAAAACACCTGCAGAGGTTTCCTGAGCCTTTAACTGGTCTCTGAGTCTGGAACACAATCGTTTATAGACGGGTTCTTGGTGAGTCTACTGAAAGATTATTAACGTTTTTGAGGAAATGGCTGAGAAAATGAAACGTGTTGAAAGTTTCCTGAGCTGCTCCATTTGTTCAGAGACTTTCAGAGATCCTGTGTCTCTGAGCTGCAACCATAACTTCTGTTCAAGCTGCCTGCAGAAGTTCTGGGAACAAACTAACAACAAAAACTGTCCCATTTGTAAAAGAAGATCCTCAAAGGAACGTCTGTCTGTTAACGTCAACCTGAAGGAACTTGCTGATTTATTTGCTGAGAGGCAGAGTGACAGCTCAGCTGAGACGGAGAAGAAGGAAGAAGTGGTTTGTGATAAACACTCAGGAGTCCCTGTCTGGTTCTGTGAAGACGAGCAGAGAGCTGTGTGTCCTGTCTGTGAGTTTTCTCTCCACCAGAGTCACAAAGTGGTTCCTGTAGAACAAGCAGTCGGTGAGCTGAAGGAGCAGCTGAAATCTGACCTCAAGTCTCTGCAGGACAAGAGGAACAAATACAAACAAGTGGAGGAAACATACAATGACATGAAGGAACATGTCAAGAATCAGGTCTCAGCCACAGAGAGACAGATCAGAGCAGAGTTCAACAAGCTCCAGCAGTTCCTGAAGGAGGAAGAGGAGTCCAGACTGGCAGCTCTGAGGGAGGAAGAGGAGCAGAAGAGGAAGACTATCAGCAGAGAGATGAACAGGATCCAGGAGCAGATCTCCTCTCTGTCAGACAGGATCTGTGCTGTTGAAGAAGAGCTGCAGAAAGACAACGTGCCGTTCCTCAGCAGCTATAAAGACACTCAGACCAGAACCAGGACCCACAGCTCACTGTCAGATCCACAGCTGGTCTCAGGAGCTCTGATAGATGTGGCCAAACACCTGGGCAACCTGTCCTTCACAGTCTGGGACAAGATGAAGGACAAGGTCCACTTCAGTCCTGTCATTCTGGACCCAAACACTGCTGACTGCTGTCTCTATCTGTCTGATGATCTGACCAGTGTGAGATGTGGAGACACAGAGCAGCAGCTTCCTGACAATCCAGAGAGAAACATTAAATACGCCACTGTGTTTGGTTCTGAGGGCTTCAGCTCAGGGAGACACAGCTGGGAGGTGGAGGTGGGAGATCATCCTGTCTGGCTGCTTGGTTTGGTTAAAGAGTCAGCTGACAGGAAGGGAGAGACTGATGCTTCACCAAAATATGGAATCTGGTGTTTATGGCATGGAGATGGAAAATACACCAATGGTTCTGGTCAGACTGTCTCAGTGAAGAAGAGTCTCCAGAGGATCAGAGTCCAGCTGGACTATAACAGGGGGGAGGTGTCCTTCTACAACCCTGAAGACCAGACTCTCATCTACACTCTCAGAGACACTTTCACTGAGAAACTCTTCCCTTATTTCAGCATCGGAGAGTCTGGAGACGCTAAAACCTCTGAGATCAAAATCTATTAATCTGATATTTTTGTGAGGAATTTAAAGACATTTTTTCCACATGTAGTGTCATTTCTTTGGTAACAAATTTTAATTGGTTTCTCTTTATTTGCATTATTCTTTGAGAAACTTTAATCCTGAAACCCTCTGACTGTAGTTTGTGATTTTCTGACAAATCAGATGCTAATGGCTGCATGGTGGAGGACGTGGTCGTCCTTTAGCTCCACAGTAATGACCTCCAGTGATGAGAACCATCTCCACCACCCTGTACAGGAAGAAGAGTGGAAAGAAACTGAACCAGTAGATGATCTGATGGAACTCATGTCTTGTTTTTGTAAATATAATAAAATTCCTAAAATTATAAAAATGTTTTTTTTTGTTTGTTTTTGTTTTAATGACTTTAATGTTAGCTTTTGTCTGATACGAAACATATAAATGTGATTAATGGTTGATTTGTGTTCAGTAACTCGTGTCTTCCTCTGTCATCAAAGATGATAAAAAGTAGAAAGTGAATCATCTAAACATGTTCTCATAATAAATCTCAGTCTGATGTTTAAACACAGAATCTGGAGTTTCTGATTCCTCCAAAGTGTAAACAGATTCATTTAAACTGACTTTAGTTTTTAGCTTCTCATCAAAAAGGATTCTTCTTGTTTTCTGATCAAATACATTTTGTTCCATGTGACCTTCAAGTTCCTTGGATTGATCTGAAGTCAAAGAGAAGCTCAGTGTTCTCGTCTGAAAGACAAAGTTACACAACTTGTCTGACCAGTAACCCGTAACTGAGACCAAAACCAGAGGATTATTATTATTAAACCTGTTGAATGAAGCTGAAAGGACATTACAGGCTTTGAGACGTCTGTTGAAATCAATCATTGTTCAAATGAAGGAGAAAATCTGAGAAATGACTTTTTTCTAAAAGACTAGAAGAAAATGAGTGTTGTTGAAACTGATTTGAGCTGTAAACTGTTGAGAGACGTTCAGAGATCCTGTGTCTCTGAGCTGAAACTAACTTCTGTTCAAGCTGCCTGCAGAAGTTCTGGGAACTAAATCAAAACAGAAACTGACCATAAATAAAAACTCTTTCCAGATAGTCTGGTCATTGATTTGACTCTAAAGGAACTTGCTGACTGAATATTCTGATTTTTATTTCAACTTTTATTTTCTGCCAGTTCTCATTCAGGATTTCCTTTAAATTGCATTTAGAAACTTTCATCTTTAACCTGGTAAATAAAGATGGATCGAATGTGAACGACTGCAGAGAAATGAATGAAGGAGGTTGGAAACAGAGGGAGCAGGAAAAAGAGAGAGAGACTCCTGACCAAGAGAAAGCAGCTCAGTGGTCGGAGCAGCTGAGTCTCTGCTGGAGGAAGAAGATGGTTGAAGTTCAGAGAGAACATGGAGGCTCCAGCTTCTCTCACTGATGCTTCATGTGGCAGCAGCTCAGACTGACCTGACAGGATGCTTCATCTAGTTTACATGGAGAGATGTCAGGTTCTGGTCTCAGCCTGCAGAACTCCTGTAGGAGGATCATAAAGTTCATGTGTTCAGAGGATCAAAGTCCAGAACTGAATCTGATCCTGAATCAGTTCTTATCCTGGTTAAACATCAACTTTACGTGATGCTGAGATCAGTTTGTTCATTCAAAGTGTTTCAGAACTTACAGTAATGAAGAATGAAGCTGTTTGATTTGATGAGATAAACTGGGTTGGTACTGGATTTTTTTCTGTGATAGGATTTTTTTAATTTTTGTTAAATTGACTTATTTCATTTCGTTAGTTTGTTCCCTTGCATGTTTATTTGGCTGTAAACAGTTTGTTTATCACAACATCAAATGATTATAATCAGTGTTTTTACATGAAGGAGATTCTAGGGATTTCATTCTTTCTCAACAATAGGAATTCATTTACCGTAATATGAAGCCCATATGTTCATCACAGAGAGCTGAGAGTTCAGGTTTAATGTTCACTGAAAGTCTGAAGTTCAAACTTCTGATTTCATATTTGAAGTCATCTCTTCAAGCTGTTAAAGTTGTTGACTGATCAAATTCAATGAAACAAATTCACATATTTAAATGTAAAACATTGATGACAACTGAATAAAAACTTTAGTGAAAGAAGCACCTTGATCAGCTTTAAACAAGTTACACATCAACCTGTCTGACTGGTGACACGTCACTGATATGAAATGAAAGTCATTACAGAGAACAGAGCTGAGACGCCATTACAGGGTGTGAGAGTTCTGCTGGGAAACAAACACTTGAAGGAATTAAAGGACAAGGTGAAGAAACTAAAACCTGCTGAGTTTTGTTTTTAGAAGATTCAACAAGAAAATGGCTGAAAGAGATCTTCTCCAAAACTTTCTGAGCTGCTCCATTTGTTCAGAGACTTTCAGAGATCCTGTGTCTCTGAGCTGCAACCATAACTTTTGTTCAAGCTGCCTGAAGAAGTTCTGGGAACAAACTAACAACAAGAACTGTCCCATTTGTAAAAGAAGATGCTCAAAGGAAACTTTCATTGTTAACGTCAACCTGAAGGAACTTGCTGAATCTTTTGCTGGAAGACAGAAATCTGGATCATCTGAAACAGAAAAAGGAGAAACTAAAGTGGAGGTGGTGTGCAGTAAACATCAAGAAGGACCTAAACTGTTCTGTCTGGACGAGCAGAGAGCTGTGTGTCCTGTCTGTGAGTTTTCTCTCCACCAGAGTCACAAAGTGGTTCCTGTAGAACAAGCAGTCAGTGAGCTGAAGGAGCAGCTGAAATCTGACCTCAAGTCTCTGCAGGACAAGAGGAACAAATACAAACAAGTGGAGGAAACATACAATGACATGAAGGAACATGTCAAGAATCAGGTCTCAGCCACAGAGAGACAGATCAGAGCAGAGTTCTACAAGCTCCAGCAGTTCCTGAAGGAGGAAGAGGAGTCCAGACTGGCAGCTCTGAGGGAGGAAGAGGAGCAGAAGAGGAAGACTATCATCAGAGAGATGAAGAGGATCCAGGAGCAGATCTCCTCTCTGTCAGACAGGATCTGTGCTGTTGAAGAAGAGCTGCAGAAAGACAACGTGCCGTTCCTCAGCAGCTATAAAGACACTCAGACCAGAACCAGGACCCACAGCTCACTGTCAGATCCACAGCTGGTCTCAGGAGCTCTGATAGATGTGGCCAAACACCTGGGCAACCTGTCCTTCACAGTCTGGGACAAGATGAAGGACAAGGTCCACTTCAGTCCTGTCATTCTGGACCCAAACACTGCAAGTCGCTGTCTCTATCTGTCTGATGATCTGACCAGTTTGAGATATGGAGACACAAAGCAGCAGCTTCCTGACAATCCAGAGAGAAACACTAAATACGCCAATGTTTTTGGTTCTGAGGGCTTCAGCTCAGGGAGACACAGCTGGGAGGTGGAGGTGGGAGATCATCCTGTCTGGCTGCTTGGTTTGGTTAAAGAGTCAGCTGACAGGAAGGGAGAGAGACATGCTTCACCAAAATATGGAGTCTGGTGTTTACTGCATCGCAGTGGAAAATACTCCGATGGTCTTTGTCAGACTCTGTCAGTGAAGAAGAGTCTCCAGAGGATCAGAGTCCAGCTGGACTATAACAGAGGGGAGGTGTCCTTCTACGACCCTGAAGACCAGACTCTCATCTACACTCACAGAGACACTTTCACTGAGAAACTCTTCCCTTATTTTAGTATTGGGCAGGCTGGAGACGCTAAAACCTCTGAGATCAAAATCTGTAAAACTGAAATGTGATTGATGATGAAGTGATTGTTTCTATTTGTTGTGACTATTTTTCTTCCGGATGAAGTTTCTGTTCCGTCTTTCCTCAGAAGTACTTCAGATAATTAAAAAGATTTTACTTTTTTGAGTAAATTTGTAGATGGAACCATGTATTCTTCATGACATTAAAAATGTCAGAAAACAGATTTATTGTTTTTAATTTTAATATTTTTGTTCACAATAAAATAAATCATAAAAGGCTACATTTGATTTTTTTTTAAATGTGTTGTCATTTAAAAAGGATCAACTTGTTAATACTAGAGACTAAAAGTTTCGTCCCTTTTTACAGGTGACAGTTTCTTCTTTTTTTAGTGTTGGAACAAGTTTTATTCATCAGCCTCTAAAAGACAGTTTAGATTTTCCTGTTAAAAGTTAATTCCAGACATCAACAAAGAAACATTGTAGTGGAATTTTGTTAGTTACTTTTAGTAAAATTATATGATAGGTTTTCTTTTTCTATAATGATTAGTTAAATGACAAACAAAATGCCAGCCTGTTGGAATCCAGCTGATAACACGTCTCTGCCTCCTACGGTGAAGGGGCCATCTCCTGTTCTTATCAGGGGGGTAGTAAACAAATGTCTTCGTCTCCTGTCAGGGAGGGGTAAATTCCTCTACCTCTAAGAGACCCCCTAGGGGCAGATGCTAAAACATAGAATTCCACTCTTTTTGGGATGGGTAGGATTTATGGTGGGTAGGGGAGGGGGGAACAAGAGGAGGGTTTTAAAAGCAGACTCAGAACTGCTGTGGTCAGACCTTATTCCTCAGACCTCTGTGGTGTAACGTCTCCTTGTTAACAAGTAATAAACTTTCTTAAAACTTTTAAGACTGATATCTCATTGCTTGATAAGAAACTTCCATAACAATTTGGCGTCACGAACAGGATTCTAATTCTCCGCCAGACGCAGAGGGAAGGACTGGGACGACAGCGCATCTCGAGGAAAAACTCCTCGATCCTCCAAACCTCGATTAGACCTTTAAGAGTGACGGAGGAGCCTGGTCTTCACCCCCTAAGTCAGCGAAATTCAGAATCCAGAAAACGAACCTGCCACTCGGGTGGTTCAATCCGGTGAGATTCAGTCTTATTAAATATAATTCGGGAAGGAGACTCCCTGGAGGTGATTTTAGTCCGCTGCAGGGGAATAAGGGTAGAACCTTATTGTGTCTAAGTGTTTCACACCGAAAAATAGAAACACCGGTGACCGTGGGCGATCCAGTGGGTCGTAAGGTCAGGGTATTTTAGCATTTTTTTACCTAGATTGTGAAAAAGCCTGGAAAGGGACGCCTTATCCAGTAACAATGGGCTCGAGCAGCAGCAAGGGAAGAGAATCACCTCCAGACAGTCCTCTGTGTGTTTTCATGAAAAAGAAATATGGGGATGACAGTGTACAATGTCTCTCCTATTGGTCAAAGAAGTTTGGGTTCCCTGAAGAAGGGAGTTTGAGTTTAATGCAAATTCAGAAGGTTGAAGAAGGAATAGAGAAGGAATGGGAAAGTTTGAAAGAACAAAAGAAAGTTAAGGGGAAAACGGTTAAGAATGTTGATTTGAATAGAGAATGTCTGAGTAAGTGGAAGGAAGAGGCGGTGATAAGAGACAGAAAGAGTAAAGCAAAGGAAATGGGGGGTAGTAAGGACCTTAGTGGGGTAATCACGGGACGAAAAGATAATGCCTCGGTTCAGAATGTGAGCCCATCAGCTCCACTGGACCCGCCACCTACATATAGAACTCGTGATGTTTCACCTGTCTCTCCATACTCTGCTTTGCAGAACCAGTTGCAGGCCCTCAGTCTGAATAAAGTGGACCTAGACCTGGATTCCTGTCCTCCTCGCCGACCTCCACCACAGAATCCTCAAGACCACAACCTACAAGGGGCACAAGCTGCAGGCCCACAAGTACCAGAACCACCTCAGGATGGGGCCGCCGCGGATTCGACCACGTTCTCCCCTATTCTTCACAGACTCCGGTCCAGGGATGGCCCACCACCTGATGAAGTCTTCGTGGCCCCCATGGTAGAGGTCTCTGGGGTTGATGGTCCAACACTGGTGTTCCGGTCCTGGACAGCGGCTGACGTGAAAGAATCTGGGAATCATCTTCCAGATCCAACTGCTGATGGAACAAAATTTGCCAGTGAGTTTAAGACATTCTGCCAGGAGATGAGACCAACAGGAGCAGAAATACGTCGTCTCCTGGCCACAAAGATGAAAGCCTGTGACCTGGCAAAAGTTTCCAGTCAGATTCCAGCTGCAGACCTCCGTCCCCACAACATAGCTCACAATCATGCAGACAATGGACCGTACTGGACTGCCATTGACGTCTTGTGTGCGAAATTTGGAACAGAATTTCCACTTAAGATGGACGCCAATGCTCTCAACTGCATCACCCAGAGACCTGATGAGCCTGTGGATGATTTTTTCCACCGCATGGAAGAGGCTTTCAACAAACACTCAGGGCTGGCACGTCCTGCGGACTTGACAGGAAACCCCACTCCCTGGGAAAGTCTCCTCTGCGATCGTCTGCTGTCTGGACTGAGACCTGAGCTCCAAAGTGAGGTTCGTCATTCATATGTGGGCCTCTGGTTTGGAGTCCGCCTCACTGAACTTCGACGACATGCCCTCCATGCTCAGGATATTATTGTCAAACAGAAGGATCGGAAGCAGACAAAAAGAGAAGATGCCCTCCATGCTGCCACTCTGACGTTGTTCAGCCAACAGAATCAGCAGTCAGTTCCACCAGTCCAGGGGCGTGGCCGAAGACGGGCCCGAGAACGGAGTCGAAGGGTCGAACGAGTCCGACCTGGGGATGACAGATGTTTCAACTGTGGTCGCACTGGACATTGGCGCAACAACTGTCCTGAGCCTGGCTGTCTTAACAGAGGATCTCAACCAGCACCTCTACCACATGCTGCAGA
>SSNR01000528.1:2777-15643 GCA_006937965.1 Callopanchax toddi
CAAACACTGTCAACACAAACACTGTCAACACAAACACTGTCAACATCAAACACTGTCAACATCAAACACTGTCAACACAAACACTGTCAACATCAAACACTGTATACATCAAACACTGTCAACACAAACACTGTCAACACAAACACTGTCAACACAAACACTGTCAACACAAACGCTGTCAACATCAAACAATGTCAACATCAAACACCGTCAACACAAACACTGTCAACATCAAACACTGTCAACATCAAACACTGTCAACACAAACGCTGTCAACACAAACACTGTCAACATCAAACACTGTCAACATCAAACACTGTCAACACAAACACTGTCAACACAAACGCTGTCAACATCAAACAATGTCAACATCAAACACTGTCAACATCAAACACTGTCAACATCAAACACCGTCAACACAAACACTGTCAACATCAAACACTGTCAACACAAACACTGTCAACACAAACACTGTCAACATAAAACACTGTCAACACAAACACTGTCAACATCAAACACTGTCAACATCAAACACCATCAACACAAACACCGTCAACACAAACACTGTCAACACAAACACCGTCAACATAAACACTGTCAACATCAAACACTGTCAACACAAACACTGTCAACATCAAACGCTGTCAACATCAAACACTGTCAACACAAACACTGTCAACATTAAACACTGTCAACATCAAACACCATCAACACAAACACTGTCAACACAAACACTGTCAACACAAACACTGTCACCACAAACACTGTCACCATAAACACTGTCAACACAAACACTGTCAACATCAAACACTGTCAACACAAACACTGTCAACATCAAACACTGTCAACATCAAACACTGTCAACACAAACACTGTCAACACAAACACTGTCAACATCAAACACTGTCAACACAAACACCGTCAACATCAAACACCGTCAACACAAACACTGTCAACATCAAACACTGTCAACATCAAACACTGTCAACACAAACGCTGTCAACATCAAACACTGTCAACACAAACACTGTCAACACAAACACTGTCAACACAAACACTGTCAACATCAAACACTGTATACATCAAACACTGTCAACACAAACACTGTCAACACAAACACTGTCAACACAAACACTGTCAACATCAAACACTGTCAACATCAAACACTGTCAACACAAACACTGTCAACATCAAACACTGTATACATCAAACACTGTATACATCAAACACTGTCAACACAAACACTGTCAACACAAACACTGTCAACACAAACAATGTCAACACAAACGCTGTCAACATCAAACACCGTCAACATCAAACACTGTCAACACAAACACTGTCAACACAAACACTGTCAACATCAAACACTGTCAACACAAACACTGTCAACACAAACACCGTCAACATCAAACACTGTCAACATCAAACACTGTCAACACAAATGCTGTCAACATCAAACACTGTCAACACAAACACCGTCAACACAAACACTGTCAACATCAAACACTGTCAACACAAACAATGTCAACACAAACGCTGTCAACATCAAACACCGTCAACATCAAACACTGTCAACATCAAACACTGTCAACACAAACACCGTCAACACAAACACTGTCAACACAAACACTGTCAACACAAACACTGTCAACACAAACACTGTCAACACAAACACCGTCAACACAAACACCGTCAACACAAACACTGTCAACACAAACACCGTCAACACAAACACCGTCAACACAAACACCGTCAACACAAACACTGTCAACACAAACACTGAAAAAATCAAACACTGTCAACACAAACAATGTCAACACAAACACCGTCAACATCAAACCCGTCAACATCAAACACTGTCAACACAAACACCGTCAACACAAACACCGTCAACACAAACACTGTCAACACAAACACGTCAACACAAACACCGTCAACACAAACACCGTCAACATCAAACACCGTCAACATCAAACACCGTCAACATCAAACACTGTCAACACAAACACTGTCAACATCAAACACTGTCAACACAAACACTGTCAACACAAACACTGTCAACACAAACACCGTCAACATCAAACACTGTCAACATCAAACACTGTCAACACAAACACTGTCACCACAAACACTGTCAACACAAACACCGTCAACACAAACACTGTCAACATCAAACACTGTCAACACAAACAATGTCAACACAAACACTGTCAACACAAACACTGTCAACACAAACACTGTCAACACAAATGCTGTCAACACAAACACCGTCAACATCAAACACTGTCAACTTCAAACACTGTCAACACAAACGCTGTCAACATCAAACACTGTCAACACAAACACCGTCAACACAAACACTGTCAACATCAAACACTGTCAACACAAACAATGTCAACACAAACGCTGTCAACATCAAACACTGTCAACACAAACACTGTCAACACAAATGCTGTCAACACAAACACCGTCAACACAAACACTGTCAACATCAAACACTGTCAACACAAACACTGTCAACACAAACACCGTCAACACAAACACTGTCAACATCAAACACTGTCAACATCAAACACTGTCAACACAAACACTGTCAACACAAACACTGTCAACATCAAGCACTGTCAACACAAACACTGTCAACACAAACACTGTCAACACAAACACTGTCAACATCAAACACTGTCAACATCAAACACTGTCAACACAAACACTGTCAACATCAAACACTGTCAACACAAACACTGTCAACACAAACACTGTCAACATCAAACACTGTCAACACAAACACTGTCAACACAAACACCGTCAACACAAACACTGTCAACACAAACACTGTCAACACAAACACCGTCAACATCAAACACCATCAACACAAACACCGTCAACATCAAACACTGTCAACACAAACACTGTCAACACAAACACCGTCAACATCAAACACCGTCAACACAAACACCGTCAACATCAAACACCGTCAACATCAAACACTGTCAACATCAAACACTGTCAACACAAACACCGTCAACATCAAACACCGTCAACACAAACACCGTCAACACAAACGCTGTCAACATCAAACACTGTCAACATCAAACACTGTCAACACAAACACCGTCAACATCAAACACCGTCAACACAAACACCGTCAACACAAACACTGTCAACATCAAACACTCTCAACACAAACACTGTCAACACAAACACTGTCAACAGAAACACCATCAACACAAACACTCTCAACACAAACACCGTCAACATCAAACACTGTCAACATCAAACACCGTCAACACAAACACCTTCAACACAAACACCGTCAACACAAACACCGTCAACATCAAACACCATCAACACAAACATCGTCAACACAAACACCGTCAACACAAACACCGTCAACACAAACACCGTCAACACAAACACCGTCAACACAAACACTGTCAACACAAACACCGTCAACACAAACACCGTCAACACAAACACTGTCAACACAAACACTGTCAACACAAACACTGTCAACACAAACACTGTCAACACAAACACCGTCAACATCAAACACTGTCAACACAAACACTGTCAACACAAACACTGTCAACATCAAACACTGTCAACACAAACACTGTCAACACAAACACCGTCAACATCAAACACTGTCAACATCAAACACTGTCAACACAAACGCTGTCAACATCAAACACTGTCAACACAAACACCGTCAACACAAACACTGTCAACACAAACACCGTCAACACAAACACCGTCAACACAAACACTGTCAACACAAACACCGTCAACACAAACACTGTCAACACAAACACCGTCAACACAAACACTGTCAACACAAACACTCTTATCGTGTTGTTTTCAAAGTGTTTGCCCTTTTGTCAAAGTTCGATGACAACTTGTCTCCAACCAGTCAGACCAGCATGGACTGAGACCAGTTAGAACACTATCTAGTCACTAATGCATCTACAATCCCTGGTGATATTAGGTGGTCATGCAGCATCGAGGGTTTAGGAAGGTGCATGAAACTCTCGTTTTGGTGTGAAGACTGTTTGTTGGTTCTGCAGGAGGAGTAAGTCATTTATTGATCAACTGTAAATCAATGATTCTCTATTTTTTCTATTTTTAGTCTAGTGTGTTTTCAACAAAATCAATTTTGTTGTAGTTCTGAAAAGAAAAACATTCTTTGTTCTCATTTTATCCACCGGTCAAAAAATTAGGTACATATTTCGGACCTTATAATTCTAATACAATCAAGAACCTGTCTCTGAGTTCTGAGCAGGGCTTAGAACAAGGACCAGAGTCCATAAGCATTGTGAGGTGAGCTTGATAAGCCCAACCAGCGTCCAATCAGAGCGCAGAAACAGGGATCATAAACAGCAGAGATAAGCCCAGGATGCTCTCCTAGAATACACACCACGCCTGAGTTTGTCTCGAAGAGCACGCCTGTCGGGACTTTTGTCTTGATGGATTTCTGGCTGAGACACCAGGACTGCCTCATCTTGCAGGGTACCGCAGACTGAAGTCGTGTTTTCTTGGTCAAACAGCCTCATCCTGTTCAGCCATGGTCTTCGTGGACGTGAAGGCCATCACCCAGCCTGTGGGGTTCATTCGAATAATGGCGGTCATTGTTACTTGCATGTGTTTTAGCCTGGTGGCGTCAGTGGGACCTCAAGTTTCTCCATACTGGGCCTGGTGCATGTTCACCTGGTGCTTCTGCTGTTTCTTCACGCTCCTCATCGTCATCCTGGAGTTCACCACCGTCAGCTCCAAAATGCCTTTTGACTGGAGCGACTTTGCCTCTGCCTTTGCCATACTGGCGAGCCTGCTTTGCCTCTCGGCCTCCATCATATACCCCATCTTCTTCACCTGCAACACCTGCCACAAGCAGGCCGGAGCCTCTGCGGTGTCCTGGGTTTGTTTTGGAGTGTATGTAGGCGAGGTGGTGCTGACGCGCCTGCGTCCGAGTGGACAGAACCGTGGTTTCCTCTCCACTTTGCCCGGCATCATGAAAATGCTGGAGAGCTTCCTCGCCTGTCTCATCTTCATGTCCCTGGAAAAAGGCCAATACCACATGTCCTCAGAGCTGCAGTGGTGTGTCGCCGTCTACTCCTTGTGTTTCACATTCGCCATCATCATAATCCTGCTCACCCTTGGAAATCTGACCTCCTACTTCCCGTTCTCCTTCGACTACTTGGCGATCGTCTGCAACGTTCTGGCAGCAGTGATGTACCTGACAGCCGTGGTTATGTGGCCGCTCTACAGCCTCCGCAACAACAGAAGACCTAGTCACTGTGGCAAACTGTGTGGCTGGGATAAACTGGTTCTGATCACCGTCATGACAATCTTCAACTTCATAGTCTACACCCTGGACTCCATCTGCTCCATAATCATAGTTTTCTTTGTCAGGGACCAGTGAGCTTCTGATTTTCAACCATATCACAAAGATGGAAAACTGACTCGTTGTTTTTTGATTTTCTCAAAGACTTTGTTGTTTTTTGTAAGAGGATGAGCGGATGGAAACATTGACTCCGGTATGGAAATATTGTGCAAATTCAGCTAAAAACAAAAGAAGCTGTTAGTTAAACATTAAAAGTGCCATAAAGTGACTAATAGCTGCGAGGAACTTTGGATCCTGATGGTAATCAAACAGAAATAAAAGAATCCACGTTGGGTTTATGACGATTCACGTTGGAGGCTTTCAGTCTGTCGACCTGAGCATCCTGTTACTCTCTCATGTTTACTGGTTGACTTCTTATACCGGGAGTTTAATTTACATCAACTAGTAAAAAAAACAGAATCAAGACCAAATGTGTGAAAGTTAGCAAATCTAACCAAGAAGTAGTCTGGTCCTGCACCCACACTACTTCCTTTATTAATGCTTCTGGTCTTTAATAAGAAGCACTGACATTATGCTTCACAAGGAAGGAAGGAAGGAAGGAAGGAAGGAAGGAAGGAAGGAAGGAAGGAAGGAAGGAAGGAAGGAAGGAAGGAAGGAAGGAAGGAGGGAAGGAAGGAAGGAAGGAGGGAAGGAGGGAAGTGCAGAAGTAAAGAAACATGGGAAGGAGGAAGAAGATAGAGGGGAGGTAAGGGAGGATGAAAGGGGAAATGGAAGTAAATAAACAAGAAAGGAAAGAGGGTGAAGAAAAGAATAAAATAAGGAGGCAACACAAAAACAGAAAGAAAACGGTCGAACTGACCCGGACCTGTCAGGATTTTTCTGTTAAAATCACTCTGAGTGTGACTTGATGTAAAATATGTTTAAAAATCTGCTCCTGATGTTTTTTATTACTAGTATCATAAATAATTCATGCAGTAGTTTAAGTTTTGTGACAGAAACTAAATGTGATGGTTAATAAATTTGATGAATTGCTAATAAAAAGACTTTAAATGGATCAACTTTATCCTGAATCTAAAAACAAATCAAAACACTGAAAACTTGACATTTAAAATGTATTTGCTTTAATATGAATCTAAAAATGTGAATAATATATGATGTCTTTATTCATACTCATAAAAAATCTAATTTACATTAAATGAGTCTGAATCTGTTTTATTAAAAACTACTTTTAATACATTCCTACTATTTTATTTTGAAGGAAGGATATTTAGGGATTTTTTCTCTTTATTCCTCTGAACACTAAAGAAAGAAAATAAAGTGGCCTGTATGTGTTTTAGGAATGTACCTGGTGAATCCTCTCCAAATATATAATATATAACAGCTGTAATACTGCTGCTAACACAGACATTGTAATAAATAACTTCCCTGGTCTCTAAACAGACTGGTTAATGAACACCCAGGGAGGACAGGAGCAGCACAAACCAGGGAAAAGTCAGAGGGAACAAGAGAAGGAAAAGGAGACGGGATACAAATTCCAGAGATTGGAAGCGTGTGTGGGAAAAGGGGAAAAGAAAATCCCTTAATCATTCAGCAGCTGCAGGATATGACACTGAGTCTGTTCCAAATGTGTTTCTTCCTATTCACCCTCGTTTTGGTTTTCAGGGGACTAAAAACGCCAAAAAGTTCAACCTGAATGACTTCTTTTTCTTTTTGAGCCAGTTGGAAACAGACGTCATCAGAATGTGGCGTTTAATCCTGCAGCTTTGTGTGTTCTGGTAGAGCAATCTGTGAGAGTGAGTCTGGGTCAAACGGAGAGCTGAGGCGTGAAAAACGATGCTGTTCTTCTCAAGTCTCAAGTCAATAAACACTTTTATTAGAAATGGTAGGAAATCAACGTTGGTTTAATCTTTACAAGTTAAATGGTGCCAGTTAGTCTCAGGTCTAAACAGTTTCTAATGGATTAAAACAAATGTTCTAATTTCATCTATTAAAATATTGATTAGATGATTTTTAAAAATGTTTTATTATGAAATGTTTAAAGGTCCCATGTCCTGGTTTTCCGTGTTTCCTGACTTATCTATCATGTTGCAACGTTGAGTTCTCACCTTCAACCTGCCAGAAAGAGCAAAAACGGCGTCCATCTGTCTCCTAGTCCAGCCAGTGAGAAGCTCTTCCAGATTTCAGACCCAGGTTTCAAACTGTTTTTTTCACTCCAGCCTGCTATGAGGTCATAGTGATCCGGACTTGCTTATATGGTCAATTCTCCGCCCACATGCACGTTCACGACACCTGGAGCGAGGAGAACGCCAGTGCTGCTGCGGTCATTGCCCATAGACCGTGTAGTGTTTAGTTTCAGTTTGTTTCTCTTTCACGCGACGGCACTGCCCCCTACTGGGCACTGCCCCCTACTGGACACTGCCCCCTACTGGGCACTGCCCCCTACTGGGCACTGCCCCCTACTGGACACCGCCCCCTACTGGGCACTGCCCCCTACTGCAGCAGAAGTGTCAGGCTGCCAAATAGGGAGAAACCCAGCAGAACCGGAAGGCAGCGCATTCTTCTGATCTCTGAGTTGCTCCTTAGGAAGTAATTACAGCGTATTTTGAGTTCTAATGGTGCAACGCTGATCTAGAGGCATCAAAGATTACACCTGTTTAATATAAAGTGATTTAAATATGGAGCCATGGGCATTTTAATAAAAGCAAGGATTTGTATATATGTACTGTATATATATTGGTACAGTCGTGATGCTTTTTAAATAACTTTTTTTGACACATAGACACCTGTTTTTTTAACCAAAGATTATTATTAATTATCAAAGACAAATAGTGAGACTAATGGTGAGGCTAATAGTGAGGCTAATAGTGAGTCTAATAGTGAGTCTAATAGTGAGACTAATAGTGAGACTAATACTGAGACTAATAGTGAGGCAAATAGTGAGACTAATAGTGAGTCTAATAGTGAGGCTAATAGTGAGGCTAATAGTGAGACTAATAGTGAGGCTAATAGTGAGGCTAATAGTGAGGCTAATAGTGAGGCTAATAGTGAGACTAATAGTGAGACTAATAGTGAGACTAATAGTGAGTCTAATAGTGAGACTAACAGTGAGACTAATAGTGAGACTAATAGTGAGGCAAATAGTGAGACTAATAGTGAGTCTAATAGTGAGGCTAATAGTGAGGCTAATAGTGAGACTAATAGTGAGGCTAATAGTGAGGCTAATAGTGAGGCTAATAGTGAGGCTAATAGTGAGACTAATAGTGAGACTAATAGTGAGACTAATAGTGAGTCTAATAGTGAGACTAACAGTGAGACTAATAGTGAGACTAATAGTGAGGCAAATAGTGAGACTAATAGTGAGTCTAATAGTGAGGCTAATAGTGAGGCTAATAGTGAGACTAATAGTGAGGCTAATAGTGAGGCTAATAGTGAGGCTAATAGTGAGGCTAATAGTGAGACTAATAGTGAGACTAATAGTGAGACTAATAGTGAGTCTAATAGTGAGACTAACAGTGAGACTAATAGTGAGACTAATAGTGAGGCAAATAGTGAGACTAATAGTGAGTCTAATAGTGAGGCTAATAGTGAGGCTAATAGTGAGACTAATAGTGAGGCTAATAGTGAGGCTAATAGTGAGGCTAATAGTGAGGCTAATAGTGAGACTAATAGTGAGTCTAATAGTGAGTCTAATAGTGAGACTAATAGTGAGTCTAATAGTGAGACTAATAGTGAGTCTAATAGTGAGTCTAATAGTGAGTCTAATAGTGAGACTAATAGTGAGTCAAATAGTGAGACTAATAGTGAGTCTAATAGTGAGACTAATAGTGAGACTAATACTGAGGCTAATAGTGAGTCTAATAGTGAGGCTAATAGTGAGACTAATAGTGAGGCTAATAGTGATGCTAATAGTGAGGCTAATAGTGAGACTAATAGTTAGGCTAATAGTGAAGCTAATAGTGAGACTAATAGTGAGTCTAATAGTGAGACTAATAGTGAGACTAATAGTGAGGCTAATAGTGAGACTAATAGTGAGACTAATAGTGAGGCAAATAGTGAGGCAAATAGTGAGACTAATAGTGAGTCTAATAGTGAGTCTAATAGTGAGGCTAATAGTGAGACTAATAGTGAGGCTAATAGTGAGGCTAATAGTGAGTCTAATAGTGAGTCTAATAGTGAGTCTAATAGTGAGACTAATAGTGAGACTAATAGTGAGTCTAATACTGAGTCTAATAGTGAGTCTAATAGTGAGACTAATAGTGAGTCTAATAGTGAGACTAATAGTGAGACTAATAGTGAGACTAATAGTGAGACTAATACTGAGGCTAATAGTGAGTCTAATAGTGAAGCTAATAGTGAGACTAATAGTGAGGCTAATAGTGAGGCTAATAGTGAGACTAATAGTGAGACTAATAGTGAGTCTAATAGTGAGTCTAATAGTGAGACTAGTAGTGAGACGAATAGTGAGTCTAATAGTGAGACTAATAGTGAGTCTAATAGTGAGACTAACAGTGAGTCTAATAGTGAGACTAATAGTGAGGCAAATAGTGAGGCTAATAGTGGGGCTAATAGTGAGTCTAATAGTGAGACTAGTAGTGAGACTAATAGTGAGTCAAATAGTGAGACTAATAGTGAGTCTAATAGTGAGTCTAATAGTGAGTCTAATAGTGAGTCTAATAATGAGGCTAATAGTGAGTCTAATAATGAGGCTAATAGTGAGTCTAATAGTGAGACTAATAGTGAGACTAATAGTGAGTCTAATAGTGAGTCTAATAGTGAGACTAATAGTGAGTCTAATAGTGAGACTAGTAGTGAGACTAATAGTGAGACTAATAGTGAGACTAGTAGTGAGACTAATAGTGAGTCTAATAGTGAGACTAATAGTGAGGCTAATAGTGAGTCTAATAGTGAGACTAGTATTGAGACTAATAGTGAGACTAATAGTGAGTCTAATAGTGAGTCTAATAGTGAGACTAATAGTGAGTCTAATAGTGAGTCTAATAGTGAGACTATTAGTGAGGCTAATAGTGAGACTAATAGTGAGACTAATAGTGAGTCTAATAGTGAGTCTAATAGTGAGACTAATAGTGAGTCTAATAGTGAGACTAGTAGTGAGACTAATAGTGAGTCTAATAGTGAGTATAATAGTGACACTAATAGTGAGACTAATAGTGAGTCTAATAGTGAGACTAATAGTGAGTCTAATAGTGAGTCTAATAATGAGTCTAATAGTGAGTCTAATAATGAGACTAATAGTGAGACTAATAGTGAGTCTAATAGTGAGACTAGTAGTGAGACTAATAGTGAGTCTAATAGTGAGACTAATAGTGAGGCTAATAGTGAGACTAATAGTGAGACTAATAGTGAGACTAATAGTGAGACTAATAGTGAGTCTAATAGTGAGACTAGTAGTGAGACTAATAGTGAGTCTAATAGTGAGGCTAATAGTGAGACTAATAGTGAGTCTAATAGTGAGACTAATAGTGAGGTTTATAGTGAGGCTAATAGTGAGACTAATAGTGAGTCTACTAGTGAGACTAATAGTGAGTCTAATAGTGAGACTAATAGTGAGTCTAATAATGAGTCTAATAGTGAGACTAATAGTGAGACTAATAGTGAGTCTAATAGTGAGACTAGTAGTGAGACTAATAGTGAGACTAATAGTGAGGCTAATAATGAGTCTAATAGTGAGTCTAGTAGTGAGTCTTATAGTGAGACTAATAGTGAGTCTAATAGCGAGGCTAATAGTGAGACTAATTTTGAGACTAATAGTGAGACTAATAGTGAGACTAATATTGAGTCAAATAGTGAGTCTAATAGTAAGGCTAATAGTGAGTCTAATAGTGAGTCTAATAGTGAGACTAATAGTGAGTCTAATAGTGAGTCTAATAGTGAGACTAATAGTGAGACTAATAGTGAGACTAATAGTGAGACTAATAGTGAGTCTAATAGTGAGGCTAATAGTGAGACTAATAGTGAGACTAATATTGAGTCTAATAGTGAGACTAATAGTGAGTCTAATAGTGAAACTAATAGTGAGTCTAATAGTGAGTCTAATAGTGAGTCTAATAGTGAGTCTAATAGTGAGACTAATAGTGAGACTAATATTGAGTCTAATAGTGAGTCTATTAATGAGACTAATAGTGAGACTAATATTGAGTCTAATAGTGAGGCTAATAGTGAGACTAAAAGTGAGTCTAATAGTGAGACTAATAGTGAGGTTTATAGTGAGGCTAATAGTGAGACTAATAGTGAGTCTACTAGTGAGACTAATAGTGAGTCTAATAGTGAGACTAATAGTGAGTCTAATAATGAGTCTAATAGTGAGTCTAATAATGAGGCTAATAGTGAGTATAATAGTGAGACATATAGTGAGTCTAATAGTGAGACTAATAGTGAGTCTAATAGTGAGTCTAATAGTGAGTCTAATAGTGAGACTAATAGTGAGGCGAATAGTGAGACTAATAGTGAGACTAATAGTGAGTCTAATAGTGAGTCTAATAGTGAGACTAATAGTGAGACTAATAGTGAGTCTAATAGTGAGACTAGTAGTGAGACTAATAGTGAGACTAATAGTGAGGCTAATAATGAGTCTAATAATGAGGCTAATAGTGAGTCTAATAGTGAGACTAATAGTGAGGCAAATAGTGAGGCTAATAGTGGGGCTAATAGTGAGTCTAATAGTGAGACTAGTAGTGAGACTAATAGTGAGTCAAATAGTGAGACTAATAGTGAGACTAATAGTGAGTCTAATAGTGAGTCTAATAGTGAGTCTAATAGTGAGACTAATAGTGAGTCTAATAGTGAGTCTAATAATGAGGCTAATAGTGAGTCTAATAGTGAGACTAATAGTGAGGCAAATAGTGAGGCTAATAGTGGGGCTAATAGTGAGTCTAATAGTGAGACTAGTAGTGAGACTAATAGTGAGTCAAATAGTGAGACTAATAGTGAGACTAATAGTGAGTCTAATAGTGAGTCTAATAGTGAGTCTAATAGTGAGACTAATAGTGAGTCTAATAGTGAGTCTAATAATGAGGCTAATAGTGAGTCTAATAGTGAGACTAATAGTGAGGCAAATAGTGAGGCTAATAGTGGGGCTAATAGTGAGTCTAATAGTGAGACTAGTAGTGAGACTAATAGTGAGTCAAATAGTGAGACTAATAGTGAGTCTAATAGTGAGTCTAATAATGAGGCTAATAGTGAGTCTAATAATGAGGCTAATAGTGAGTCTAATAATGAGGCTAATAGTGAGTCTAATAGTGAGACTAATAGTGAGACTAATAGTGAGTCTAATAGTGAGTCTAATAGTGAGACTAATAGTGAGTCTAATAGTGAGACTAGTAGTGAGACTAATAGTGAGACTAATAGTGAGACTAGTAGTGAGACTAATAGTGAGTCTAATAGTGAGACTAATAGTGAGGCTAATAGTGAGTCTAATAGTGAGACTAGTATTGAGACTAATAGTGAGACTAATAGTGAGTCTAATAGTGAGTCTAATAGTGAGACTAATAGTGAGTCTAATAGTGAG
>SSNR01000528.1:17048-34761 GCA_006937965.1 Callopanchax toddi
GGTCTAATAGTGAGACTAATAGTGAGTCTAATAGTGAGACTAATAGTGAGTCTAATAGTGAGACTAATAGTGAGACTAATAGTGAGACTAATAGTGAGTCTAATAGTGAGTCTAATAGTGAGTCTAATAGTGAGACTAATAGTGAGTCTAATAGTGAGACTAATAGTGAGGCTAATAGTGAGACTAATAGTGAGACTAATAGTGAGACTAATAGTGAGACTAATAGTGAGTCTAATAGTGAGACTAGTAGTGAGACTAATAGTGAGTCTAATAGTGAGGCTAATAGTGAGACTAATAGTGAGTCTAATAGTGAGACTAATAGTGAGGTTTATAGTGAGGCTAATAGTGAGACTAATAGTGAGTCTACTAGTGAGACTAATAGTGAGTCTAATAGTGAGACTAATAGTGAGTCTAATAATGAGTCTAATAGTGAGTCTAATAATGAGGCTAATAGTGAGTCTAATAATGAGGCTAATAGTGAGTATAATAGTGAGGCTAATAGTGAGTCTAATAGTGAGTCTAATAGTGAGACTAATAGTGAGTCTAATAGTGAATCTAATAGTGAGACTAATAGTGAGACTAATAGTGAGGCTAATAGTGAGACTAATAGTGAGTCTAATAGTGAGGCTAATAGTGAGTCTAATAGGGAGGCTAATAGTGAGACTAATAGTGAGACTAATAGTGAGACTAATAGTGGGTCTAATAGTGAGACTAATAGTGAGTCTAATAGTGAGACTAATAGTGAGTCTAATAGTGAGACTAATAGTGAGTCTAATAGTGAGTCTAGTAGTGAGACTAATAGTGGGTCTAATAGTGAGACTAATAGTGAGTCTAATAGTGAGACTAATAGTGAGTCTAATAGTGAATCTAATAGTGAGACTAATAGTGAGTCTTATAGTGAGTCTAATAGTGAGTCTAATAGTGAGGCTAATAGTGAGACTAATTTTGAGACTAATAGTGAGACTAATAGTGAGACTAATATTGAGTCTAATAGTGAGACTAATAGTGAGTCTAATAGTGAAACTAATAGTGAGTCTAATAGTGAGACTAATAGTGAGTCTAATAGTGAATCTAATAGTGAGACTAATAGTGAGTCTTATAGTGAGTCTAATAGTGAGTCTAATAGTGAGTCTAATAGTGAGTCTAATAGTGAGACTAATAGTGAGACTAATATTGAGTCTAATAGTGAGTCTATTAATGAGACTAATAGTGAGACTAATATTGAGTCTAATAGTGAGTCTAATAGTGAGTCTAATAGTGAGGCTAATAGTGAGACTAATTTTGCGACTAATAGTGAGTCTAATAGTGAGACTAATAGTGAGTCTAATAGTGAGACTAATAGTGAGACTAATATTGAGTCTAATAGTTAGTCTATTAATGAGACTAATAGTGAGACTAATATTGAGTCTAATAGTGTGTCTAATAGTGAGACTAATAGTGAGACTAATAGTGAGACTAATTTTGAGGCTAATAGTGAGTCTAATAGTGAGGCTAATAGTGAGACTAATTGTGAGACTAATATTGAGTCTAATAGTGAGTCTAATAGTGAGTCTAATAGTGAGTCTAATAGTGAGGCTAATAGTGAGACTAATTTTGAGACTAATAGTGAGTCTAATAGTGAGACTAATAGTGAGTCTAATAGTGAGACTAATAGTGAGACTAATATTGAGTCTAATAGTTAGTCTATTAATTAGACTAATAGTGAGACTAATATTGAGTCTAATAGTGTGTCTAATTGTGAGACTAATAGTGAGACTAATAGTGAGACTAATTTTGAGGCTAATAGTGAGGCTAATAGTGAGACTAATTTTGAGACTAATAGTCAGTCTAATAGTGAGTCTAATAGTGAGACTAATTGTGAGACTAATAGTTTCTTTGTAAAGAAAAAAAGACAGTAGTGTTCAGATTACATTTTTTAAAATGATTCGAGTTGAGAAAAGTTAATAATTTAAAAATAATAATTTAAAAGAATTACAAATATGTAGCTGTTGTGTGCAGCCAGTTTAAGGTAATTAAACATTTCATCTGCAGGTCACAGTGGGCTATTCCTTCTTACTGTTACAGTTTATTGAAACTAGTTTTCTCAGAAAATCCCACCCTTCCTTTTAAACACACACAAACACACCTCATCAAAGAATCCCGTCTGTAAATTAACCCTCTACGACTTTTTAAGTTTTAGAGGAAAAATATTTCACCTATTTTTGGGAGCTTGGTGGTCTCTAAACAGATATCCATCATAAAATGTGACAGCCCCCTCGGGGCAACACTACGAGGGTTCTAAAACTCCAAGTTTCTTTATAGTGATTATGAGAAATCAAACTATTTATTCAGTAGACAAAATGAACCATTATAACCAACTCAACAGGATTTCATCTATGAACCTGTTACATTTTGAACATTTGAACTTATAATTTAGTTAATTCTGTTCAGATAACAAACCTGTGAAAAGGTTTGATCAAATAAAGCTCTGATAAAATGATAAAGTTTTATTTAATGTGTCAGAAAGTCTCAGGTTTTTATCTGTCATGTTCAAACCTACAATTTCGTTGAAGTTCATTTTGTTTTTATGTCTTTATGTAATTATAAAACCTTGTATTCTTAAGTGAAAATATTATTTTTGCTAGCAGTTGGACCGATCTTTATAATGACATTCAGTCTGACCTCAGTCCCAAATAACAGGAAACGTTGCAGCAGTGAGATTCCAGAAGGAGCTTTTCACATTTTTACTCAAATTTGAAGTTTGTTTCAGAAGGCTGTTTTGACTTGTTTAAATTAAAACAATAGGATCTATGATCAACACATCACATACATCAGGGTTTGTCTGTGCACTTTGAGGAAAAACATATTAGTTATTGTGTATTTTTAGCCAGATTTCTCTGATATTCATAATTAAATTCAGGCACATTTGCAAACGGGACACAGTTGTTCTTTTCCAATGATGAAAAACTTTTAGCCTGTTTGGTTAAAATACAGCAAAACTCCCTTGAGTTGTGTCTTCAGGTCTTTTTATTGGTTTCTATGGTAACCTACAGTCTTCAAATGTATTCAAACTTGCTAAATTTGAAAGTGCCTTTTTATTTTTTTATTAAATAGCTGGAATAACTTTGAAAGTTTTAAGGAGCCAAACCAGCTCAGCCTCTGATTTGGGCAAAGCAGAAAATGTTCTGAAACACAAATAAATGTGATCTTCTTAAAAAAACTGACATTTGTGCTGCAGGCTGGAACCAGTTGAGCCCAGATGCTGAGTCCAGCCCACCAGAGGCAACAGCTCCATCTGGAGTCAAACAGCAGCTTCAGGCAGCAGACTCACTAACTGAAGATTTCAGCTGTTTAATAGAGTTCAATCAGACAGTTTTAACAGTTTATCTGAGACCAGAGAGTCATAAATGATGACTGTAGACTCAGAGAAGACGGCAGTCTCAGGTCAATTCTGACTGAATAAAGACTGAATAATTATGACTCCTTTTTTAACATCTGACCTGCAGTCACAGCGTTCGCCACAGAGTCTCCTCTTTGGACATCAGCTCATTCATTTCTTCCTCCTCCAGTCTCCTCCTCATGCAGCATCAGAGGTAGAGTATTGATTTAAGGCCAGGAGCTCTACGCTGGACCAGGACTGCACGAGATAGAAATCAGTCCCTGCAGATTTTAGCTGTCTGCTGGACGAAGTCAGACACCAATCTGATGTGAGCGCAGAGAGAACGCTGGATTTAAAAATATAACATGTCAGCTGCTAACCCTACACCCTAATTAACCCTACACCCTAAACCCTATGCCCTACACCCTAAACCCTTAACCCTACACCCTACACCCTAACCCTACACCCTAAACCCTTAACCATACACCCTAAACCCTACACCCTAACCCTAACCCCTTAACCCTACACCCTAACTCTACACCCTAACCCTACACCCTAAACCCTACACCCTAACCCTACACCCTAACCCTTAACCCTACACCCTAACTCTACACCCTAAACCCTAAACCCTACACCCTAACCCTACACCCTAACCCTTAACCCTACACCCTAACTCTACACCCTAAACCCTACACCCTAACCCTACACCCTAAACCCTACACCCTAAACCCTACACCCTAAACCTAAACCCTTAACCCTACACCCTAACTCTACACCCTAACCCTACACCCTAAACCCTACACCCTAACCCTACACCCTAACCCTTAACCCTACACCCTAACTCTACACCCTAAACCCTACACCCTAACCCTACACCCTAAACCCTACACCCTAAACCCTACACCCTAAACCTAAACCCTTAACCCTACACCCTAACTCTACACCCTAAACCCTACACCCTAACCCTACACCCTAACTCTACACCCTAAACCCTTAACCCTACACCCTAAACCCTACATCCTAACCCTAAACCCTACACCCTAACCCTACACCCTAACTCTACACCCTAAACCCTAAACCCTACACCCTAACCCTACACCCTAAACCCTTAACCCTACACCCTAAACTCTACATCCTAACCCTAAACCCTACACCCTAACCCTACACCCTAACTCTACACCCTAAACCCTACACCCTAAACCCTACACCCTAAACCCTACACCCTAAGCCCTACACCCTAACTCTACACCCTAACCCTAAACCCTACACCCTAACCCTACACCCTAAACCCTTAACCCTACACCCTAACTCTACACCCTAAACCCTACACCCTAAACCCTACACCCTACACCCTAAACCCTTAACCCTACACCCTAACTCTACACCCTAAACCCTACACCCTAAACCCTTAACCCTAACTCTACACCCTAAACCCTACACCCTAACCCTACACCCTAACTCTACACCCTAAACCCTTAACCCTACACCCTAAACCCTTAACCCTACACCCTACACCCTAATCCTTGAAGCCAAAAGAAGTCCAGTCAAGGAGAAAGATGTTTGAATTTTCAGGAATAGTTTTAACTGTTTGTAAACTCACCTGATAGCGAAATGTTTCTGTTCTTTTATTATTCCTCTAATTATATATTCTGATGCCATTTTATTTAAAGCAAACAGATCTGATGACATCACCTGCTTCACAGCTGGAACATCAGCTCGTTTTAAATCCTCCGTGACACGCTCAGCTCTGAGTGTCGGTCCTACTACAGTATGCGTTTGTTCTAATCTAATTCCTGCTGATGGGTGGTGCTTTCGTTTCCATCCATGACGACCGCGGCCAGACGGAGGAGAACATGACTTATTATTGTGGCCGGTGTTCTTTGTGAGGAAATTAGATCACTTTAGCAAATGTGATCAGTATGAAAACACAGCAACACGAAATGAAATCATGCAAAAGGTAAAGAGAAAGTTCAAGATGTTTGAGGGAATTTGTTATAAAATGTTTTTTAAAAGACACATTTTAAAGTAGAAAACTGAAGATTAGTTTGTCATAAAGCAGCTTTGTGTGATTTAGAAACATTAGACTTGTTTAGATGTTCTGTGATTTGAAGGAAAAATGTTTCCAATTTTGTGTAAAAACCCTAAATATTTCTCTTTATTTATGACAATAAGAATAAACTAAATGAGTTTAAAATCTATTGTTGTTTTAAAGATGAAACTTCATTTTAAGTTTCTTAATTAACGTCATTATAAACACTTTTAAACAGCAACAGATGTTGATCCAAGTGCTGAACATGCATTCAAAAATAAACTATAAAAAAGAAGAATTAAAAAAGCAAATCTTATATAAAAACAGATTTATAGAACTAAGATAAATGAAGGGTATCAAGGTGGGTCCTCTGTCCACCTGACACTAAATCACAGAGACCTTCTCCTTGAAATCCAACAACTTGAGTCAGAATTTGATCTCATTCGTTTTTAAGAGTGAAAGAAAAATGTGAGCTTCTTTTTTAAACCTAAACTTTTTCACACCCAGGCCGACAACATGCACTTATATTAATAGTTTTAATAAAAACAACTAAATAATTCTGGCTTTAAATCTTCTAATTAACTGTAATTTATTGTTCTGACAATGAGACCAGAGTCAGACTCCTGTATGACCTGATTCTGGTTCTAACACGTCGATGTCGTCACTAAAACACAGAGGATTATCTACGTACAGCATGAAAGGGTTCAAATAGAACGAGGTGGTTAGATGCTGATGAGCATTTTGGACAAACAGCTGGTTTACACCAGAATCATCTGGACATAATAAAGAATGATAGGTTTTCTAAGCTGTTATTAACAAGAATAAAATGGTTATTTTAGGGTAAAAAGTGTGACTTTAATGTTAGCACCATGACCCTCATCAGTCACCTGATGGTAGCTGGTCATGTGACACCATAACCCGATTAATAAAACACCATATCTCATCAACATGAGCTCATTTCTCCTGGAGCAGCTTTAGGCGTCCAAACAGCTGCCTGAGGAGTGACTTCAGGTCACATTTTAAATATAACAGTATTATTGTTTCATATAATAAACATATAACAAAGAATAATCTCATTTTGTTTGCAGTGCATATTTTCACTGCCTTTCACAGACTTGTTCATTAAACCTGACTCACAGAGACTCGTGTCCTGATGAACTCTTTATCGTTATAAAACTTGGATTAAATCCTGGAAATGAGATGCTTTTCTTTGGTTTGGTTACCAGACCCTTTAGGTTTAGTTTGATTTAATATTCTGTGTTTAATGCCATGTTGGGACAGGAAAAATGAAAAAATCTGGATAAATAATTGTTGTTTTTAATATAAAAAATCTAGGTAACTTTAGCCGATACCGGTTATCGGTATCGGCTAAAGTTACCCGATACCAGGAACCGATACCAGTGGCTTCACTGTCTGTTAGTGATGGGACCAGTTAACACTGATCAGTGGTCTGTTCACCACTGACAGCCACACCCATTGGCACAGCTGCACCTTTGACAATGAAGGCAGCTTGACTTCTTTTGTTATCTTGAAAGTTTCAACTCATCCTATTGAAAACCAGCCATTCACACCTCCAACCGATTCATCACCCAAGCCCTTTCCCAACAATAACTCCTCTCCACACCCCTCCCTCTCACCCTCAGACCCCCTGCCTGCATGAACAGGCTTTTGTTTGTTTCGCCATGAAATTAAAAAGTGAATACAAAGCAGGCATGCATAGTGCTTACAGTCACCCCCAAAACAATGAACGGTTCTCTACAAAGACTCGGTTCTCCTCGTTCACAGTGAAGAGCCGTTCTAAAGATTCGGTTCGTTCATGAACGTCACATCACTACTGTCTGTGACTTGTGATTTCTGTTGTAGTGTCCTATATTGAACACTAGGGGGAGCTATTGAGCTAAAGAGGAACAGTGTGGGTTGAGAGCTGGAGATGGTGCCAAATAGTTCATTTTATTTGGTTAAAATGTGGAAAACTGCAATAATTTCACTGTGAAATCACAGAAAATGGTTATTTTTCACCTTATATTGTAGTTTTGTGATCATTTTTATTAATATATTTTAATTTTTTATCTAACTCAGATATTTGGTGTAAAAAGCAGAGAAGAAAAAATAAAACCTGTATTCCAATTTGTTGCATTTTTTTTGTGTGGTAGAAGTATCGGTACTCGGTATCAGCGAGTACTCAGATTTAAGTATCGGTATCGGATCGGTTTTGAAAAAAGTGGTATCGGAACATCCCTATAAAAATCACATTCTTGTGACCCCTGAAGACTTTCAACTGGAGATGTATTGGTAATACATTTACTAATGTTCTTTTTTAAAGTTTCTAAAACCATTAGTCAGGTGGTTCATTACTTTTGCTTTCATTGATGTTCAAATACCATCTAGGCCTCCTGATATGGAGCTGCAGCATCCAGACCCTGGTCCAGACTCTGATCCAGACCCTGGTCCAGACCCTGGTCCAGACTCTGGTCCTTCAGAGGGAACCCTCTGTGCACCAGTTTAAACACCAGTCCCATAAAACCCTTAAAGTGGTGAAGCGGGTCTATAAATCAGCAGAGATCCTCTACCTCACTGCCCCGCCCTCTAAGACCCAGACATGAGGCAGAGATAAGCAGCACTGGTTGTTTGTGGGTCTGTACCTGCTGCAGGTCGTTAAGGCTGCACTGAGCTGGGAGACAGCAACATAAAACTAATGGCTTCAGCTTTCAGACCATTATCATCCTCCCTCCAGTGATCACAGGTCACCCTGAGTCTGATCCTCTGGGCAGCACCAGGGTCTGTCCTCAGTCTGAACAGAGAAACCAGCTGTTTTTATCACTTCAGAGTTAAAAAACTGAAACATGAAAAAAGTCACTGTCCTGACTGTTAACGGACACACCATGGGTGTTCTCTCCACCCGTGGGTGGATGTTATGGGCGGGGCTTCTCCATCCGAGGCTGGTGACGTTTTCCGCGCATAAAACCGCTCCGCGCGCGTCCGCGCTTTGAGTCCGAGCGACTTCCTAGCGCGCAGGATTTCTCTGTGCATGAAAGCAGAAATCAAACATGTCAACATGGAGGTTTCCGCTCGCTGACACCAGAAACATGCGCCAACATGAGCCGCTGAGCGTGGAGTGGCGCAAAGGACACTTCCATCAACGCGTGAGCGCCGGGGACGCGCTTCACTTTGACGGATAACGGACAGGTCGGACCCGGTACGTGACTGGACTCTGTAAGTCGTGGGAATGAAATTTAAACACAGTGGGTGAGTTATATGTGGTAATAAAGTCATAAATTCATCTGCATAAAAATCAAAGTGCGTGAGGAAAAAGGTGCAACATCTGCATCCAGTCTGCGCTCATACTGCTGCTGTTCATCATCAAATACAGAATTATACCTTTAATTCTGGGTTAACTATTGATCTCTGCTTAAGAAGTGATCAGGTTCCCTCTCATGCTCTGTTTCATTCCCACGCACTTGTTTTGCACCATTTCCACCCCCAGCTGTTACCAGCAGGGACATCCTAATTATTAAACTTATTTCCGTCTCTATTTCCCAGGAGAGTGAGAAATGTAAATAGAAACGTGTGGGAAGAAATCAAGAGGCAGAAAAGCTTTTATTGCTCTGACGAGTTCAGACAGTGGCCTCTAGGGCTGATGGGCTGTGGTGTTCTTAGTCCATCAGGTGAAGGGACAGGAGGACAGGACAGGAGGACAGGACAGGACAGGGGCGGTTTGTTTCCTCAACAGCAGGCTGACTGCGGGCTGCGCCTCACCCCCTTGTTTTCTGGACCCGGGTCACTGAGTCTCCAGTCCAGGCATTTATTTGTGTAACACATTTTCACAGCTTCCAGTTGCACTGACTGACATTTCACAATTATCCGTCCACCTCTTCATTAGCGCCCGTTTCTTCCCCCTGAGAGGGTAACCTGATCGGAGGGCCGCCCTGGACAGGCTTCAGTCCATCATCTGACACTAATAGGGTTATTATGGCTTTAGGTCACACATACAGCACGGTTTATAGCTTCTACTGTCGTTCATGACAGAATGGCTTCATTAAATGTCTGCAAGGTGGCTGCCTGCTGACGCTTGTTGATTTAACCTAATAATCAGCTTTAAAGCAACAATTCAGATCTTTTGAAATGGATTTATGTGGAAATTGCAGAACTTTGCAGATAGATCTTTGAACAGTTTTAGTTCAGAGACATAGAGATAGAGCCAATAGCTAAGCGTGACCCACTGGGTTGCTAATCATACTTCTAAAACAGGGAATTTACCCATAACCCTATAGTGAAAACTAAAATTATCCTCATAAAACCAATATGGACACATAGGAGTCACTACTAAATGTGGCAAAACTTGTAATTATTAGGTAACAATTCAAAAGAGTCTCTATTAGCTACTCTTCATCAAGCTAGCTGTCAATAACACTCCAAACAAGAAACACCATCACTCATTGGTCATATACATCACATGGTATGTGACATGTAAGAAAAAGTCGTGCCAACTGCATTTTAATTCATGAAACATAAACTGAGATTTCACCTTACTAGCATGGTTTACTAGCAATGTCCTGTACTAACAAACTAACCTTGATAGTATAGTTTACTACACAGTAAAAACACCAGAGCAAAATGAACTCTAGAGTTTATTTTACTCTGGTGTTTTTACTGTGTAGCAATGTCCTGTACTAACAAACTATAACCTTAGTAGCTTAGTTTGAAAGTCTATGCTAACAAAGTATGACCTTAATAGCACAGTCTGCTAGCTTCATGCTATTAAATTAAAAACTGCTAAAATAGAGTTTAAATTTTCTTTATGACAGTTCTCTTAGTCGGGAGACTCACAAGGAAGAGAGCTTTAAACATGTTGTCTATAAACAACCCCCACCACCCCATAGATATCATATATAAAGGCTAGATCTCTAACCCACACTGTTCACCAATGGACTGCAACGTAGCAACAACGGCGGCCATCTTACCACAGACAGCTGCCCCTTCCGTATCATTGCTGTCAATGGAGCATGCACTATTAAATACCTCTAACTTCCTCAATTTGTAACCGATTTTCAAACAGTTTGCTTTGTTATAAACGCCAGAGACGTGGCTGTGAAATATATCGATAATGGACGTGAAAATCATAAGCTGTGAAAGTATCCCGCATCAAGCCTATGCATAATAAGGTTTGTAAGAAAGTAAATCTGTTAATATTTCATCGAGTTAAGAGTATTTTTAGTTAAGATGATCACTCACCTTCCATCTGCTGTCTGCAGCAAGATGGCCGCCCTTTAGCCACTCCCAGATAAGGCATCTAGCCTTTATATATAATATCTATGCACCACCCCATGCCACACTGGCCTGCCTAGCCCCATTCCTCATATCAACTCAGAGTTAGCGTCCCCACCAGATCAACGTGAATGACATCTTAAAACAACACCAATCTTTTAATTATAGTGTTTATGAAAAAAACGTTTTTTAAACTTTTACAGGTCATATAACATGGTTATATACGTTTGAGTTATTTCATAGATTTCTATTAGAAGCAGAAGTTAACACTAGCACTTCTGGTTCTGCTGAACCTTTCTGTCAGTAAATTCACAAAATTCCAGCAGGAAGAGCTATGGAATGCAAAACTGACATCAATGCTAAGTTTATAAAACACTGTGTTCTAATGAACAATGCTGTGACATTAGAGATGTTTCAGAACAGCGTGGCCTTAGCCCCACTGTGACTAGCCGTTAGCTTACCAATCCAGTCAAAACTAATCTCACTTTCTCCAAACTGAGGCTGTTTAAACAGCTGTCTGCAACACCAAGGATATTTATTACACGTAACTCTTTCACAGAACCCAGCTTCAAACAAGCAAAAGGGATAAATGTTCCATTTGTATCAATAATAATAATATTAATAATAATAATAATAATTATTATTATTATTAATATTATTATAACTTTATTAATATAGCACCTTTCAAAGTGCCTCACAATAAAACAATGATAAAAACACCAAATAAAAACAGGATAAACCCAAAAACATCCATGTGAAGACTCAGTTTGTTTTTAGACGTTCTGACACACCAACAGAAGTTTAAACATGTTCCAGTTTTCATAACAACATTTCCTGTAATCTCATAATGTGAAGGCGCCCCACAGAGGTCCGTACCGACCTCCTGTTGGGTCTCAGCACAGCGACAGAGACCGGTCCAGAGCGGCTCGTCTTTAAACAGAAGCCGGTCCCCGGGGCAGTGTCAGGAACCAGTGACCCCTGGGTTGGAGTCCACAAACATCTACAATAAATCAAACTAGTATAAGGACGAGATAAAAATACAATTTTTACTAATGCAAAGCAATAAATGATAACTCCCTTATTTAGATTGTGGTTGGACACTCAGAGGACCCACTGTGGGATCCTGGTCTGGGAATCAACGTGTTACAGAACCAGCTTGGGGGGGTGGGGCTTAAATAAGCAAAAGCATGTAATATAGTTTACCATGGTAACACAATACTTTATTAACCATTAAGACTATATAAAACGGATTGGTCTGGCTTTAAAACGAGCTCCATTCCAACCTAATAATCACTTCAGACGTTGACTCCCTTCCCAGCTCTGTTCCTCTATTATCCACATCCAGTCCGGTGACACTGTCAATAAATCACTTGAAGTCGTGTCAGTTGCATATAAAATGCTTTTTCCCATTGTAAGAATGGCCCGTTGGCCACGTGCCCAGACTATTTCACAGGAACGTTTCTCTTCTCTCCTGGTAAATACGGGCCATGTGCCCAGTGTTGTTTGGTGTGTGTGTGGTACAAACCTCTGACGTCGTTCTCTGAACCAGGATTTCACAGAACAGACAAGCAGTCAGGACATTTTGAAATGTCTTTTCTTTCTTGGTACTGAACATCATTCATGACATCTTTGTTTTCTCTTGTTAGCTTGTTTCTTCTGCATGGACGTCAGCGCTCCCCACTCCAACATGAACAGCTACAACTGGTCGTCTGGGAACACCAGTACATCCGCCCTCTTGTTCTACGCCAACACCAGTGAGACCTACTCAAACGAAACCGCCATGCCCGTCAACGAGATCACTGTGGTCATCTATGCTATTGTCTTTGTGGTGGGTTTCCTGGGAAACGCGCTAGCCATCTTCATAGTGGCTCGATACACCAAGACCAAATCCATAACCAACATGTACATCCTCAACTTGGCCGTGGCAGACCTGCTCTACATCCTGGGGATTCCCTTCATTGGGACCAATAGCGCCCTCTATTACTGGCCGTATGGGGATTTCCTCTGCAAGGTGTGCATGACTGCAGACGGCATGAGTCAGTTTGCCTCCACCTTCTGCCTGACTCTGATGAGTATCGACCGCTTCATCGCCGTGGTTTATCCTATTCGTGGTGCCAAGTGGAGAAGGCCGCAGGTGGCGAAGGTCTTCAGTGGCTCGGTGTGGGTTGCATCCTTTCTGATGGTGTTGCCGGTCACCATCTACTCGCGTGTAGACGAGGAGATCAACACCTGCAACATCATCTGGCCCGAGCCATCTGGCATCCTGTCCGTCGTCTTTATCCTCTACACGTCTATCCTGGGCTTCTTTGGCCCTTTGGTTGTTATCTCCCTCTGCTACCTGCTCATTGTCATCAAGGTAAGGGACCTGCTCTTTGACTTTAGCTAAGAATCCCTTAAAGATTCCTTAAAGTCTAACACAAGCCTTTCCCTTCCAGGTGAAATCAGCTGGCCTCCGGGCCGGTCTGAACAAACGTCGTAGGTCAGAGCGCAAGGTGACGCGCATGGTGGTGGTCATCGTCATGGTGTTCGTTTTTTGCTGGCTGCCCTTTTTTACCGCCAACATCGTCAACCTGATTTCCATCATCCCGAAGACCAATACCACTGCCGCCATCTACTTTTCCCTGGTCATCCTCACCTACGTCAACTCCTGCGCCAACCCGTTCCTCTACGGCTTGCTGTCTGACAACTTCAAGCAGAGCATTCAGAGAGTTCTATGTCTAAAGACAACTAAAGGTGTTGAAGCTACAGACACAACAAGGAACAGAGAGAACGCCGCCAAGGTAATAATCAGATTTGATTCAAAAGAAAACAGAAAATGTGTCGCACAATGTGTGCTCCTGTTGGCAAACACTGAGCAAATGTTAGAGGGGAAGGAGGTTGTGGGTATAACATTTGAACCTCGAGGTGACGCTTTGAAGTGGGTTAGTGTAAAGGTTAGTAGGTTAAGCTCATAGCTGTGACTGGTGCCATCTTAAAACAAGTCCCATCCCAATGGCTAGTGGTCCGTTCTGGGCCGACGAGACCTGCTGCTCACTTCAAGCCTCTACATGGTTCATTACCTTATAAACCACCAGTCACCAGTTCTGTTCAAAACCTTCATGGAGAGAATTCTAGTCACAGCGGGGGGGAGGTGAGTTTGTAGTTCTGTCGTTCATGAGTGGGGGAAGGAGGGAGAAGGAGATCGACAGGTGGGTCAGGGCAGTGTCTACGTCTCAATCCTCACCGACAGTCAGGGGCTTTAATAATGACTGAAGGGACAAGTTCAGCCTTAGAGACAGGGACAAGAGCCTTAGAGACAGGGACAGGAGTCTTAGAGACAGGGACAGGACTCTTAGAGACAGGGACAGGAGCCTTAGAGACAGGGACAGGAGTCTTAGAGACAGGGACAGGACTCTTAGAGACAGGGACAGGAGTCTTAGAGACAGGGACAGGAGCCTTAGAGACAGGGACAGGAGTCTTAGAGACAGGGACAGGAGCCTTAGAGACAGGGACAGGAGCCTTAGAGACAGGGACAGGAGCCTTAGAGACAGGGACAGGAGCCTTAGAGACAGGGACAGGAGCCTTAGAGACAGGAGCCTTAGAGACAGGGACAGGAGTCTTAGAGACAGGGACAGGAGTCTTAGAGGCAGGGACAAGAGCCTTAGAGACAGGGACAGGAGCTATAGAGACAGGGACAGGAGTCTTAGAGACAGGGACAGGAGCCTTAGAGACAGGGACAGGAGCCTTAGAGACAGGGACAGGAGCCTTAGAGACAGGGACAGGAGTCTTAGAGACAGGGACAGGAGCCTTAGAGACAGGGACAGGAGCCTTAGAGACAGGAGCCTTAGAGACAGGGACAGGAGTCTTAGAGACAGGGACAGGAGCCTTAGAGACAGGGACAGGAGCCTTAGAGACAGGGACAGGAGTCTTAGAGACAGGGACAGGACTCTTAGAGACAGGGACAGGAGCCTTAGAACCTTACAGACAGGGACAGGAGCCTTAGAGCCTTAGAGACAGGGACAGGAGCCTTAGAGACAGGGACAGGAGTCTTAGAGGCAGGGACAGGAGCCTTAGAGACAGGGACAGGAGCCTTAGAGACAGGAGCCTTAGAGACAGGGACAGGAGTCTTAGAGACAGGGACAGGAGCCTTAGAGACAGGAGCCTTGGAGACAGGGACAGGAGTCTTAGAGACAGGGACAGGAGTCTTAGAGACAGGGACAGGAGCCTTAGAGACAGGAGCCTTAGAGACAGGGACAGGAGTCTTAGAGACAGGGACAGCTGGTCCACTCTGAGGAGGTTTGGAGGTCTGATCAGGAGGAGGGACTTTGTCTCTAGGCTGTCCTGGGGACACCGTAGGGACCTGTGGATAAACTGATTGATATGAACAGGAGACGTGAATTTGACCCTATAAAGAGGTATAACAGTGTTTTCATGAGGGGACATTCTTCAGGTTTAAATGATGCTACGGCAGCAGAAATCTCCTTTATTCCGGAGCACTTCGTGATTAGCCGTTAGCATCAATTCAGCCAGCTCTATTCTCCAAGCACAGGAGCTACCGACAACGTAGTGTTCTTTACCTTTCTATAGATCCCCACTTCTACGGTGATTTCAGCATGGATATACTGTTAGGATAGGATAAACGTGTTATAAAACCTAAATCAATGTGTTTATAGATCAGATAAATGTGGGCATTCTGATCTAAGAGTTCCATCATCCAGAGAATTCTTCCAGTATTTAGAAAATGTTTGAAAACATCCATAAAAGCAGACATGAGTTCATAGTTTCTGTCTTCAGTCACCAGTCTCAGCTCTGCCAATCAGAGCAGGACCCTCGGGTCCAGAGCTCTTTTAGGATAGATTAGGACCAAGAGGAAACCTAGACTTAAGTGTTCTAGATGAGCAGGACTAAAGGTCAGTGTGTCCTCTAAGCTGGAGAGGACATGGACCATCTGGCTTATCGTCACGAAGACCCACTTCAAAAGTCAACCTCCGTGATGTCTTACTCTGATCATTAGAGCGCGCTGCATGGGAAGTCTTCCTAATGCACACTCAGCATTATTCAGTGTGTTTTCTTTAGGGATCGCTCTGATTGGTTCACGCAGAGCCACATCCTGCATGGATGGAGGGTTAAAACTCCTGATCTGTCACTCTGAACCAGTTTAACTGAAGATCTGCTGCTGGGATCTCAGCAGTAAACCTGACGTCCTCTCAGATCCTGCTGTTCCCGTCTCTGATCTGTCGTGTGTTTGTTTCCTCAGTCTGTCCAGATGGAGGTCATCAGGAACCCCGACTGTGAGCCTTTCACCTCGAAGACTGTGATGAACGGCCAGTGATCGCAGGCTTTCCAAGTTGGCCCAGCGTGGACTTGTGCGCTACCACATGGAGCTTGAGCAATTTACCCCAGGGGCTTTTATTGACATGGAATTTCCTGTCTTTTTTTCCCAGTTCGCCCCTTCTCACTCGGGCATCTCTGGAGAGGCCCTGAGGAGAAACGAGCAGCTTCTCATCAGCGATCTGTGTGTTTTTATGTTTTTGTACTTTGCACCAGATGGACTGCACCAGGAGAAGGTCTTGTTTTCAAACATTACGACATATTGAAACGGTTTTTTATGGATCACTTTTGGTTCTTTTTATTGCAACTTGTTTTCTGACCTCCTCTTGTTTTAATATGCTGCTGTTTCTCTTTGTTTTTTCTACATTCTTTTACATATATATATATATATATATATATATATATATATATATATATATATATATATATATATATATATATATATATATATATATATATATATATATATATATATATGTAAAAGAATGTAGAAAAAACAAAGAGAAACAGCAGCATATTAAAACAAGAGGAGGTCAGAAAACAAGTTGCAATAAAAAGAACCAAAAGTGATCCATAAAAAACCGTTTCAATATGTCGTAATGTTTGAAAACAAGACCTTCTCCTGGTGCAGTCCATCTGGTGCAAAGTACAAAAACATAAAAACACACAGATCGCTGATGAGAAGCTGCTCGTTTCTCCTCAGGGCCTCTCCAGAGATGCCCGAGTGAGAAGGGGCGAACTGGGAAAAAAAGACAGGAAATTCCATGTCAATAAAAGCCCCTGGGGTAAATTGCTCAAGCTCCATGTGGTAGCGCACAAGTCCACGCTGGGCCAACTTGGAAAGCCTGCGATCACTGGCCGTTCATCACAGTCTTCGAGGTGAAAGGCTCACAGTCGGGGTTCCTGATGACCTCCATCTGGACAGACTGAGGAAACAAACACACGACAGATCAGAGACGGGAACAGCAGGATCTGAGAGGACGTCAGGTTTACTGCTGAGATCCCAGCAGCAGATCTTCAGTTAAACTGGTTCAGAGTGACAGATCAGGAGTTTTAACCCTCCATCCATGCAGGATGTGGCTCTGCGTGAACCAATCAGAGCGATCCCTAAAGAAAACACACTGAATAATGCTGAGTGTGCATTAGGAAGACTTCCCATGCAGCGCGCTCTAATGATCAGAGTAAGACATCACGGAGGTTGACTTTTGAAGTGGGTCTTCGTGACGATAAGCCAGATGGTCCATGTCCTCTCCAGCTTAGAGGACACACTGACCTTTAGTCCTGCTCATCTAGAACACTTAAGTCTAGGTTTCCTCTTGGTCCTAATCTATCCTAAAAGAGCTCTGGACCCGAGGGTCCTGCTCTGATTGGCAGAGCTGAGACTGGTGACTGAAGACAGAAACTATGAACTCATGTCTGCTTTTATGGATGTTTTCAAACATTTTCTAAATACTGGAAGAATTCTCTGGATGATGGAACTCTTAGATCAGAATGCCCACATTTATCTGATCTATAAACACATTGATTTAGGTTTTATAACACGTTTATCCTATCCTAACAGTATATCCATGCTGAAATCACCGTAGAAGTGGGGATCTATAGAAAGGTAAAGAACACTACGTTGTCGGTAGCTCCTGTGCTTGGAGAATAGAGCTGGCTGAATTGATGCTAACGGCTAATCACGAAGTGCTCCGGAATAAAGGAGATTTCTGCTGCCGTAGCATCATTTAAACCTGAAGAATGTCCCCTCA
>SSNR01000528.1:52558-75058 GCA_006937965.1 Callopanchax toddi
TACGTGACTCTGTTCTTTTACGTGACTCTGTTCTTTTACGTGACTCTGTTCTTTTACGTGACTCTGTTCTTTTACGTGACTGTCGTTTTACGTGACTCTGTTCTTTTACGTGACTGTCGTTTTACGTGACTCTGTTCTTTTACGTGACTCTGTCGTTTTACGTGACTCTGTTCTTTTACGTGACTCTGTTCTTTTACGTGACTCTGTCATTTTACGTGACTGTCATCTTACGTGACTGTTCTTTTACGTGACTCTGTCATTTTACGTGACTCTGTCGTTTTACGTGACTGTTCTTTTACATGACTCTGTCGTTTTACATGACTTTGTCGTTTTACGTGACTGTTCTTTTACGTGACTCTGTCGTTTTACATGACTCTGTTCTTTTACGTGACTCTGTTCTTTTACGTGACTCTGTTCTTTTACGTGACTGTTCTTTTACGTGACTGTCGTTTTACGTGACTGTCGTTTTACGTGACTCTTTTCTTTTACGTGACTGTCGTTTTACGTGACTGTTCTTTTACGTGACTCTGTTCTTTTACTTGACTCTGTCGTTTTACGTGACTCTGTTCTTTTACGTGACTCTGTTCTTTTACGTGACTCTGTTCTTTTACGTGACTCTGTTCTTTTACGTGACTCTGTTCTTTTACGTGACTGTCGTTTTACGTGACTGTTGTTTTACGTGACTCTTTTCTTTTACGTGACTGTCGTTTTACATGACTCTGTCGTTTTACGTGACTGTTCTTTTACGTGACTCTGTTCTTTTACATGACTCTGTTCTTTTATGTGACTCTGTTCTTTTACGTGACTCTGTTCTTTTACGTGACTGTCGTTTTACGTGACTCTGTTCTTTTACGTGACTGTCGTTTTACGTGACTCTGTTCTTTTACGTGACTCTGTTCTTTTACGTGACTCTGTTCTTTACATGACTCTGTCGTTTTACGTGTCTCTGTTCTTTTACGTGACTCTGTCGTTTTACGTGACTCTGTTCTTTTACGTGACTCTGTCGTTTTACGTGACTCTGTTCATACCATCTCTCTGACCAGGGCTTCCTAGAAGAAGAGAGTTGGATCTTGACGGGACTTTCCTGGTTAAACAAAAAGGCCCATGAAACAGGAAGTTTGTGTTTAAATAGCTTAGTGGCAAACACGTTGTAAAGGTTTTGTAGAATATAAAAGACATTTAAACGACTGTGAACACAATCTGGTTAACTGTAAAACACGACCAATAAATTACACTCCTTATGTCTGAAGTAAAGTTAGATTTATTTTCTGTGATGAAACTTTAAGTGACATGAATTATTAAAGGTTTGTAAAATAATTTTAAAATAAATGTAATGTAAACTGAAGCAAAAATAACCCTCACCTGCCTCTGTCCACCAGACACGTTGATACATGTTTCTGTTCCAGTCAGTGCTGAGAACCCAGACGGTGTTTTACTGGAACTGTAAAACATCTAATGTTTAACTGGTCTCTGGTTTTAACAGGTGATTTAAAGCTTTTTACAGAAACATCTGATTACACTTTGACTTCTTCATCAAACAGTTTTCACCTGATTTGAATGGTTTTTAACCTAATTGATGAGAAATGACTTGTAAAATGTGTCGATGTTTTAGAATCCTCTCATCTGAACATTAGCTGCAGAACGTTGTCTCTATAATGGACGATGATATTCTCCTCTCACCCTCCTGCCTGGCTGAGGCCTCGCTGCTGTCACACACTCTTTATAATGAGTGGACTGAAGTAGCAGTGAGGTTAATTATTGTAAAGGTCGTTAGTGCGATTAGCAGCTCCTGTACACACAGGTTAGTGCACATGTTTTTCCTGGACTTCTAAATATCACATCAAGGGCAAAACATGCATGTGATTACTAGCTCTGAGAAAAACATTCAACATTTCTATAGGAATGTGCAAAAGTCTTGAGTCATCTCACCTGTTTTATAGTTTCATCCTGATCCACCAGACTTTCTGGATTGTTTCTATAAAAGTTCCTTTGGTGTTCGGCTCATTTTCAGCCCTGTTACTTTCATTTTCAGAGGTTTTTCTTCCAGATGTTTGTTTTTAAGTCACAAGCATAAAAAGGCTCCAGAGCTCGATGGATGACCCAGTCAGTGGAGGTTCTAGACCAGCATTACGGTCGCTTGGGACTCTTCAAAATAAATCAAAACCCTTTGATCTCTTGGTTCTCGTTTCAGTGAGAGCATGAGTCAGTATTTGTCTCTAATGCCTGAGACTCAGGACTTAGCAGGGGACCACAGGGGGGCACTGGCCCCCCCTAGCCCACCACTAGAACCGCCCCTGATCAGAGAAGTTCATCAAATCACAACCTGTTCCTGTTTCTGTCATTAATGAAAAACATCGGTGATGACATAATTACATTTCTTTACCATTTCTCAATATTAAATGTAAAATCATAAATAAATTCTTCATACAGTAACTTATCTAGTATATTAGTTTGACTCAACCATTGGAGTCAGGAGTCTTTGCTGTTTCAGGAGCCAAACCGCTGGAGACCTCTGATCATTAGGATGAAGATCTCTCAGGTCCTGTTTCAGGTCTTTCCTGGATGTTTACCAGTTCTTCTTCTTTTCTGAGCTGAAACGTCTTTCTCTGTTCTCCACTCATCCCAGTTTTAGTGGGAAAAGTAGCCAAAGTCCAAAGGAAATCTTTGAAGGCCTATCAGAAAGTCTCAAAAAGGTTTAATCAAAACAAACTGGTCCTTTAGTTTAATAAAAGTCAGAGAGTTTTCAGACTTTTGCACAGCACAGCTTAGTTTAGTTAAGGGTCAGGCGTGGTTATTCTTGATGTTGCAAAAGGCCTGGAGCTGTTTTGGACAGGGAATATGTTTTTTATGCAACACTGTTTTAAAAAAAACCTGGTGTAAAAATATCCCTGAAGAGAGAAAGAAAACTAAAACGTTCTCTCCAAAATCCACTCTGACAGTCTCTGTGACAGAGTGTTTTTAAATAACAGCTGTAGGCCTCCCAGGTGTATTCTGGTGCTGAAGACCCAAATAGAGCCAAACCTCCGAGTCAGCATCCTGAGCTGCTGACGGCGCAGCAGGTATGAAGTTTACAGTTTTCACATTAAAGTGTCAGAAAGATCACTTTCTATTCAACACACAACAAGAAAGATGTTATTAAAAACTTATTTGTGCTAATAAAGGTTAAAAATCACTGAAAACATAATAATAGCAATAAAGTAAAGTCATAACCTTTCACTTTATTATAGGTTTATTAGGATAAAGGGACTAAACTGTTCTGAATAGGAGGTGTTTGACCTGCTGCCAGTCAGAGGTTGCATCTGGATCTAAAGAACTCACATTCCAGCTATTTGTCTTCTCATTTTTTCATAACTTTAAAAACATTTGGTGAACTTGGCATTCATGAAGTGATTTAGAGCCTTTTTCTCAGCCAAGAACAACTTTCTCAGATTACAACATAAAGTCTTTCTAATGTGGAGGAAAATAGTTTATTTATACCCAATTAAACAGAAACCAAAACACAGAAGAGAAAACATTCCTCTTCTACACAGTGTGTGTTTTTATTAAAATACTAAATAATCATGTGTTTATATTAAAATACTAAATAATCATGTGTTTATAATAAAATACTAAATAATCATGTGTTTATATTAAAATACTAAATAATCATGTTTTTATATTAAATACTAAATAATCATGTTTTTATATTAAAATACTAAATAATCATGTGTTTATAATAAAATACTAAATAATCATGTGTTTATAATAAAATACTAAATAATCATGTGTTTATATTAAAATACTAAATAATTATGTTTTTATATTAAATACTAAATAATCATGTTTTTATATTAAATACTAAATAATCATGTTATTATATTAAAATACTAAATAATCATGTTTTATATTAAAATACTAAATAATCATGTTTTTTGTATTAAAATACTAAATAATCATGTTTTTATATTAAAATACTAAATAATCATGTTTTTGTATTAAAATACTAAATAATCATGTTTTTATATTAAAATACTAAATAATCATGTGTTTATATTAAAATACTAAATAATCATGTTTTTATATTAAAATACTAAATAATTATGTTTTTATATTAAATACTAAATAATCATGTTTTTATATTAAATACTAAATAATCATGTTATTATATTAAAATACTAAATAATCATGTTTTTATATTAAAATACTAAATAATCATGTTTTTTGTATTAACATACTAAACAATCATATTTTTATATTAAAATACTAAATAATCATGTTTTTGTATTAAAATACTAAATAATCTTGTTTTTATATTAAAATACTAAATAATCATGTGTTTATATTAAAATACTAAATAATCATGTTTTTATATTAAAATACTAAATAATCATGTTTTTAGATTAAAATACTAAATAATCATGTTTTTATATTAAAATACTAAATAATCATGTTTTTGTATTAAATACTAAATAATCATGTTTTTATATTAAAATACTAAATAATCATGTTTTTATATTAAAATACTAAATAATCATGTGTTTATAATCAAATACTAAATAATCATGTGTTTATATTAAAATACTAAATAATCATGTTTATATATTAAAATACTAAATGATCATGTGTTTATATTAAAATACTAAATAATCATGTGTTTATATTAAAATACTAAATGATCATGTTTTTGTATTAAAATACTAAATAATCATGTTTTTATATTAAAATACTAAATAATCATGTTATTATATTAAAATACTAAATAATCATGTGTTTTTATATTAAAATACTAAATAATCATGTTTTTGTATTAAAATACTAAATAATCATGTTTTTATATTAAAATACTAAATAATCATGTTTTTATATTAAAATACTAAATAATCATGTTTTTATATTAAAATACTAAATAATCATGTTTTTATATTAAAATACTAAATAATCATGTTTTTATATTAAAATACTAAATAATGATGTTTTTTATTAAATACTAAATAATCATGTTTTTGTATTAAATACTAAATAATCATGTTTTTATATTAAAATACTAAATAATCATGTTTTTGTATTAAAATACTAAATATTCATGTTTTTGTATTAAAATACTAAATAATCATGTTTTTATATTAAAATACTAAATAATCATGTTTTTGTATTAATATACTAAATAATCATGTTTTTGTATTAAAATACTAAATAATTATGTTTTTATATTAAAATACTAAATAATCATGTTTTTGTATTAAAATACTAAATAATCATGTTTTTATATTAAAATACTAAATAATCATGTTTTTATATTAAAATACTAAATAATCATGTTTTTGTATTAAATACTAAATAATCATGTTTTGTATTAAAATACTAAATAATTATGTTTTTGTGGTAAAATACTAAATAATCATGTTTTTATATTAAAATACTAAATAATCATGTTTTTATATTAAAATACTAAATAATCATGTTTTTGTATTAAAATACTAAATATTCATGTTTTTGTATTAAAATACTAAATAATCATGTTTTTATATTAAAATACTAAATAATCATATTTTTGTATTAATATAGTAAATAATCATGTTTTTGTATTAAAATACTAAATAATTATGTTTTTATATTAAAATACTAAATAATCATGTTTTTGTATTAAAATACTAAATAATCATGTTTTTATATTAAAATACTAAATAATCATGTTTTTATATTAAAATACTAAATAATCATGTTTTTGTATTAAAATACTAAATAATCATGTTTTTATATTAAAATACTAAATAATCATGTTTTTGTATTAAATACTAAATAATCATGTTTTGTATTAAAATACTAAATAATCATGTTTTTGTATTAAAATACTAAATAATCATGTTTTTGTTTTAAATACTAAATAATCATGTTTTTGTATTAAGATACTAAATAATCATGTGTTTGTATTAATATACTAAATAATCATGTTTTTTGTTTCTACTGTTAGTCAAAACAGAGAGAAAAAATCATCATGTAACATTGTAATGAAAAGTTTAAATATTAAAATTATCTCACCTGTGTTAGAAAGCTCTTTGAACAGCCTCAACTTAGAGAAATGGAGACTATTGTTGACAGTGTAGCGTTTTATAAACTCTATCTTAAACTCTAGAAACGTAAAAAGAAGTGGATTTCTCTCATTTAAACACAACGTCAGTCTGAAACAATACAGTTTTTTACATGCATGTTTTATTTCTGCAGCTAGATTAGCATCACAGTCTGAAGCACTTTACAGCCTGGAGCACATCCATGAGGAAAATCTTCATATTCCTGCTAAGACAACAGCTTTAGAGCCAACTCTCCAAACAGAGGTTGTTCAAAGAGCTATCTTCAAATGATAAGGTAATAGTTGTTCAACATGTGAACTGTCTCTTTAAGAGCCACTTTAACCTTTGACCTTTCACTGCAGCGCCGCAGCAACACGAGGCTGTCGCTGTCAGCAACAAACCTCGGAGTTGTTTCAGAATTGAATCTCTGTGAACTCTTCTCTGCAGCCTGCAGTGTTTCAGCTGTGCACACAAAACGAGACGAGGAGGATGGAGGATGAAGACGTGGAGGAGTGGTTAGCTCTGCGTGGTTAATTAAAGCTGAGAGCTGTGCCCTTCTCCACCCCACTGTGTCTCTTCCTCCACCAGCCTTGGGGGGAATGCTCGATGTCTCTGTCCATTTCTATAATGGATAAGATTTCATAGCTGCAGGAAAATACGCCCAGGATACACAAACATGCATGTAATGAAAGCAAGATGTGTTTGCATTCAGAAGTTAAAGGTCTTCTGTTGCAGAAAGTTTCTTCTTCAAAGCAAAGTCACATAAGAAACAGAATCCTTGGTTTACAGCCAACGTTTCAGATTTAGGTTTTAATCCAGCTCTTCATGATGCATGCTGGAGATTTGCACAAGCTAACTGACATTTTCCTCACAGACTCACTTCAACACGCTTTCTTGATATTTAGGGAAATGTTAGGCAGACTAGAGCTAAGTGCGAGGAGACGCACAACAGGGAGTGTGTCAGTGGTGATTAAAGCAGGTCAAAAGAGGGAAAACAAGGAGTTGAAAAGCTCCTTCATAACAATGCACAATGTATTTAGTTGAGTTTAAACCTTGTTTTATGAGTTTAATAATAATAATTTATCCTTTATTGATCCCCTCGGGGAAACGTCTCTGCATTTGACCCATCCTCATTGTTTGAGGAGCAGTGGGCTGCCTACTCAGGGTGGCGCCTGGGAGGCGGTTGTTGGGAGGTTTGAACCCACGCTCTCTGACACGGGAGGCGATCTCTCTTGCCACTGCGCCTCAGTCGCCCCGTGTGTGTTAATGATGTAAAGTTGCGGCCTAAATCTGCTCCACCAGCCTCAGACCTGGAGCTCGTGTTGTTGTTCTTCTCCTGTGAGTTTGTTGACTCGTGGAGCCTTTTAGGTGAAGACAAATCTCAGACTTACCCCAGGAGTTTTACCAGGATGGCACGAGCTGTCTCCCCTAATATCAACACAAAGCCTGTGTTCTTAATTAAGTCTCACAGTGTGTGTGTGTGTGTGTGTAACAGGCTGTTGACAGATTATTCACCAGAATAAAGTTGCATCATCATCATCATCACTCTTCATCCCCTCACAGTTCAGTACACGACCTATTTTTCCTGTGAGGTGAACAAACTCTCTCCTTTAAGCTGACATTCTGAGATTTTTCACTACAGTACAATAAATGATGTTATTTGACTTTATTTGATGTTATTTGACCAGCAGGAGCAGGAGAACAACACAGGCTTATGGTTCTGTTACTGACAGACGAGCTAACGGCTAATCTGAACCTGGCTACACCAACATGGACTGTCATACTAAAACAACTCCGCTAATAAAACCCTTTAACTTTATATTACTTGTAAATATTTAAGTTATAATTAATCTATAACTTTTACTGCAGTCAGTTTCATAATAAATGGTTACTTTATTTAAAATTAGCTAGCGTAGAGCTAGAAACGGCTAGCTGTAGCGCTACCACAGCTGCACTATAGGAAGGATAAACAGACAGTAATGTCATGATTTGTATAATAGCTTTTGTTTGAATTGAATTTAGAGTCGTTTTAATACAACAGTCCTTTATTTGGCTCGGTGGCTAGCTAGCAGTTAGCTTGTCAGGAGTTCATTTCTCCAAACTGAAGCTGTTCAAAGTGTTATTGACAGCAGTGAGATCATGTTTGTTACCTTCCCCGTAGAAACCCACTCTTAATGTTTTAAACAAGAAAAGGACTGGGGACGCTCACATTTTCTCTCAGATTTTAAATCAAATATTTTGGTCACAAAGTTCAAAAAGTGCTTAATTTAGATTTTTAAAATCATTTTCAATGCTAAAAACAAACTTTTGCATAATTTTTTGTAAATGACTGCATTAGTCAGTTTATAATCATCATCCTACTCTGATCGATGAGTCTTTCATCAAACGTTCCCAGTCGTTTTAATCCACTAATCCTTGAGCGTTTATGGTTGACGGTTCATGTCAGAATCCAACTCTCTACAGAATCATTTGCAGGGTTTTGTCACATTTTCTGCCTCAAACCCAGGAGTGTCTGGTCCTGAGGACATGCGCTAACACCCTTCCAAAAATAAAGTGCACCTCGCAGAAGGAACAAGGCCAGCGGTGTCTGTCCTTGTTTGGTCTCTGCATGGGGACATTAAATGCACTTAGTGACCCCATGAAGAGAACAATCTCTCCTGCTGATTGACAGCATGTATTAAATGGAGATTAGATGATCCGTTAGAGAGGAGGCGTAACGGCGAGGCCATCAAACACTGATGTGCTCGTGTGTGTTCCCACAGGAGCTCGTAGGGGAAATGATGCTGCAGCGAGTCAGCGGGGCCATCGCCGTGGACAGGAAGACACTTGGATCTGTGTAACACTGTGACATGGTTATACAAATGGTCACTGAGACTGGCCATCTGGTTTTCACTGCTCAGGGAGCTCAGACTGGATCTGACTGGATGCTTGTTGATGTTTATGGTCCACCAAGGATAAAGGTTTGACACTAATCATCTTATTTACTGGTCAAACACAGGACACCGACACCAGGCTCACTCTCTTGTTAATAGTCAGATGCTTTAATGCAGACTTTGGTTCTGTCAAGCTGCAGTCCTGCAGTTATAATAAATACAGGCAACAAGTGATTTTGTAGAAGTGATTATAAACTATTGTTTAGTCAGAAAATCACAAATAAATTTCATAACTATGACATTAAACTCATTGTATCCTTGTAAAGGAAAAAACACCTTAAAATAATGAGTTTAGTTTAGTTGCTTTGATTTGTTTCACTTGAGGACAAACAGGCATTTCTTCAGCTTCTGAGGAAAGTTGGTCTCTACTGCCCCCAAGTGGTCAAAGGCAAGAACAACAACAGAACTAGACAGGGGCGGGGCTACGGGTGGGTGCAGAGGGGCCAAGGTCCACCCCCTTTATGACATCACTCATTCAGTCAAACATCAGTGATATGTTTGATCTAGTGGTTTTAGAGTGCAGGTTTGTTAGAACTAAACTGTTTTAACCTTTCACTTCAGATCAGCTGGTTCTCAGACTCATCACTAGTTTGTGTTTTCACACCAGTAACAGAACTAATGTTAGATCAGACTTCTTCATTTATATTATATACTGTCTGTAATGTCAGTTTACAGCTGATGAACTTCCCTTCTTCAACCTGAGAGCTGATATTGGACCACCACAGTGATCAATGGCAACATGAACCCCCAGATGTTAACCTAGATACAACTAAACAACGGATCTGCATCACATAGTGTTGGTTCATTCACTAAGGGTTTCAATAAATGCAACAACAGATGGTGAAGGTCTGCAGGGAGGAGTGACGACCAGGAGCTGTGACTCGTCACAGGATGAGGACCAATCATCACTCAGATCAAACAACACAGCAGGTACAAAATCTCTCACTGACTTCTAATAGGACTTATAAGATATACATTCAAGGAGAAGACTTTCAAAGGCACTGAACTGTAAATAGAGTAGATCCGTTTTCATGGCTTTCATATCTGAATGACCTCAGTTTGTAGAAATGGATACTAGTTCTGACCAGATCCGAAAAATAACGAATAATCACCGTGGGGCCAAAAGCTCTGATGTCAAAAAATAAAGATTTTTACCAAAGTGTTGAATTCAGATTTTATTACATAGTTTTTTATAAATAGAACTCCAGGTGGAGGTCAGAGCTGTAACATGATCAGGAGGTCAGAGGTTGTTCATCACATTTCTACAGAAACTCACTTCAACTGTAAAAATCATCATTATGTTGAATCGTTATCATAAAGATTTAACCTCCTTATTATTATGACTGAAAGAAAAAGTGATGTAATTATTAGAGTCAAAATCCTGATGAGATACGGAGTCGTAACTGTGACTAAAATAATAATGTAGTGATGCTTTTATGAAAGGAAGAGTGGTCATGTGGAGATGTAACGTGATTCCAGGGGCTTTTCTTAGAACTGAAAGTTGTTTTATGAGACACACAGACTGATAATAATTCATCTAAACCAGAGATAGAAGTGACATACACTCCGTGTGTGTGATGTTAGGAGGTTTAGACTCTGGATCTACAGGATGGTTTGTTTCTTTTGACTTCCATAAAGAAGTTGATTAAATCCTAAAGAAGCTCCAGTCATGAAGTCACGTGACCATCCCTCTAACGCAGCAGGAAGGTAATAAGTGATGTTCAGAGGTGGAACTGCCCCAGATCCATGGCGGCCGCTCTCCGCCGCACTGGGGCGTCAGTGCGTCACTTTAGAGCTCCAGTCCGGAGGAAGGCGGTGCTACTGCGCACAAGCCGCTAATCGAGCGCAACGATCGGAGCTAGAAGCTGCAGCGGGACGAGGTCTCTGCTCGTGGAGAGACGGGGACTGTGATCAGGACCTGTACGGGACCCCCTGGGGCTCTGGAGTCTGGAGGTCTGGACCAGAACTGGAACCCGATCCGGAGCCTTTAGGGAATTTAAACTTCTCGTTGTTGGATTTGGAGTTGTGAGTGTGTGTGTGAGTGTGTGTGTGAGTGTGTGTGTGTGTGTGTGTGAGTGAGTGAGTGTGTGTTGCTGTGATGTGACGGTGTGCCCGGGGCCAGTGGGGATGCACGCTGGAAGTTTGGCCCTGCTCCCGCTCTCCTGAACTCCCACCTCTTGGCTCTTTTTCTCTCATCCTCTAACCGGAGTCTGCAGAGACCGGAATGGCCAACGCGCGGAAGCCGCGGCTGTGCGTCATGAGCAAAGGTGAGAACGGCTACGGCTTCCACCTGCACGGAGAGAAGGGCAAGAGCGGCCAGTTCATCCGCCAAGTGGAGCGCGACTCCCCGGCAGACGCGTCGGGGCTGCGCGCGGGGGACCGGGTGGTCGCTGTGAACGGAGTCAACGTGGAGAGGGACACGCACCACCAGGTAGGGAAAGCCAAAAGGGCCACATTCATCAGCGGGCGAGTGTGTCTGTATTTATTCAGGTTTGAGTCGAGAAAGGAGCGCATCACACACACACACACACACACACACACACACACACACACACACACACACACACACACACACACAGGTGTTATTCCTGGTGTTAATCCAGGTGTTATTCCTGGTGTTATTCCAGGTGTTATTCCAGGTGTTATTCCTGGTGTTATTCCAGCTGTTATTCCTGGTGTTATTCCTGGTGTTATTCCTGGTGTTATTCCAGGTGTTATTCCTGGTGTTATTCCAGCTGTTATCCCTGGTGTTATTCCTGGTGTTATTCCTGGTGTTATTCCTGGTGTTATTCCTGGTGTTATTCCTGGTGTTATTCCTGGTGTTATTCCTGGTGTTATTCCTGATGTTATTCCTGGTGTTATTCCAGGTGTTATTCCAGGTGTTATTCCTGGTGTTATTCCTCGTGTTATTCCAGGTGTTATTCCAGGTGTTTTTCCTGGTGATATTCCAGGTGTTATTTCTGGTGTTATTCCAGGTGTTATTCCAGGTGTTATTCCTGGTGTTATTCCAGGTGTTATTCCAGCTGTTATCCCTGGTGTTTTTCCTGGTGTTATTCCAGCTGTTATCCCCGGTGTTATTCCTGGTGTTATTCCTGATGTTATCCCTGGTGTTATTCCTGGTGTTATTCCAGGTGTTATTCCTGGTGTTATTGCTGGTGTTATTCCTGGTGTTATTCCAGGTGTTATTCCAGGTGTTTTTCCTGGTGTTATTCCAGCTGTTATCCCTGGTGTTATTCCTGGTGTTATTCCAGGTGTTATTCCTGGTGTTATTCCAGCTGTTATCCCTGGTGTTTTTCCTGGTGTTATTCCAGGTGTTATTCCTGGTGTTATTCCTGGTGTTATTCCAGGTGTTATTCCTGGTGTTATTCCAGGTGTTATTCCTGGTGTTCTTCCTGGTGTTATTCCAGGTGTTATTCCTGGTGTTCTTCCTGGTGTTATTCCTGGTGTTGTTCCAGGTGTTATTCCTGGTGTTATTCCAGGTGTTATTCCTGGTGTTATTCCAGGTGTTATTCCTGGTGTTATTCCTGATGTTATTCCTGGTGTTATTCCTGGTGTTATTACAGGTGTTATTCCAGGTGTTATTCCTGGTGTTTTTCCTGGTGTTATTCCAGGAGCGCATCACACAAAAAAAGCACACACACACACACACACACACACACACACACACACACACACACACACAGGTGTTATTCCTGGTGTTAATCCAGGTGTTATTCCTGGCTGTTATCCCTGGTGTTTTTCCTGGTGTTATTCCAGGTGTTATCCCTGGTGTTATTCCTGGTGTTATTCCTGATGTTATTCCTGGTGTTATCCCTGGTGTTTTTCCTGCTGTTATTCCAGGTGTTATCCCTGGTGTTATTCCTGGTGTTATTCCTGATGTTATCCCTGGTGTTTTTCCTGGTGTTATTCCAGGTGTTATCCCTGGTGTTATTCCTGGTGTTATTCCAGCTGTTATTCCTGGTGTTATTCCTGGTGTTATTCCTGGTGTTATTCCTGGTGTTATTCCAGGTGTTATTCCTGGTGTTATTCCTGATGCTATTCCTGGTGTTATCCCTTGTGTTATTCCTGGTGTTATTCCAGGTGTTATTCCAGGTGTTATTCCTGGTGTTATCCCTGGTGTTTTTCCTGGTGTTATTCCAGGTGTTATCCCTGGTGTTATTCCTGGTGTTATTCCTGATGTTATTCCTGGTGTTATCCCTGGTGTTATTCCAGGTGTTATCCCTGGTGTTATTCCTGGTGTTATTCCTGATGTTATTCCTGGTGTTATCCCTGGTGTTTTTCCAGCTGTTATTCCAGGTGTTATTCCTGGTGTTATTCCAGCTGTTATCCCTGGTGTTATTCCTGGTGTTATTCCTGATGTTATTCCTGGTGTTATTCCTGGTGTTATTCCAGCTGTTATCCCTGGTGTTATTCCTGGTGTTATTCCTGATGTTATTCCTGGTGTTATTCCTGGTGTTATTCCTGATGTTATTCCTGGTGTTATTCCTGGTGTTATTCCAGGTGTTATCCCTGGTGTTATTCCTGGTGTAATTCCTGGTGTTATTCCTGATGTTATTCCTGGTGTTATTCCTGGTGTTATTCCAGCTGTTATCCCTGGTGTTATTCCTGGTGTAATTCCTGGTGTTATTCCAGGTGTTATTCCTGGTGTTATTCCAGGTGTTATTCCTGGTGTTATTCCTGATGTTATTCCTGGTGTTATTCCTGGTGTTATCCCTGGTGTTATTCCTGGTGTTATTCCAGGTGTTATTCCTGGTGTTTTTCCAGCTGTTATCCCTGATGTTATTCCAGGTGTTATCCCTGGTGTTATTCCTGGTGTTATTCCAGGTGTTATTCCTGGTGTTTTTCCAGCTGTTATCCCTGGTGTTTTTCCTGGTGTTATTCCAGGTGTTATTCCAGCTGTTATCCCTGGTGTTATTCCAGGTGTTATTCCAGGTGTTATTCCTGGTGTTATTCCTGGTGTTATTCCTGGTTTTATTCCTGATGTTATTCCTGATGTTATTCCTGGTGTTTTTCCTGGTGTTATTCCAGCTGTTATCCCTGGTGTTATTCCTGGTGTTATTCCTGATGTTATTCCTGGTGTTATTCCAGGTGTTATTCCAGGTGTTATTCCTGGTGTTATTCCAGGTGTTATTCCAGGTGTTATTCCTGATGTTATTACAGGTGTTATTCCAGGTGTTATTCCTGGTGTTTTTCCTGGTGTTATTCCAGGTGTTTTTCCAGCTGTTATCCCTGGTGTTATTCCTGGTGTTATTCCAGCTGTTATTCCAGGTGTTATTCCAGGTGTTATTCCTGGTGTTATTCCAGGTGTTATTCCTGGTGTTCTTCCTGGTGTTATTACAGGTGTTATTCCAGGTGTTATTCCTGGTGTTATTCCAGGTGTTATTCCAGGTGTTATTCCTGGTGTTATTCCTGGTGTTTTTCCTGGTGTTATTCCAGCTGTTATCCCTGGTGTTATTCCTGGTGTTATTCCAGGTGTTATTCCAGGTGTTATTCCTGGTGTTATTCCAGGTGTTATTCCTGGTGTTATTCCTGGTGTTATTCCTGGTGTTCTTCCTGGTGTTATTCCAGGTGTTATTCCTGGTGTTATTCCAGGTGTTATTCCTGGTGTTATTCCTGGTGTTATTCCTGGTGTTATTCCTGGTGTTATTCCAGGTGTTATTCCTGGTGTTATTCCTGGTGTTATTCCTGGTGTTATTCCTGGTGTTATTCCTGGTGTTATTCCTGGTGTTATTCCAGGTGTTATTCCTGGTGTTATTCCTGGTGTTATTCCTGGTGTTATTCCTGGTGTTATTCCTGGTGTTATTCCTGGTGTTATTCCTGGTGTTATTCCTGGTGTTATTCCAGGTGTTATTCCAGGTGTTATTCCTGGTGTTATTCCTGGTGTTATTCCAGGTGTTATTCCAGGTGTTATTCCTGGTGTTATTCCAGCTGTTATTCCTGGTGTTATTACAGGTGTTATTCCAGGTGTAATTCCAGGTGTTATTCCAGGTGTTATTCCTGGTGTTATTCCAGGTGTTATTCCTGGTGTTCTTCCTGGTGTTATTACAGCTGTTATTCCAGGTGTTATTCCTGGTGTTATTACAGGTGTTATTCCAGGTGTTATTCCTGGTGTTATTCCAGGTGTTATTCCTGGTGTTCTTCCTGGTGTTATTACAGGTGTTATTCTTGGTGTTATTACAGGTGTTATTCCAGGTGTTATTCCTGGTGTTATTCCTGGTGTTCTTCCTGGTGTACTTCCTGGTGTTATTCCAGGTGTTATTCCAGGTGTTATTCCTGGTGTTATTCCTGGTGTTCTTCCTGGTGTTATTCCTGGTGTTCTTCCTGGTGTTCTTCCTGGTGTTATTCCAGGTGTTATTCCAGGTGTTATTCCTGGTGTTATTCCAGGTGTTATTCCTGGTGTTATTCCTGGTGTTATTCCAGGTGTTATTCCTGGTGTTATTCCAGGTGTTATTCCAGGTGTTATTCCTGGTGTTATCCCTGGTGTTATTACAGGTGTTATTCCAGGTGTTATTCCTGGTGTTATTCCAGGTGTTATTCCAGGTGTTAGGACGGTGAATCCACAGACTGAGGACATGGACCTAACATTTAAACCCAACATTCTGAGGGTCAGATGAGCAGGTTGCTGCAGCTCTATTGGTTCCTGCTGACCTTTAACCCTGGAGGCAGCAGAACTGCTACTTTTTTCTGCACTTTGTGGATTTTTAACCTCAGATTTAACCCCTTTTTAACCCCTAATGAGCATCAGACCACTTCAGAGTATCAGGATTAGTACGTTCCTGTCCAGTCCTGTATAGTCTACTGCCCTCTGGTGGAGGGTGGAACAACCCTTTTTGTCTGTTTTACTGTTGTGTAATTAACTGATTATTATATAGTTGTTTTATTAATAACAGTCAGTATTTAGTTTAGCTTTGAAAACTAGGTATTATAGTTATTACTTCATAATTCAGACTTTAAAGGGACTCGAGGATCTGGGAGATGATCCTAATTTAAACTGTATGATTCAGATAATATGCAGTCTAGATCTCTAGTCCCTATCTATTCTAATTAGCTCTATAATCTGAAACAGTGTGTTCTGGATGATGGATTGGTAGAAGTCCTGATTTGAAGCAGAATTTTCCTTCTGTCCATCCATCAGGTGGTGCAGCGGATCAAGGCGGTGGACAACGAGACCCGGCTGCTGGTGGTGGACAAGAAGACGTACGAGAGTCTGCGCAGCCTTCATCTCACGGCCACGGAGGACATGGCCGTTCTCGGGACCGAGGCTCCCCCCTCCGCCTCCTCCTCGCCCTCGGCTTCCCCCGTCCCAACGCCGCCGTCCTCCACCCCCTCGTCGCCCATCAAGAAGCGTCAGAACGGCTCGGTGTCCAAGCAGCCGTCGGCGCAGAGCGGCCAGGTTCAGAAGCCCACCAGGAGGTCGCTGTCTAAGGCAGCGAAGAAGGTAAGAGGACAGATGTCCTCCCAGACTCCAGGTAGTGAGTCACCTCGCTGAACACTCAGACTGGTTTTCTGGCTGCTTCCCAGTTTGGGTCAGCAGGTTCTGCAGCTCTCCATAGAGAGTCTGCTCATGAAGGTTTGTGTTGACTGGATACTATAGCTGGAAGCATTCCAGATGTTGAGAATGTGAAATGTCAGAAGGTGGGATCTGTCAGAAGTCATGAAGTCTGCTGAAAGCACGAAGGAGAAAGCAGAAGATTCTTCTCATCCTCGTGTGTTTAGGGTTAGGGTTACTCACTTTCACCTCTGATCGAGTTGTTTTTGGTTTGCTACTCCGGGATCAGCCTCCTCCTTCCATGATGTGTTTGTGGCTCCGTGAGGAAAGCTTTGATCAGGTTTGGTTTCACGTGTCAGAGACGCTCTCTGCCTTTCCACAACATGTGTTTTCACTTTGGGTTAGCCCTGCTGATGTGTGAGTAGAGGAGTGGCAGACCCACTCGGGTTTGGGTCTTTGTGTCCAGGAGGAGTTTCTCTCCTTCTCAGAAGCAGATCTCCTCTGTTTCCTGTCTTTGTTCCACCACTGATATGCTGATTCAGCACATCTTCTGCAGTGCTTGTTTGTTTTTAGCGTCTGAGAGTGGACTAGCTCTCCAATGCTAACAGTGGAATCAGCTGTAAGTGTCTACTTGTTTTGGATCGTAGAACTTGTTCATTTTCCTCTCGCTGATCCAAAGGAGAGCCAAACTGCTGAGAGCAGCACTTTTTTTTTCATATTTTACTTTTAGGTGAAGCAGGAGGTGAATGAGTGAGGCTGAGACTGAGAGCAGAGGCAGTTTGGACTGAGGGAACCTGAAACCAGAGCAGTGACAGTGGGGGGGGAAGGTGTGTGTTTCCAGAAGTTGTGCACAAACGAGGAAATTGTGCCGTTCATTGAACCACAAAGGTCTGAGCTTAGAGTGCTCAGAGAGCTCAGAGAGCTCTGAGTGTTCAGAGAGCTCAGAGTGTTCACAGTGCTCAGAGTGCTCAGAGAGCTCAGAGTGTTCAGAGAGCTCTGTGTTCAGAGAGTTCAGAGTGCTCAGAGAGCTCAGAGTGCTCAGAGAGCTCAGAGTGTTCAGAGAGCTCTGTGTTCAGAGAGCTCAGAGTGCTCAGAGAGCTCTGAGTGTTCAGAGAGCTCAGAGTGCTCAGAGTGCTCAGTGAGCTCAGAGTGCTCAGAGAGCTCAGAGTGTTCAGAGTGTTCAGAGTGCTCAGAGTGTTCAGAGAGCTCAGAGTGCTCAGAGAGCTCAGAGAGCTCAGAGTGTTCAGAGAGTTCAGAGTGTTCAGAGAGCTCAGAGTGCTCAGAGAGCTCAGAGTGTTCAGAGTGCTCAGAGAGCTCAGAGTGTTCAGAGAGCTCAGAGAGCTCAGAGTGTTCAGAGAGCTCAGAGTGCTCAGAGAGCTCAGAGTGTTCAGAGAGCTCAGAGAGCTCAGAGAGCTCAGATTGATCAGAGTGCTCAGAGAGCTCAGAGAGCTCAGAGTGCTCAGAGTGCTCAGAGTGCTCAGAGAGCTCAGAGTGCTCAGAGTGTTCAGAGTGCTCAGAGAGCTCAGAGAGCTCAGAGTGTTCAGAGTGCTCAGAGAGCTCAGAGAGCTCAGAGTGTTCAGAGTGCTCAGAGAGCTCAGAGTGTTCAGAGTGCTCAGAGTGCTCAGAGTGTTCAGAGAGCTCAGAGTGCTCAGAGTGTTCAGAGTGCTCAGAGAGCTCAGAGTGTTCAGAGTGCTCAGAGAGCTCAGAGTGTTCAGAGTGCTCAGAGAGCTCAGAGTGCTCAGAGAGCTCAGAGAGCTGAGTGCTCAGAGTGTTCAGAGTGCTCAGAGAGCTCAGAGTGCTCAGAGTGTTCAGAGTGCTCAGAGAGCTCAGAGAGCTCAGAGTGTTCAGAGTGCTCAGAGAGCTCAGAGTGTTCAGAGTGCTCAGAGAGCTCAGAGAGCTCAGAGTGTTCAGAGTGCTCAGAGAGCTCAGAGTGCTCAGAGAGCTCAGAGTGCTCAGAGTGTTCAGAGTGCTCAGAGTGCTCAGAGTGCTCAGAGTGCTCAGAGTGTTCAGAGTGCTCAGAGAGCTCAGAGAGCTCAGAGTGTTCAGAGAGCTCAGAGTGCTCAGAGAGCTCAGAGTGTTCAGAGTGCTCAGAGAGCTCAGAGAGCTCAGAGTGTTCAGAGTGCTCAGAGAGCTCAGAGAGCTCAGAGTGTTCAGAGTGCTCAGAGAGCTCAGAGTGTTCAGAGTGCTCAGAGTGCTCAGAGTGCTCAGAGAGCTCAGAGTGTTCAGAGTGCTCAGAGAGCTCAGAGAGCTCAGAGAGCTCAGAGTGCTCAGAGTGCTCAGAGAGCTCAGAGTGCTCAGAGAGCTCAGAGTGCTCAGAGTGTTCAGAGTGCTCAGAGTGCTCAGAGTGCTCAGAGAGCTCAGAGTGTTCAGAGAGCTCAGAGTGCTCAGAGAGCTCAGAGTGCTCAGATAGCTCAGAGTGCTCAGAGTGCTCAGAGAGCTCAGAGTGCTCAGAGAGCTCAGAGTGCTCTGTGTCACGCTGCTTTTGTTTTCATTTCATAATGAACAGCTCAGGGTTAGACTAGAGGTGGTAAAGTCAGTAAGTCTGTTGTGTTTCTACCACCCTGTGGCCTCCCTTCAGCAGGGCTAGCTAACGTCAAATCAGTCGTTTCTCAACCTTAGTTCTAAATTCTGTCAAGAAAGGCAGCAATGTGATACGTATTAAAATATTAATTTAAAAATGAAGGAAGTAAAATGTTCCGTTTAGACTTTAGTTCTCCTGATTTTAGTATCAAGCGTTTTGATTGGTCTTCTAACCAAGTGTGCGAGTGTTTATGTCAGCGGGAGACGGGTGACTTAACGTTCCAGTCATACAGTACTAAACTAAACTAGTCTAGTAAATTTACTGTCTGATAGTATTTATATCTGAGCTATACGCTGTCTACACGTCGCTCTGATGAGTCTTCCTTTATGTCTGAGATCTAATTCTAGTTTGTATTTTTCTAAATCAAACCGAGTTTAATCAGAAGTTACTGACAATGATCAATGGCTTCCTGTTTCTATTCTTTAAAATCGGCTCCCTTGGGATTGAGAAAGAAAGTACGGCTTGTCTCCCCCCCCACCCCCACCCCCACCCCCAGACTTCTGAGTTATTATGCTGCAATGGAAATATCTAGACTGAGCTAAAGTGCTTCAGAATTCATGATATGTTCAAATTCCAAAGAATTTATTCCAGCAAAAATATTAAAATGATTGTTTTCTTTTCCTATAATCTCCTCTCTTTGGCAGCAGCGTTCTCTTGGAGCCAGGTAGAAACTGTGATTACCTGCTCCATAAATATCCCTGCAAAAGGTTGAGCGAGTGTGTGTGTTCTCCAGGTTACGTGACTCTGTCTGTGTTTTCTTCTGTTTTATGGCCTCTCATCCTCAAGGTTTCCTTTTGGCTGCACTGATTTGTGGCTTTCAGCTTATAAATGTGTGTGTTTGTGCAGAATGTGTGTTTTCTTCATCCTTCAGTGCTGGAACTTTGGCATCACTGGGACAGACGAGATCAAGAATAAAGGAACGATTTTTATTCAGTGTACTCATTTAGGATGGCAGGTGAGTCATGTTTGGCTCATTTATGAAGAAAACTTAGAATTTTTGGGTCAGTTTCAGAAGAAAAAAAAACATAGGCTAATTATTGACCTAGCACTTCAGATAAATACAGGCCAACCCTTTACAGGATTAATGATCCCAATCAAAGAAACGACAGTGACGACTAGGTTAAATAAGTTGACCTTCCATAATGAGATTGAGGACAAATTTCTGTTAGCTTTGATCGCTCTGATGAGATTACATCTACTTGGTTTCTTAATGGAATACTTTAAGTATTTTGAATTAACTTTAAGTGGAAATATATTTACATAGTACTTGTAGAAAACACTATGAAAGACCTCGTTTTGGTGAAACAGATTAGTTTGACAAGCTAACAGCTACGCCAAGACAAAAGCAGATCACTGTCATCTTATTTGAATCTAAAACATTACTAAACTATTTATGTGAACTGGGAATTGGGAGGTGCCAGTGCTAATAGTGGCAGCGGCTAGCTGTAGCACTTCCTCTGGAGCACTTGTTTTTAAGCTGATTTCTTTCTTAGCTAATTTTTTAGTTACCACTTCAGCTGACCTTTTAGAGCAGACATCAACACGGTCGGAAATGACAGTAAACAAGTTAAACCAGTCTAATCTTACTGTGGACCCAAAAACCTGATTAATTAGGGTCAAGTCTCCGTTAGCTTTGATCGCTCTGATGAGATCACATCTAGAGGAATACTTTTAGTATTTAGTACTTTCTTTGAAGCAAGTTTAAAGTGGAAAGTTATAAATAACTAACATCATGAAGGAACCACTTTAGAGGACCTCATTTTGGTGAAACATACTAACTTGACAAGCTAGTTCAAAGGTTAAAGCAAGAGCCATAGCAGCAGTAGCTAGGTGTTGGTTATGTCGTTTGGAGCACCAGAATAATGTGAAAGTGATGGCGATTTCAAGGTTTATAGGACATCATTGGAATGTGATTTTCTTTTGTAGAATAAAGTTAATATCAGACAGCAACAACATGGATTAGCCGTTAGCTTGATTATCAGGTCAGTAAACTCTAAACTGAACTTGTTTTTAGGGCTCTTTGCAACAAGATATGAATTTTTCATAGACTTTCCACAGAAGCCCACTCCAGAAGATCTGATCTTTCACTTGAATCATTTGTTTTTAGAGCAGATAGTGAAACAGCTCTGCAACAGAAGAGATGCTGATGCTCGAAGAACATCATGATTCAGGAGTGAGATGTATCATTTTACTAAAACACACCTTAAGTCACAGTGTTCTGGTCCACTTAACACACACACACACACACACACACACACACACACACACACACACACACACACACACACACACACACACACACACACACACACACACACAGAGAGAGAGGTGTGTCACTGTGGTGTGCTCCAGATAAAGTGCTGGGTGTCACTTTCTCATCTGAATCTTTTTTATCCTTCAAACACACACACACACACACACACACACACACACACACACACACACACACACACACACACACACACACACACACACACACACACACACACACACACACTCAGGTCTGTTTGGATGTCAGCGTTTTCCTCAGAGTCTCATTACTAACTGACTCTATATCTCCTCCTTGTCCTCTTTATTTGCATTCCTCAGCTTTGTGCAGATTTGTTGTCGCGCAGACTTCAGCAAAGCTCGCGCTTTTGTCTGGTTCAGGAAGAACTCGTAGGCTTATCTGAGGAAATAGTTTCACAGTTATTTGCAAAAAGTATTTTCTAAAGAGGCACAAATTTTTCCTGCTGTTCACATAAATTATATTTTATTTTAATTGCTCAAAACTTTAATTTACAAATGTAACATTAGGAGAAGCTTTAAATTTTCAAAGAATGGTAAAGCTCTAAAAACAAATCACCACAAAAACAATGTAATAGAAATAGTTTTTATTTTTTGTTACTTAGTTTTTTAGAAGTTAGCCTATTAAATGCTATGCATTTATGCCCCTAAAGGCCTAAGGCATCTTGACATTGATATTTTAAAAAGCAGCACAAGTAAAGATGGCTGAACAACTCTGGGGTTTGGCTTCCTCTAAAAATGCATCTCTCTTATTTTCAGTACGACCAACTATTCTCTGAACCGGAGCGCTAAAAAATGTTTCATATACATTTTATTCAAATAATTAAAAAAACATTTTATGTGCTTTTAGCCCCCGTTACAGCTCTTCTCTGTTTTATTAAGCTCTCTGCTTGGATCTTAATGTAGTTTTGTGTTACTTAAAGCTACAGTCTGGAGTATTTGAGCGAGAGAGGATTTTAAAAAATCCAATGTACCAAGCCCCCCCCCCCCGCTCCCTATGTGGCGACTACAGGAAGACTCGGGGCGACCTGTGTAGCCCCACCTTTACAGGTTTTCGCGATGCGCGTGCACATTGATTGACGTCGAACAATGCAGAAACTCAAATTCTATTGGCTTCATAAATGTGTCAGTCAGTGTGAATTGCACATGGATCCATGAGAGGAA
>SSNR01000528.1:98843-111343 GCA_006937965.1 Callopanchax toddi
AATAATAATAATAATAATAATAATAATAATAATAATAATAATAATTACACTCATAGGAACGACACTAATGACCATCACTGGTTCTGGTCACTGACTAAATCATCTAACTCTAATTCAACACTCAGAAACAACTCTAAACACCGAGCACGTTAAAACGAGCCACGCCAAAACACCACCACCCCCAGACATGACACACATCTGTTACACACTGATAACAGGGGTGTGGACACACACACACACACACACACACACACACACACACACACACACACACACACACACACACACACACACAGTGTGTGCATGTGTTAAACTAAACTCAGATAGTTAAAGGAGGAAAACCCCTGGAACCTGCGTCCAGCCTCCCACAGCGTTTAGAGGAAATCAAGTGATCGTGTGTGAAAGTGGAGCTCTGTGAGATGAGAAACAGGAAACACATGAAGGAATAGGAATTAAAGACTGCTGGAGTTCATCTCCTCTTTCTGTCAAACGTCCTGACTCCTCTGGAGACCGAAGGCGATGAGATCAGGGGAAACCTCCGAAGCGTGGAGGATGTCTTCTGGAAGCTCAAATAACTGGAATATCATTGAGACAATAAAAACAAGTAGAAGAGTGTGTAGATCTACAAGTTTGAATCAAACTTTTGAAAACATGACTCATAGGTTTGTGCATAATGTGATCTATTAGTCTTTAATCTGTTCTCAGGTCAGCTTTACCATCTTGACCAATCACAGATCACCCTCAGCGTTTATTGAAATGACAACATAGATATTTATTTACAAAAAGCTCCTTTTTATTAAAGATAAGTAACTCGTCGTTAGGGAACTGATTTGTTTCACTGGTCTTTTCATTTTAATTCTAGAGAATCCAAGTGTCACTAAAGTGAATCTCTCTGTGTTTATCAGGACTAATCACTTCATGATCTGTCAGCCCGAGGAGTCAAACTCGTGACGAGTCTCGTCTCTTGAAGCGCGGCGTCCTCTGATTTACTTGGAGGTGAAAATGAAATCAGATTAAATTTTGCTGTAAATATTAGTAGGAATGTGTTAAAATGCTCTCATGCTGACAGTTTAGTTTGAAGACTTTTAAACAGAAGCTAGAAGACAGGAGAAGAACCGAGGCTCTCATCACGTCTCTGTTATCAGGCGGGACTTTTAGAGGTAAGTCAGCTGATAAGAAGATCAGTGACTGTGCTGTGTTCAATCTGAGACCTGTCCACAGGTTAAAGCGACTGCCTGAAGCATCCATAACACTCACTAATTTACCTGTTTGTCTTTTTACACAGTAGGTCCAAAAGTTCTAGAAGCTCCAAAGAAAACAGCTTTCTAAATGTTTTAAACTTGGACTTCATCAGTTTTTAACATAAATTATCAGCTAATGAAGTCTTTTTGTTTTGAATAGAGTCGTAAAGCCAGGAGCTCATTCACTGTGAAAAATGATAACCCTCCTTTACAGAATGTCTGGAAACGTTCTTCCCTTTCCTCGAATGAATCACACCACATCTTGTGCCACTAGAATTCTGAACACGGTCAAAATGTTCTCAGAATCAGAGTTCATCTCCAGAACCCCGTCTGGAGCCCATCTTAGTTTGAGACTAGTTTGGGAGGGGAGGGGTTCAAATCGCAAACAAAGTGAGACGTCATCGAGACACCGTTTGACGGGAAAGTGTGTCCTGACAGTTGTCACACAAACGTTCACCCCAGGTGATCGGCCATGTTTAAGACTTACTAACTTCCTCCTGATCACTGATCAGTGATTAGTGATCAGTGAATAGTGATCAGTGAATAGTGATCACTGATCAGTGAATAGTGATCAGTGAATAGTGATCAGTGAATAGTGATCAGTGATCAGTGAATAGTGATCACTGATCAGTGATTAGTGATCAGTGAATAGTGATCAGTGATTAGTGATCAGTGATTAGTGATCAGTGAATAGTGATCAGTGATTAGTGATTAGTGAATAATGATCAGTGATCAGTGAATAGTGAACAGTGATTAGTGATCAGTGAATAGTGATCAGTAATTAGTGATTAGTGATCAGTGATCAGCGAATAGTGATTAGTGATCAGTGATTAGTGATCAGTTATCAGTGAATAGTGATCAGTGATTAGTGATTAGTGAATAGTGATCAGTGATTAGTGATCAGTGAATAGTGAATAGTGATCAGTGATCAGTGATTAGTGATTAGTGATCACTGATTAGTGATCAGTGATCAGTGATTAGTGATCAGTGATTAGTGATCAGTGAATAGTGATCAGTGAATAGTGATCAGTGAATAGTGATCAGTGATCAGTGAATAGTGATCACATAGTGATCAGTGAATAGTGATCAGTGATTAGTGATCCGTGAATAGTGATCAGTGAATAGTGATCAGTGATCAGTGAATAGTGATCAGTGATTAGTGATCAGTGAAAAGTGATCAGTGATTAGTGATCAGTGAATAGTGATTAGTGATCAGTGAATAGTGATCAGTGAATAGTGATCAGTGATTAGTGATCAGTGATCAGTGAATAGTGATTAGTGATCAGTGATTAGTGATCAGTGAATAGTGATCAGTGAATAGTGAATAGTGATCAGTGAATAGTGATCAGTGATCAGTGATTAGTGATCAGTGAATAGTGATCAGTGAATAGTGATCAGTGATCAGTGATTAGTGAATTGTGATCAGTGATCAGTGATCAGTGATCAGTGATTAGTGATCAGTGATTAGTGATCAGTGATTAGTGATCAGTGAATAGTGATCAGTGATTAGTGATCAGTTAATAGTGATCAGTGATTAGTGATCAGTGATCAGTGATTAGTGATCAGTGAATAGTGATCAGTGATTAGTGATCAGTGAATAGTGATCAGTGATTAGTGATCAGTGAATAGTGATCAGTGATTAGTGATTAGTGAATAATGATCAGTGATCAGTGAATAGTGAACAGTGATTAGTGATCAGTGATTAGTGATCAGTGATTAGTGATCCGTGAATAGTGATCAGTGAATATTGATCAGTGATCAGTGAATAGTGAATAGTGATCAGTGATTAGTGATCAGTGAATAGTGATCAGTGAATAGTGATCAGTGATTAGTGATCAGTGATCAGTGATTAGTGATTAGTGATCAGTGATTAGTGATTAGTGATCAGTGAATAGTGATCAGTGATTAGTGATCAGTGAATAGTGATCAGTGATTAGTGATCAGTGAATAGTGATCAGTGATCAGTGATTAGTGAATAGTGATTAGTGATCAGTGATTAGTGATCAGTGATTAGTGATTAGTGATCAGTGATCAGCGAATAGTGATTAGTGATCAGTGAATAGTGATCAGTGATTAGTGATCAGTGAATAGTGATCAGTGAATAGTGATTAGTGATCAGTGAATAGTGATCAGTGATTAGTGATCAGTGAATAGTGATCAGTGATCAGTGAATAGTGATCAGTGATTAGTGATCAGTGATCAGTGAATAGTGATCAGTGATTAGTGATCAGTGAATAGTGATTAGTGATCAGTGATTAGTGAATAGTGATCACTGATCAGTGATTAGTGATCAGTGAATAGTGATCAGTGAATAGTGATCAGTGATTAGTGATCAGTGATTAGTGATCAGTGAATAGTGATCAGTGATTAGTGATCAGTGAATAGTGATTAGTGATTAGTGATCAGTGATTAGTGATTAGTGATCAGTGAATAGTGAGCAGTGATTAGTGATCAGTGATTAGTGATCAGTGATTAGTGATCAGTGAATAGTGATCAGTGAATAGTGAATAGTGATCAGTGAATAGTGATCAGTGATTAGTGATCAGTGAATAGTGATCAGTGAATAGTGATCAGTGAATAGTGATCAGTGATTAGTGATCAGTGAATAGTGATCAGTGAATAGTGATCAGTGATCAGTGATTAGTGATCAGTGAATAGTGATCAGTGAATAGTGATCAGTGATTAGTGATCAGTGAATAGTGATCAGGGACCAGTGAATAGTGATCAGTGATTAGTGATCAGTGAATAGTGATCAGTGATTAGTGATCAGTGAATAGTGATCAGTGATTAGTGATCAGTGATTAGTGATCAGTGAATAGTGATTAGTGATTAGTGAATAATGATCAGTGATCAGTGAATAGTGAACAGTGATTAGTGATCAGTGAATAGTGATCAGTAATTAGTGATTAGTGATCAGTGATCAGCGAATAGTGATTAGTGATCAGTGATTAGTGATCAGTTATCAGTGAATAGTGATCAGTGATTAGTGAATAGTGATCAGTGATTAGTGATCAGTGAATAGTGATCAGTGATCAGTGATTAGTGATTAGTGATCACTGATTAGTGATCAGTGATCAGTGATTAGTGATCAGTGATTAGTGATCAGTGAATAGTGATCAGTGATTAGTGATCAGTGAATAGTGATCAGTGAATAGTGATCAGTGAATAGTGATTAGCGATCAGTGAATAGCGATCAGTGATTAGTGATCAGTGATTATTGATCAGTGAATAGTGATCACTGATCAGTGATTAGTGATCAGTGAATAGTGATCAGTGAATAGTGATCAGTGATTAGTGATCAGTGATTAGTGATCAGTGAATAGTAATCAGTGATTAGTGATCAGTGATTAGTGATCCGTGAATAGTGATCAGTGAATAGTGATCAGTGAATATTGATCAGTGATCAGTGAAGAGTGAATAGTGATTAGTGATCAGTGAATAGTGATCAGTGATCAGTGAATAGTGATCAGTGATTAGTGATCAGTGATCAGTGAATAGTGATCAGTGATTAGTGATCAGTGAATAGTGATTAGTTATCAGTGATTAGTGATCAGTGAATAGTGATCAGTGAATAGTGATCAGTGAATAGTGATCAGTGATCAGTGAATAGTGATCAGTGAATAGTGAATAGTGATCAGTGATTAGTGATCAGTGATTAGTGATCCGTGAATAGTGATCAGTGAATAGTGATCAGTGATCAGTGAATAGTGATTAGTGATCAGTGAAAAGTGATCAGTGATTAGTGATCAGTGAATAGTGATTAGTGATCAGTGAATAGTGATCAGTGAATAGTGATCAGTGATTAGTGATCAGTGAATAGTGATTAGTTATCAGTGATTAGTGATCAGTGAATAGTGATCAGTGATCAGTGAATAGTGATCAGTGAATAGTGATCAGTGAATAGTGATCAGTGAATAGTGATCAGTGATTAGTGATCAGTGAATAGTGATCAGTGATCAGTGATTAGTGAATTGTGATCAGTGATCAGTGATCAGTGATTAGTGATCAGTGATTAGTGATCAGTGATTAGTGATCAGTGAATAGTGATCAGTGATTAGTGATCAGTTAATAGTGATCAGTGATTAGTGATCAGTGAATAGTGATCAGTGATTAGTGATCAGTGAATAGTGATCAGTGAATAGTGATCAGTGATTAGTGATCAGTGATCAGTGAATAGTGATCAGTGATTAGTGATCAGTGATTAGTGATCAGTGAATAGTGATCAGTGATTAGTGATCAGTGATTAGTGATCCGTGAATAGTGATCAGTGAATATTGATCAGTGATCAGTGAATAGTGAATAGTGATCAGTGATTAGTGATCAGTGAATAGTGATCAGTGAATAGTGATCAGTGATTAGTGATCAGTGATCAGTGATTAGTGATCAGTGAATAGTGATTAGTTATCAGTGATTAGTGATCAGTGAATAGTGATCAGTGATCAGTGATTAGTGATCAGTGATCAGTGATCAGTGATTAGTGATCAGTGAATAGTGATTAGTTATCAGTGATTAGTGATCAGTGAATAGTGATCAGTGAATAGTGATTAGTGATCAGTGAATAGTGATCAGTGATTAGTGATCAGTGAATAGTGATCAGTGATCAGTGAATAGTGATCAGTGATTAGTGATCAGTGATCAGTGAATAGTGATCAGTGATTAGTGATCAGTGAATAGTGATTAGTGATCAGTGATTAGTGATCAGTGAATAGTGATCAGTGATTAGTGATCAGTGATTAGTGATCAGTGATTAGTGATCAGTGAATAGTGATCAGTGATTAGTGATCAGTGAATAGTAAATAGTGATCAGTGATTAGTGATCAGTGATTAGTGATCAGTGATCATTGTATAGTGATCAGTGATCAGTGATTAGTGATCAGTGATCAGTGATTAGTGATCAGTGAATAGTGATCAGTGATTAGTGATTAGTGATCAGTGATTAGTGAATAGTGATCAGTGATCAGTGATCAGTGAATAGTGAACAGTGATTAGTGTTCAGTGAATAGTGGTCAGTAATTAGTGATCAGTGAATAGTGATCAGTGATTAGTGATCAGTGAATAGTGATCAGTGAATAGTGATCAGTGATCAGTGATTAAGAATTTTAAGTGATTAAGTGGTTAAGAATCTGGGTGTGATCTTTGACTCTGAGCTGACTTTTATCCCTCACATTAAAAACGTCACCAAAATAGGTTTTTATCATCTCAAAAACATCGCCAGAGTCCGCCCCATTCTCTCTCGGGCCAATACGGAGACGCTGATGCTTTTATCACCAGTAGAATTGATTACTGCAATGCCCTGCTTTCTGGTCTTTCCAAGAAGAGTACTTCAGGTCTACAACTTTTACAAAACTCAGCAGCCTGTGTCCTGACAAAGACCAGGAAGCGGGAGCACATTACTCCGGTTTTAGAATCACTGCATTGGCTCCCCGTATGTTTTAGGATCGATTTTAAGATACTGTTAATGGTTTTTAAGTGTCTTAATGGTCTTGGCCCTTCTTATCTTTCTGAACTGCTTTTTCCATATGAACCCTCGCGGTCACTGCGCTCCTCTGGCAGCCGTCTCCTAGTCATCCCTAAAGTCAGGACACACACCCGCGGCGAAGCTTCTTTTAGTTATTACGGCCCTCGCCTCTGGAACGGACTGCCAGAGGACCTCAGGACCGCAGAGAACGTTCAGGTTTTTAAGAATAGACTCAAGACCCACCTTTTTAGATTAGCTTTTAACTGATTATTATTTATTTAGTTTTTTTTCGGATTTTATTGGTCATTTTACTATTCATATAAGTTCTCGTTATTTTATATGCTACGCATTTTAATCCTCCAGTGTTTCCTCTGTGGAGCCCTCTGCCTTGGGACCGGTGGTCGGCGGTGGCGGCTCGGGCGCTCCCCGGTAGGGCCCGGGCAGTGGGGGGGGTTGCCACCCTCCTTGGTGTGTTGGCTGCTGACCTGGTTCTACAGCTGACGAGGCAGAGGGCCCACTAGATGGCGTGTTTCTCATTACTGGAGCCATCTGAGCTCAACATACTGTTTACTGTGGTTTTTATGTGTATGTGTGGGTGTGTGTGTGCCTGGGAATGGGTTGTGGACTGGGAGGGGAGAGTGTCATAATTGTTCTATGTGTGGGAAAGGGAGGGAATGTGGGTTGTATGGGTCATTTTAATCTGTCAAGCACTTTGTGTTGCTCGCTGGGGCATGAAAGGTGCTTTATAAATAAAGTTTGATTTGATTTGATTTGATTTGATTTGATTAGTGATCAGTGATTAGTGATTAGTGATTACTGATCAGTGACCAGTGATCAGTGATTAGTGATTAGTGACCAGTGATTAGTGATTAGTGATCAGTGATTAGTGATTAGTGATTAGTGATTAGTGACCAGTGATTAGTGATTAGTGATCAGTGATCAGTGATCAGTGATTAGTGATCACTGATTAGTGATGGGGGCTGCAGCCTCCCATGTCCCTCAGTAATGATCAGGAGTCTAAACTTTAGAGGTGTTTCAGAGAAGTTTAGTTCCCATGGATGAACATTTCATTAGTTTTCCTTTTGATATGTTGACATCAAAGGCCACATATAGAAATATTAGGAAAATAATAATAAAAACAAGGCACTCCAAATCAAATCTGAGACCAGATTTTCTTTAAAAGATGTTTTTTAAAACCAAAGCAGCCCAGATCCTAAATGACTCAACACCATTTGACCTGCTCCATGTCGTTACTCATCCTAGATCTGTCCAAGTTGTTATCAATGCTAAAAGACAGATTCACTTTTAAAAGCTTCATTCTGGAGTTCATCAAAATTCACCTTGTGTCCAAACAGTAACTCCGGAGAACTTGACTAATACGCATCACGTTTCCAGGCTTCTTCAGCTCCAGCTTCATGAGTCACTCCAACTTGAGCACAGAAACATTTCTTTCTTTCTTTCTTTCTTTCTTTCTTTCTTTCTTTCTTTCTTTCTTTCTTTCTTTCTTTCTTTCTTTCTTTCTTCCTTCATTCTTGTTGACTTATAACACGGGGAAACCCTAAAACGGCAGGTGATGGAAGCATTACAACAATGCACACACCTTTATTACATTAGAGGATGGGAATGTGTGAGTGTTGTAGAGCAGCACACACACTAAACACCATTACACAATACACCACTCTGCCTCTCTCTCTCTCTCTCTGCATTCTTCCCCTCTTTCTCATCCAGTTCATCTCATCCCAGTTTCAAGTTGAGGTCTTTTCTTTTCCAGTCACTTTTTCCTTCTCTTTTAATTTTAAAAGCTCTAAATCCCTCGTTCCTCCTCTCCAGCTCCACTCGTTTTACTCTCATTCCTCTCTCGCTCCCGTCTTTCTCGCCTGCTGAGAACTGGTCAGATCTGCTCGTTTTACGTCTTATCGAGCAGCAACTCATGCAGCTGCTTCAGAACAGAAACACACACTCTGTGTTTACTGCACGATGACACGTGTGTGTGTGTGTGTGTGTGTGTGCTCGTGTGCCCGTGTGTGTGTGCATGTGTGTGTGTGTGTGCGTGTGTGTGTGTGTGGGTGTGCCCGTGTGTGTGTGTGCGTGTGTGTGTGTGTGTGTGCATGTGTCCGTGTGTTTCTTTAACCTAGTTTAGAACGTTCTCAGGCTACTCTTCCTGTTTAAAAAGCAGCTGCTGACAGATGGGACTGGCTCCACTGGTTCCACTGCTGTCCCCATGGCAACCAGTTGTCACCACGACATCAGTAACAGTCTCGTGTGCTGCCGTTTCTGTTTGTCTGCGTCACGTTAGGTTTCGTAGACATCAGAGATACATCTTGGCGTCAGACTCAGCCTAGATGCTGAAGTGTTGAATGAGTTCAGTTGTCATCTGTCCCCCGTCTGATTAAGGATCTCTAGCTGGGTCAGAGATGGCGTTCATGAGGATTTACACTCTGGATCAAATACCAGACACCTCAGGGCTCTTACACTGAGTATGCTAAGGTCAAAATCTGATGCTAGGTAAAGTCAGAAGTCCAGACTAACTACTGACAACAAACCACTTTAATACACTCCCCTACAATTTACAGCCATGAGAAATGATCACTTCCTGTTTGTCTTTTACTTGTCATCCTAATCTGACTGACTGACTACATGAGAGTCAGCAGGATGAAAACACGACACGCCCAGCATTAAGGATGTTTGTACAGCTGAAAAATCTATTATTATTTTAGGTGCATTTGCTCTTATTGTGAAGGGACATAGTGTATCTCAGTTCAACTTCCTGTGCTAAATGAATACTGTTGGGGGCGGGGGGGGGGGGGGGGGGGGGGGGGGGGGGGGGGGGGGGGGACCAGCAGGGTGGACTGACTCGTTCAACCAGCCAGCGTTGTAGTCATAGTTTAGCAGTTCTATCTAATATGTGCACACTCATCATCTCTGATTGCAGACTCTTCCTCCTAGGGTCTACAGCACGCTAAGCGTTAGCCAACATGATGGAGCAAGCAGACATGTGCTGGTTAGGGTTCTCACTCATCAGGTCATGATAATCCAGAAAAGGGTTTTAAACAAAGGCAACTGGACTTATCTGGTTCTTTGCAGACGTTTTCCTCATCACATCAACTTTCCTTTCTCACGCTGTGACAAACAGCTTTCCCTCAACACTTTAACAGAATTTAAAATACCCCACAGGTTTGGGCCTCTCTCACATCAACATGGGGTCTGGGACCAGACTGAGTTCAGTTCAGTTCCAGTCCAGACTGATTTGGTTTTAAATGAACCTTTGATCTCATCTTGTTCCTGAACTGAAGCAGGATCCTTAGCGAACATGCGTTGTAGCAGCTAACCCTAACCTAGTGACTGACCAACACAGTGCTGATTTAAAGTGAAACCTTTTACTTTGTGGAACTGATAAATCAGAGTAATGCATGAGAAGCCCTGTGATTATTCAGAAGTGATCTGCTCACATTCTCTTCATTCTGCCCTCGTATCACACCAGTCCTTAATGGAAGTCTCTTAGTGTTTTGTGAGTTGTGACAAATAATGCACCTGTATTAGAGGTAGATCTGCAGCAGCAACGAGAGCTTTGGGCTTTATACTGTAAATGTGCCGACCTTTTTCCATACACGACAAAGATAAACCCTCAAAAAATGAGCTGTCTGTTTTTACAGCAGATTTTAAAACTGCATTTGAAAGACAGTGTGTGTGTGTGTGTGTGTGTGGGGGGGGGTTCTAACAGCTGATGGACAAGCATTGATACAGCTGTTGTTTAGTAATCAGCCTTGTTCCAGTATCAGTTTAAAACAGAAAACTGCTACACCTTCGATCCAACACTACGACATTGTTTTATCACCACTCTGACTATGGCTGCCATACATGAAGAATCCACTGGTCTGGGGTCAGTGGTTATGAGAAAACAGTCCAACGTTACAACAAACAGCTGTAACTCAGGCTGTGGATACTAATATAACTGGTTAATAATAGGAAAATAGTTTATTAATAAATTAAAAACTTATTCTTTTAACTTTCTTGCAGGATGATCTTTACTCTGTTTCCTGATTGAATATCTTTCTATGTGCAATTTTATCACTAAAACTTTAGAACAAAATGAAAATGCTGCCAAAGAAAACGACAGAGGCAGAATCAGGTAACAGACAGCAAACAGTGGCAGGCTGGAGGGACTACGTGTATCATGGTGGCACGTATTAATGTAGCATTCTGAGGAAACAAACACTGAAACTAAATAAACACGGCAATGATTTTCATTATTCCCACATGAAAATCCAGTAAACAGGTTTTAAATCGTCCCTAGAGCCAGTGTCAGGCTTTACAACTGAAGCAATGACTCATGGGGGTTTTTAACTTCATGTAGCAGCTAGCATGGCTACGATGCTAACACTAGCTTGAACTTAAACAGGACTAACAAGTGGAGATTTTATCTGTAACATTGTGTCTTACTGTGTGTGTGTGTGCGTGTGCGTGTGCGTGTGTGTGTGTGTGTGCGTGTGTGTGTGCGTGTGTGCGTGTGCGTGTGTGTGTGTGTGTGTCAGATTATAATGACACTGACTAGCTTTTGGAGTCAGCTCGATTAAAGATGGCTACCACAGCAACACTAAACTGACCATACGTCTCGGTCAGTTTCAGTCACTTAGCTAGATAATAGCTGAGAGTCACTCTGATCGTATATTTTAAAGAGTTAACGTTTTAATTTCGTCCTTTTCCGACAGCAGCGGGTGACGTGTGTGACACGCCCAGGTTCCAGCCTCCAAATGAGTGACTATTTGTAGAAACGTTTGCTCTTATCACAGAGCCGATTGGCTGACATGACATTAAAGGTCTGGAGGAGTCCTCCTGGACTACGCTGCTGCTGACACCAACTGTCAGCCACATCCTTTATTTAGTCATAATTAGTTGAAAGTTAGTTGGTTGAGTTTGAGAGTCAAAGCTAGATCTGAAGTCAGCTGCCTGGCTGGTTTGTGGCGTTGTCCCAGCCGTGTTCACGCACCCCCAATCCTCAGATGGAGACCGTTCACATCTGAACCAATTCCTGGTACCTACGAATCGTTAATGTTACCAATTTTCAATACTTTTGAGTGTTTAATAATTAAAGCCATCCTCAGTATCCAGGTAAACAAACGAGGTCTCCTAGCTAGTTTACAGAAACACGTCTCGGTGAACTCACCCCTCCCGTCGGGTAAAATCCACACGCCAGCCTCCCGCCGACATAGGACCGCGGTTTGTAAAGGTGACAAAGCAGAGTCTAACTCCAGCCGCAGAAACGTTCCCCCAGCTTTTCCTCTTTTCACCTCCAAACGTTTTTAGTTTTCTGCTAGCTGAAAAGCTGTTTTTGGGGGGACTCTGGTATTTTGATCTTAAAATGGAATCACCCGCCGGCTCTCTGTCCTACTTCTACTTTCACTTTCACTTCCGGGATGTTCTGCCCCAAAATGTGTCCGGGCGGATTAATGCCAATCCAAGCAGTGAGGAAATGCGGCAGACAGACAGCTGGATTGTCCAATCCTATCGTTCGGTCTGAACAATAGGATTGGCTGAAGTTTTTAGAGAACTGCAAGACAACTACTTTATTGATTTATTTCATTTTTTTTTATCTCCACAATATATTTATGGCTATACTATGTTGGAACGTTGTTAAGAGGCTTTAAAAAAATGTTAAAAGCTACATTGTTTACCTGGATACTGAGTATGGCTTTAAATAAATCACTTTTTATATGTAATTGGGGATTTCTGTGAGAGTCGCACATCCCACGGTCAGTGAACGCCCCTCGCACCGGTCTGGCTTTTCCGTGTGATGCGGTATC
>SSNR01000528.1:116343-118843 GCA_006937965.1 Callopanchax toddi
CAGGTCACCTCATCTGATCTGAGATCTGTTGATAAACGTGAGTCTGAACCAGCCCAGGTCTCCTCATCTGATCTGAGATCTGTTGATAAACGTGAGTCTGAACCAGCCCAGGTCACCTCATCTGATCTGAGATCTGTTGATAAACGTGAGTCTGAACCAGCCCAGGTCACCTCATCTGATCTGAGATCTGTTGATAAACGTGAGTCTGAACCGGCCCAGGTCTCCTCATCTGATCTGAGATCTGTTGATAAACGTGAGTCTGAACCGGCCCAGGTCTCCTCATCTGATCTGAGATCTGTTGATAAACGTGAGTCTGAACCAGCCCAGGTCTCCTCATCTGATCTGAGATCTGTTGATAAACGTGTGTCTGAACCAGCCCAGGTCACCTCATCTGATCTGAGATCTGTTGATAAACGTGAGTCTGAACCGGCCCAGGTCACCTCATCTGATCTGAGATCTGTTGATAAACGTGAGTCTGAACCAGCCCAGGTCTCCTCATCTGATCTGAGATCTGTTGATAAACGTGAGTCTGAACCGGCCCAGGTCACCTCATCTGATCTGAGATCTGTTGATAAACGTGAGTCTGAACCAGCCCAGGTCACCTCATCTGATCTGAGATCTGTTGATAAACGTGTGTCTGAACCGGCCCAGGTCACCTCATCTGATCTGAGATCTGTTGATAAACGTGAGTCTGAACCGGCCCAGGTCACCTCATCTGATCTGAGATCTGTTGATAAACGTGAGTCTGAACCAGCCCAGGTCTCCTCATCTGATCTGAGATCTGTTGATAAACGTGTCCTTGGTCTCCTCCACTCCTTCCTGTTTCTCTGCTCAGGCTGCAGAGATCTCCATCCATCTCACGGCTCCACTCTTTCCCAGCGCGTAGGCGGTAAATGAGTGTGATCACGCTGTCGAGCTCAAGGCACATTTATAAATATAAATGTCTTCACCCAAGCTGGGAGAGCCGTCAGAAATATGATGCTGAGAAAGAAAGAAGTTTCACACCAAACCAAAAATACACGCTCTAATAGAATCAGGCGTCTCGTGTCAGGAGAATAAAGCAGAGACAGAAATATGATGATAAATATAGATTTAACTCTGCAGGATGGAAGAGATCCTCTCTGACGACATGAATCTGTGTCAGAGCTTTACTGATGATGTCATGGATACAGAAATAAATACACTTCATGTTTTCTTAGACATAAACTTCACAGACGTCAGCACTGATATGATCCCCCAAATAAATTAAACGTTTATTCCTCACATATTAAAAACTAGTATAAGTAAAAGTATGTTGTACTTTTTCTCTGGATACTTAAACGGGAAGGGGGCAGGTTTAGATTCTGGTTCTGGAGCAGCTGTAGGAGCAGAGACCGTCTCCTCAGGTGGGTTTGGGTTTTAGGAGGCCCAGTCTCCTCCAGTCAGGACCTCCTGCAGGAGGCAGTCAGAGACCACACACCTGAACCACTCAGCAGTCAGGACCTCTGGTCCGAGTCCCTCCTGGCTCCATCTGAGGCCGAGTCCGGCCGCTCTGCACAGGAAACTCATTTTGGTTTCCTGCTGTTGATCATGATCCAGAGCTCCTGGACTTTAAACTGGTTCTCTAGAGACAGCCGGTAATGATTCGGGCTCTGAGACGCTCAGGCTGCCTGTGACTGAGGGAGGTTGTTTTACAGAGCTCTGTCATGGACTGATTTCTACATTTGGATCGTTTCTGTGACTGGAAAACAATCCCCCCCCCCAGAATGGAACAAACCTCATGTCACCGTGTGATGAGTACCAGTGACCCGGTCTACAGGTCTGCTCTTGTTTCTAGTTAGAGGTTCTCTGGATTTCTTCAGCCTGATTTCCTTTACTCCTGTCTAACCGTGTCTCTCGTCTGTCCGGTTGTTCAATCAATTCACTCACAAATCTGAAAAAAGAGGGATGGGAAGAAGAACAGAACTTAATTCATCCGATCTCTAACCCAAACTCCTCCAAAACAAATAAAAACAACCCAAAACAATCCATCTTCCTCTCACATTACTTACTAGGGTTTGGTGTGATGACTTTTCTAGTCCCACGTTTTGATCCTTCACCTCATCACAGAGTCAAAGACATCAGTCATGCACAGGACTGGACTTTGTGTTTATCGTGTTACAGATGTCAATTCATTTCCCGTTAGAAGCCTCCAGCTGCAGCAGGAGTCTGGAGACATGGTTTAGTTGTGTTTACCTGCTGTTTTGTTGAGAACTGCTCTAAAGTTTCTGTTTGGAAACTGAATCAGCCTCAGTGATGAAAACATCAAGTCTGCAGCTATCGCGTCACTTCTTAGCTCCGAGGCTTTTAGCCAGAAACCCTCGTGGGTATAAATGAAGTTGTTTTTTAAATTCTCTTCTAGGAGTCTCCGTCACAGGAGGAGGATCAGGTCCAGTCCCGTCCCCAGGTCGACCCGTCTGACCTCGTCCCACGTCTGTGCCACCTGGCTCGGTCCGAGACGGGATACGGCTTCAACCTCCAC
>SSNR01000528.1:122303-135145 GCA_006937965.1 Callopanchax toddi
GGAGGAGGAGGTGGAGGAGGAGGAGGGGGAGGAGGAGGGGGAGTGGTTCACATTTTCCATCTGTTGACATTCTTCCATTTCATTTATTGCTGTCCTCTCTCTCTCCCTCCCTCTCTCTCTCTTTCTAGTTTCACTTCATTTTCACTTTCTTTTTCTCCTGAAACTTTAAATTCTGTTTCATGACATCTTTCAAATTAAAATCCATTTTCTCCTCCTTTCTCTCCTCGTTCAGCTCAGAGGACTTCTCTCGTTTCTGTTTTCCCTCCAGTTTCTCTCGTTACGTCGTCTCTTCATAAGCAGTGAATTTTAAACAAATTCCCATCAGCACCCAGACACCTGATAGCTGCAGCTCAGGAGAGCATCAATAATAGATTGTGTACCAACGAGCAGAGGCTGAGGCCTAAACAGAGCTGTAGCATCTAGACTGTGGTGTCTAGATGTCTGTGGGCTCAGAGGTCAGGGGGGGTTCCTCTCACTGTGTGAATGAAGGCTGCATCAACACATGAACAAGCATTTTTCTGAAGCTTTGCATTAAGAAAAACCCATAATTCAGACTGGGCTTGAAGCAGAAGTTACAGAAACACGAGCCTGCTGCCTGAAGACTGCAGCCTCTTAGGAGACAATGTGTGGTTACTTGGCTCCCCCTGGTGGATGAATGAGGAAACACAGGGACTCCTGTCAGTTTGATCATAAACCCTGAGACCTGGTGAGCCATGATCCAGCTCTTTGGACATTTATTAATAAAGGAATAGTGTTTGAGTTTGTTTTAAGTGATTTAACAAAATCAGTCCACCTCTTTAGGACAGAAATCACCTCTCAGCTTTAAAGACTCCGAACAGAAGATGTGTCTGATCCTGACAAAGAGCGATGGTTTCTCTGCAGGTGAACGGCGTGAACATCGAGGGCATGAAGCACTCGGAGGTCGTGGCCTTTATAAAGAAAGGTGGAGAGGAGACCTGGCTGCTGGTGGTGGACCCGGACACAGACCAACACTTCAAGAAGACGGGGGTGGTTCCTTCAGTCCGTCACGTCAGAGGTGAGAGCGCTCAGCTTTCTGAACCCTAACCCTAACTCTTGGTTTGTTAGAATCGGAGCTACGATACGTTCTGATGAACAAACTGGAAAAGAAGTGCAAAGAAAACCAAGAGAGTAACCGTGGTAACCGCACACTTCCTTACAGTCGTAAAAAGTCCATCAGAAACTGAGAGTAGAAATTCAACCTGAAACCAACAATCCTCGACTATCAACCACAGAAGGCTCTCAGGTCGTTTTGTAGTGTTTCATGTAGGAGGTTTGATAAGTTCACAGGACCTGTCGCCTGCAGTCATGAAGGAAGAGCTCGAATCAAACGGACCTTTGGCTGTGAGCTGTGCTCTCAGGTGAGGTAGATGTGGAACGCTCTCCCAGCTGACCTTAGAAACATCACTTCTCTCTCACTTTTTAAATCGAGGCTGAAAACACATCTATTTAAAGTCGCCTACTCTGTGTGAGATTTATGGTGGTCTGTTATTGGTTGTTTTTAACTTGATGGTCTTATTCTTTTACTGTGTGTTTCTATGTTGGATGTTTTTAACTCGTTAGTTTTATTGTGTTTTATTGTTAACTTGTATTGTGCGGTGACCTTGAGTGACAGAAAGGCGCCTGAAATAAAATGTATTATTATTATTATTATTATTATTATTATTATTATTATTATTATGTGAGGGGCAGACTGGTGAAGGAAGACAACGTTTTCATCAAACCTAAACTTAGGTCAGCCCTGAGTTTACACAGGAAGAGTAGAGGCTGATAATCAGCTCTGTGATAGGGCAGTGTCGTCTCTATGGCAACAGCACGCTGACAGCTGTCATCTGACCATCACCGCTGCAGCAGGAGTGAGACGTGTTCACTTCCTGTTGGACTGTTTGCTAACTGATGCATCGTCAGCAGTGAGAGAATCCTAATGTCTACTGAAGGAGACCTGTTGGATTGTTCTAGTGCTTCTCTTATCAAGGGTTCATAGGAACATCGTGTATCTCTGACCTATGTGAGTTACTTCCAGTTTGTTCATCGTCTCCTCAGATTATGACGGCCCCCCCATCACTAACGGCTCCCCCAGCCCTCAGATCAACGGCAGCTCCACCACTCAGTCCTTCAGGTCCACTCGCTCCGACCTCAGCAGCCAGGGCAACAGTACGCAGGTCGGCACGCCGCAGTCTCTACATCAAAGTCTGAACCCTCTGATCTGCTTTGAACTCCCATTCTTTTCTTTTCTTTCCCCTCCAGCTGGCGGACGACGAGGCTCAGCTCATGGACCCGTTCGCTGAGATCGGCCTGAGGCTGAGCGCCACGGCGGCGGAGCAGAAGATAAAGACCAGCGCCAAGGAAAAGAAGAAGGCGCCGCAGATGGACTGGATGAAGAAATACGAGCTGTTCAGTAACTTCTAGGACGTCCAGAGACACTTCAGAGACGGAGCTCTCTGCAGCCTGAGTGGACGAGACGACCCAGAAAGGACGCTGTCTTTAACCTCCCCTCAACACCAACACGTCTGTGAGGACGACCTTTTATAAACTCTAAATCAGAAGAGAGTAATTCCTACTAGACTGATGTAAACGTCACCCGTAGTAAACGCCCAACTCCTCCTCCTCATCATAGCAGCTATTTTTATATTAAAAACGTATAAACAGCTATAAATAAATCATCCCACCATCATGCTCCGCCTCCTGAAGGGACACTGTGACGTCAGCATGGTGGAGTTTAAGGGCGGCAGCAGATCTCCACCTCCACCCGTCAAGTCGTTGTGCCGGAACAGGAAGTGATGTCAGAGTCTGACTCGTTACCAGCGTCGACCACACCTGCTTGTTTCTTAGGTTTTTGCATTAAGTTTGTTTTTTTAATGGAGCTTTTGTGTGGAGATGCACCAAAACATCAGCCAATCAGAAACTCTAAATGTGATTTTTTAAAATTCTCTTCCAGAAATCTAATTTTCAAGTGAATCAGAAATTTACAAAAACATAAATTTATCATAATAGTTCTCTGAGATAAATCAGGTATCCAACTCAAAACCAGAATCGGTGCATCTTTATTTTTTGTGCATGATGAAGGAAGTGACCACTAGCTTTAAAAAAGGAAGAATAAAAAGAGGAGTGGAGTGGGAAGAAGAGAAGGCTTAAGGTTTAAGGTGGAAATAAAGGACTCCATATGAATCATCTGGAAGGAGACAGAAACCAGTGATGCTCTAAAGATAAGACGCTATAGTGATGTGAAGGACGACGTGTGAAGGACGACGTGTGAAGGACGACGTGTGAAGGACGACAGGACGACGTGTGAAGGACGACAGGACGACGTGTGAAGGACGACGTGTGAAGGAGGACAGGACGACGTGTGAAGGACGACGTGTGAAGGACGACGTGTGAAGGAGGACAGGACGACGTGTGAAGGACGACGTGTGAAGGAGGACAGGACGACGTGTGAAGGACGACGTGTGAAGGACGACGTGTGAAGGACGACGTGTGAAGGACGACGTGTGAAGGACGACGTGTGAAGGAGGACAGGACGACGTGTGAAGGACGACGTGTGAAGGACGACGTGTGAAGGAGGACAGGACGACGTGTGAAGGAGGACAGGACGATGTGTGAAGGAGGACAGGACGACGTGTGAAGGACGACGTGTGAAGGAGGACAGGACGACGTGTGAAGGAGGACAGGACGACGTGTGAAGGAGTGTAGTGATTCTGAGTGCTGACCAATAGCCGACCACTAATACGTCAGTATTAATGATTGTGTTTTTTCTTCATGGCTGAGTAACTGGAAGGAGCTGAATGGACAGAACGTCTTCAACAATCAGGACGTTTTTCTTTGATCCTGTAACTCTCAGACTTTACTGATAAGAGGACCAGAGTCAGAAAGCAGTGGGTTCCTCTGATCTGTGAGCAGTTTGGACTGGATGATGAGCTCTCCCAGGATTAGAGCCCACACAGGAACACGCGTGTTTGTATGTAGAAAGTATGGAGGACGGTCCATTAGTGATGTCTGTCCTCTCAGCAGACGGACAAACTACGGGACGGACGGCAGGCTGCATTTTTCATAAAACGTGACAATCACTTTTTGACTTTAATAAAAATGTTATCTTTCCACCTCCTGCTGCTTTCATCTGTTTAGGGGGGGGGGCTCCTCTTCCTCTCTCAGCCCTCTCTCTCTCTCGGCCCTCGCTCTCTCTCTCTGCCCTCTCTCTCTCTCTCGGCCCTCTCTCTCTCTCGGCCCTCTCTCTCTCTCTCTGCCCTCTCTCTCTCTCTCTGCCCTCGCTCTCTCTCTGCCCTCTCTCTCTCTCTCTGCCCTCTCTCTCTCTCGGCCCTCTCTCTCTCGGCCCTCGCTCCCTCTCTCTCTCTCGGCCCTCGCTCCCTCTCTCTCTCTCTCTGCCCTCTCTCTCTCTCTCGGCCCTCTCTCTCTCTCTGCCCTCTCTCTCTCTCTCTGCCCTCTCTCTCTCTCTGCCCTCTCTCTCTCTCTCTGCCCTCTCTCTCTCTCGGCCCTCTCTCTCTCTCGGCCCTCTCTCTCTCGGCCCTCTCTCTCTCTCTCTGCCCTCTCTCTCTCTCTCTGCCCTCGCTCTCTCTCTGCCCTCTCTCTCTCTCTCTGCCCTCTCTCTCTCTCGGCCCTCTCTCTCTCTCGGCCCTCTCTCTCTCTCGGCCCTCTCTCTCTCTCTCTGCCCTCTTTCTCTCTCTGCCCTCTCTCTCTCTCGGCCCTCGCTCCCTCTCTCTCTCTCGGCCCTCTCTCTCTCGGCCCTCGCTCCCTCTCTCTCTCTCGGCCCTCGCTCCCTCTCTCTCTCTCTCGGCCCTCTCTCTCCCTCTCTGCCCTCTCTCTCTCTCTCGGCCCTCGCTCCCTCTCTCTCTCTCGCCCTCTCTCTCTCTCTCGGCCCTCTCTCTCTCTCTCGGCCCTCTCTCTCTCTCTGCCCTCTCTCTCTCTCTGCCCTCTTTCTCTCTCGGCCCTCTCTCTCTCTCTCTGCCCTCTCTCTCTCTCTGCCTCTCTCTCTCTCTCGCCCTCTCTCTCTCTCTCGCCCTCTCTCCCTCTCTGCCCTCTCTCTCTCTCTCGGCCCTCTCTCTCTCTCTCTCGGCCCCCTCTCTCTCTCTCTCCCTCTCGGCCCTCTCTCTCTCTCTGGTTGAGGACTACAGCGGCGTTCAGTTTCAGGTTCAGCCCGTTCTCAGAGCCCTCCACCGACCAGCTGCTGTGGGCCTGTGGGACACGGAGAGGTCAACCAGGGGTCAAACGTGTGTGTGTGTGTGTGTGTGTGTGTGTGTGTGTGTGTGAGACCACGTGGAGACGGGTTCTTTTTGTGTTTGAGTCCCTTTGGCTGCGTCTCACACTGAAGCTTTTTATTGATCTAATAATTAAATTAAGTGTCTGTAGTGTTTTTTTAACCCCGTGTCCTGTCCGGCTGTGGAGCAAACAGAATAATGTCTGAGTGCCAAAAACAAGGTGAGAGGTTACAGCCACTGCTATAAAACTCCTCCTGATTTTTGTTTAAATATAACCCCCAAAATCTTTATTAGAATGTTTTTATGGTTGATTGGACACGGAGCCTGAAAGTGAAGGGAAGGGTACAGAAAGAGGGATGGGGGAGAAAGTAAACAGAAAAAGAAGAGAACAAGAGACGTGAAGAGTCCACTTCTAGACCTGTAAATAAAGCACAAACAAACAAAACAGGAGAAAAGATACAACAGCAACAAACAGCATATGAATACACAACAGTTGTGATATTCTTCAAATGTATACGTATACACCAGTTAGAGAGAGTCTGTAGTTTAAAACCAAAGAGATATTTTATGGATTTATTGAAGCAGAAAACCTTGTTGTGGTCTCTCTATGGCGCCGTCTGCTGGAGCAGCAGGAAGTAGATTTGTTATTTGTGCCCATTTTATTTCCTTCTTTCTTTAAAGTGGTTTCTTGTTCTGTCAACAGAGGCTACACTTTTTGATCGAACACCTCAGAGTTCTGGGTAAAGTCAGTTCCGATCCATTGATCCGTTTCATATCTTCCTTGTAGGGGATGTGGATATTTGAACGTCATCAGTTTGGAAAAAGGAACAACTCTAACATTTTCCTGAAATTTAATAAATATAATAAAACTTTATTAAGCCCTGATGGGCGATTAGAGCTGCTGGAAGCTAGCTGCTGCTAATTGTGCCTCCATCCATCCATCCTATATATTTATATGCAAATACTGGTAAGTAAAACAAAAGAATGTTTAGAAGGAAGTGTCTTTGAGGTTGATGTTTCGATAAGGCAGCGATATATTTTAATCCTGTCTCTGATTAAACTAGCTTAACGTGTAAATCTGAGTGAAACTGTTCAAAGAGCTGCAGCTGTAAGACGAACGGTTTGTAACTTTTTTCTACAGAATCCCATTTCTAAGGTCAACATGCACCAAACAGTGACTGATGGTCAGAACTGACCAATAGCATGACAGGACGGTTTAAAAGTCTCTATCGTTTTTTAATGAATGCTCGATTTATCCTAATAAAAATCTATTTTTCTGTAAAACGATGATTTTGCGTTGACTCTCCTGTATACATGACCTGTTAGTCTGTGAATGCACCATCGCTAAGCGCTAGTTCACAGTAACATGTGACATCTGACCTCCAGAATTCTAATATTCCACTGAATCTGAATTTGAAGAAATTAAACATCTGGTACATTTAGAGATCAGCCAGATTCTGTGTCAGCAGGTTGGAGCTGATGAAGAACTGGAAATCAGAATCAGTTCTGAGCTGCTGCTGACATAGATCTGGACCAGTCAGCATAAAGGGGTCCTGGGGGGGGGTCAGACCTACAGACGGTAGTTTATCGGTTAGAGACGAGGGAATAACGTCAACCTTTCAGAGGAAGCTCATAACCCTGGTATTATCCTAAATGTACTTGTTTTATTGTTTGGATGGCATCAAGAAAACTATTAAAACAAACTCAGAATTCCAAACATTTCTCATCAAATGTAATGATTTTGTTCTGAGGATGAAGCTTTATTATATTTCCAAACTCCCATCAGAGATGATTTATTACCTCACACCTGTTCAATTTAAATCACAGGAAGGTGACAAACCCCTGTCCGTCCACCAGGGGGCGCACACTTAGCATTTAGAGTTCAGGAAGTGGGACAAAGCTCAGCAGAATGAGGCTGTGGATACGTGCACGGCCCTACCTGAGCCTTCTGGAAACAGTGCACGTGTCTCTCTGGAGGTTATGGCGAGGCCGCGCTGACGCCAGCACATCAAAGAGCAGCCACAGTTCAAAGTAGTCTGCAATTTCAGAGCAGTAAAAGCAGAGACAGAGAATAGAGCCACAGGTGGGCACTTTCCCTCACACATTCGTACTTCCTGCTGATGACAGATGATTGCTCGTCTCAGACCCCAGGATCCCTCTTCTTTCTGCAGCCTCTCTACCTTTAATCCACCTGAGGTTTACCTGTTCTAAGCTGTCTTTTTCTAGGCCTTACCATTCTTCTGTTTGTGTCTCTTGACCTTTGATCCCGACCGACCGGCACCAAGAGTGGCACCAGTTTCCCGGTGCCAGGGCTTTCCGGGACGCCTGCAAGGAGGGAGAGAGAAACCAGAGTCTGACAGGGGAGGGAGGGGGAGAAAAGGAGGGGGGGAGGCACCATGGCAACAGTGTTTTTGTTAGCGCTTGTGAGTCAGACAAGCAGTGAGTCACAGTCAGGAGGAAACACACACGCAGTCACATTCATACTCACTTACTCAAAGAGAAGCCAAATAAGGACAGCTACAGCACGGAGAGGAGAGGAGGGCAGGAAGGTGGAGGGAAACCGACAGAGAGGGATAGAATAATCGATAAGTCGTCGATAAGATGCAGCAGGATGACATGCAGATAGAGAAAAGAGTAAACCAAAGAGGCACAGGTGTGGGCGAATACCCGTCCCTCATGGGCGGGGGTAGAGGAAACACACAGACACACCCAGTTCGTGCACACCTTGGCTTAACTGGCTAAACCACCCATTTATTATCTGACGCCTACACGTTTCCAGAGGCCACCTGGTTGTACGCAACGAGCTCAGCTTCTCCTTTTACTGACAACTTCTGTGTGTGTGTGTGTGTGTGTGTGTGTGTGTGTGTGTGTGTGTGTGTGTGTGTGTGTGTGTGTGTGTGGTCAAACTTTAGTAAGTAATAACTGGATGTAGCCTAATCTATAATACCTTTTAGCGTCCAACCCATTCAATATGGCCGCCGCTAACTGATATTAACAAACACAAACTTGATGTGCTAGTAGCTAATGCTGACAATGTTAGCAGGAGGGACGATGTTAGCAGGAGGAGACGATAGTAGCAGGAGGGACGATGTTAGCAGGAGGAGACGATAGTAGCAGGAGGGACGATGTTAGCAGGAGGAGACGATGTTAGCAGGAGGAGACGAAGTTAGCAGGAGGAGACGATGTTAGCAGGAGGAGACGATGTTAGCAGGAGGGACGATGTTAGCAGGAGGAGACGATGTTAGCAGGAGGAGACGATGTTAGCAGGAGGAGACGATGTTAGCAGGAGGAGAAGATGTTAGCAGGAGGAGAAGATGTTAGCAGGAGGGACGATGTTAGCAGGAGGAGACGATGTTAGCAGGAGGGACGATGTTAGCAGGAGGAGACGATGTTAGCAGGAGGAGACGATGTTAGCAGGAGGGACGATGTTAGCAGGAGGAGACGATGTTAGCAGGAGGAGACGATGTTAGCAGGAGGGACGATGTTAGCATGAGGGACGATGTTAGCAGGAGGAGACGATGTTAGCAGGTGGAGACTATGTTAGCAGGAGGGACGATGTTAGCAGGAGGAGACGATGTTAGCAGGAGGGACGATGTTAGCAGGAGGGACGATGTTAGCAGGAGGAGACGATGTTAGCAGGAGGAGACGATGTTAGCAGGAGGGATGATGTTAGCAGGAGGGATGATGTTAGCAGGAGGAGACGATGTTAGCAGGAGGGATGATGTTAGCAGGAGGAGACGATGTTAGCAGGAGGAGACGATGTTAGCAGGAGGAGACGATGTTAGCAGGAGGGACGATGTTAGCAGGAGGAGACGATGTTAGCAGGAGGAGACGATGTTAGCAGGAGGGACGATGTTAGCAGGAGGAGACGATGTTAGCAGGAGGAGACGATGTTAGCAGGAGGGACGATGTTAGCAGGAGGAGACGAAGTTAGCAGGAGTAGATGATGTTAGCAGGAGGAGACGATATTAGCAGGAGTAGATGATGTTAGCAGGAGGGACGATGTTAGCAGGAGGAGACGATGTTAGCAGGAGGGACGATGTTAGCAGGAGGAGATGATGTTAGCAGGAGGAGACGATGTTAGCAGGAGGAGACGATGTTAGCAGGAGGGATGATGTTAGCAGGAGGAGACGATGTTAGCAGGAGGAGACGATGTTAGCAGGAGGGATGATGTTAGCAGGAGGGATGATGTTAGCAGGAGGAGACGATGTTAGCACCAATGAGTCTGCAGGTCTAGGCTGGGATTTCATGGCAGCTACAGACCGAGGCTCGTCCTTCACTCACTGTGTGTTTTGGCTGATCCTGACCCTGACTGTGAAGCAGAAAACAGACCACCATAAAGACCCCCTTCTTCTCCCTGATATCGTGTGTTTTTACAGTATCGTAAAATGGAGAATGTTGCCTCCATTCAATCACTAATGTTCTTGTCCAGTTTTGTGCTAAAACATGGAAGTTTGTGTCATTTTGTCATTTCATCTGATCACTGGACAAATAAACTCTTGTGAAATCTGTAACTTTCCCTTGTTTGCGCTCTTATTCTACAGCTCTAGGAGAGCTCTGAACAGCCAATCAGAGGCCTTCGAGGATGATGGTTAGGTGTATCTAAACACAGATAAGACTGTGGATATACCACCTGTCCTCTAACGTCTGTAAGGGCATGATGGGTAATACTCGTCTTGACACAAAGATCCAGTTTAAATCCACCTCATCCCAAATCAAAGATGGCTGATTCTAAACGTTTTTAAACAAAAATCCTCACCATCGTGTACGTTTTGTGTCTCCACAACGCAGCAGGTGGAGACAGCATTTTTTAGGTTTTATGAGAACGGTGAATGGGGTCAGAGGTCACTGCTAAGTGCCAGCTGGGGGGGACAGCTGATGTTTGGGGGACGAAAAGCTAACGAGGGAGTTTGGAATGTGGTGTGGAGCTGTAATGTGTGTGTGTGTGTGTGTGTGTGTGTGTGTGTGTGTGTGTGTGTGTGTGTGTGTGTGTGTGTGTGTGTGTGTGTGATTAATGGGATGAAGGAAGTCACTTCTCAGCGTGTCACTGTAGATGATGTCAGCCGTCGAACACAGGAACAGAAACGCCATGTGGCTCCAGATAGGCTTCCTCTCGCTGACCGCCACGAGTCAGAACACTGAACAATATGTCCAGAGCACAAACCCTATTTCTGTTTCTCCTTCCTCTTAAGGCAGAGCTCTGCTTTCTGTTGGGTTTTCTGAATGAAGTCAGTCATTCTCCTATTTCGCCGTGTGAGATCATTTGAGGATAACCTAACTCAAACCGTGAGTGAAGGGGAAGTGGCGCCGACCCTAAAGCCTACTGAGGTCAGAATACAGAACTGTGTAACACTGCGTACGCCTGTTTCAGAACAACGAGCCTTCTGGGTGTCCTCACAGGTTTCCTCATGTCAGACGGGCGTGTTCGTTAAATGTCTCATGAATGACTCGGCGGATTTTAATGAAACTCTCAGAATTTAATCATTGGAGGTGAATCTACAAACGATTCACTTTTGGAGTCAACGCAATGCAAGATGGCTGCCACGGCTAATCAATGTTAGCAAACTCCATAATGGCTACAACTCAGTCCGTGTTGGAGAAGTTGTGCTAAAATTTCCCGTGTTAGAGAGTCGTCCCCTGTGAACAGGTCACACGTAGACACAACGTGTTGGACAGATTTGACCAAACTGGCTGTAACTCAACACAAAACGACCTTATTATAAAAGTATCTATTGAGGACTACTGGGCCTTTCATTTGGTCACATGACTCTGACTTTTAGACAAAAATCATCCAAATGTTGGTGCCACCAACCATCAACTTTTAAATAAAAAAGGTCACATGTTGCTGTGAAAGTAGAAGCTTGGTTCTCATCCTGACTCTCCTCAAGTTGAACGTTTTATTTAGACTTTTATTAAGAGGAGTTAGGAGGAGAGTTCATCGGAGATGAGACGCGGTCACATGGCCGTTTGGGTCACATGGCTCATGTGCTGTACAGACTGTAAAAGCCTTTGAAGCTGAGTGGTGACTGGAGGGTTGGGGATTCATGGGAAGAATTAAAAACAGTAAAGCTTTAAAGTTTTATAAATATATCTACAATAAACTAACTCTGGCTCCTTTCATCTTTATGTCTTCATTAGGAAACAGAAGTCTTAACTTAAATCTGTTTTCTTCTTTTGAAGACATTCCTCCTGTTTTTATGATTGTCTGAGTGTTTCCTGGGAATTCATCTGCTCACCAGGGTTCACAACACGGGTCCAGCTGGGAGGTCACCTGACGTGACGTCTGCTGTCAGGATGCTCTGGCGAGTAGAAAGGACCGGGCAGCGATCCATCAGAGGACTGAAGGAGGGAGGAGGGAGGAGGAGAGGGAGGTCAGGGGGGAGCTGAACACACTAAAACAGTTTGGGTGAGTTTAGAGAACGAACTGGTGCTGAGTGGATGATGGGAGAGAGGGAGGGGCGATCAAAGGGAGTCATTCAGGGCTGACAGAAAAGCACATGAAGAGGTGGGGGGTGGGGGGGGGTCTTGATATTTTTAGCTTGTTGAGTGGACGAGGGACGAGGGACGAGGGATGAGGGACGAGGGACGAGGGACGAGGGACGAGGGACGAGGGACGAGGGCGGCGTCTCTTCAAGGGGTTTTCCAGACGAGTAAAGTTAGAGGAGAGATGTTACACCGTCTGATGTAAGAGTCTGCAACAGGACCACACACACACACACAGACACACACACACACACACACCTACACACACACACACACACACACACCTACACACACACACACACACACACACACACACACACCTACACACACACACACACACACACACACACACACACACCCACACACACACACACACACACCTACACACACACACACCTACACACACACACACACCTACACACACACACACACACACACACACACACACACACACACACCTACACACACACACACACCCACACACACACACACACACACACACACACACCCCCACACCCACACACCACACCCACACACACACACACACACACCTACACACACACACACACACACACACACACACACACACACACACACCCCCACACACACACACACACACACACACACACCCCCAACAACACACAACCACACACACACACACCACACACACACACACACCACCACCCACACACACACACACACCACACACACACACACACACACACACACACACACACACACACACACACACCACACACACACACACCACACACACACACACACACACACACACACACACACACACACACACACACACACACACAACACCACACCACACACACACACACACCTACACACACACACACACACACCTACACACACACACACCACACACACACACACACACACACACACACACACACACACCACACACACACACACACCACACACACACACACACACACACACCACACACACACACACACACACACACACACACCAACCCCGCACCCACACACACACACACACACATGTTGCTGCTCTAGTTTCAGAGAAAGAAGAAACCCTGCTAACAGTCTGATGCCGTCAGCCTTCAGACACCAATTTTCCAAATACTGACTTATGTGGGTG
>SSNR01000528.1:143643-149349 GCA_006937965.1 Callopanchax toddi
ACTGTGGGGAAAGAAAGGGAGTTCGTGTTGTTGACAGGTGCAGATCACAACACGCTCATCTGTGAATAGATGGAGCGTTTTCTAGCATTTAGCTTTAATCTGGACCTAGATCTCTAATCTGGTGAAGATCTGGAGAACAAACTGACTTTCTGTTTAGACTGGACTCTCGTTCTTGCACATTCTGCAGATTTAGGTAGAAAATGACAGTTGATACTTTGACGTGATTCATATTCCTGCACCAGGACATCACAAAGCTCCTTTTAAACACGGGGCCCTTAGACCACCATGATCTGGCTTTCAAACAAAAATAAAACAAACTAAGACAAGACTCTAAACCTAACAGAGCTAATAAAGGACTACAATAAAAATCATAAAACTGTTATTGTCTTGTCTGTAAAAGTAAAATAAATTCATAAACACTAAATGTTCACCTCTTAACCCAAAGCTGGTGTCTGCATAGATAGATATATATGTATCTATATCTATATATATATCTATATATATATATATATATGTATATATATATCTATATATAGATATGTATATGTATATATATAGATATATATATGTATCTATATATATAGATATGTATATGTATATATATATGTATCTATATATATAGATACATATATATATATATGTGTATATACATATACATATATATGTATATATACATATATATACATATATATATATGTATACATACATATATATATGTATATATATATACACATATATATAGATAGATAGATAGATAGATAGATAGATAGATAGATAGATAGATAGATAGATAGATAGATAGATAGATAGATAGATAGATAGATATATGTATCTATATATATAGATATAGATACATATATCTATATCTATATATATATACATATATCTATATCTATATATATATATGTATATATATGTATATGTATTTATATATAGATATGTATATATATATGTATCTATATATATAGATATATATGTATCTCTCTCTCTATATATATATATATACACATATATATATATGAATATATACATATATATATATATATATATACATATATATAAATATGTATCTAAAGTATATATCCAAATCTAAAATATACATCCAAATCTAAAGTATACATCCAAATCTAAAGTACACAACAAATCTAAACTATACAACAAGTCTAAAGTATACATCAAAAACTTAAGTATACAACAAGTCTAAAGTATACAACAAATCTAAAGTATACATCAAATCTAAAGTATACATCAAATCTAAAGTATACAACAAGTCTAAAGTATACAACAAATCTAAATTATACAACAAGTCTAAAGTATACATCAAAAACTTAAGTATACAACAAGTCTAAAGTATACAACAAATCTAAAGTATACATCAAATCTAAAGTATACAACAAGTCTAAAGTATACAACAAGTCTAAAGTATACAACAAGTCTATAGTATACATGCAAATCTAAAGTATACAACAAGTCTAAAGTATACAACAAGTCTATAGTATACATCCAAATCTAAAGTATACAACAAGTCTAAAGTATACAACAAGTCTAAAGTATACAACAAGTCTAAAGTATACATCAAGTCTATAGTATACATGCAAATCTAAAGTATACAACAAGTCTAAAGTATACAACAAGTCTATAGTATACATCCAAATCTAAAGTATACAACAAATCTAAAGTATACATCCAAATCTAAAGTATACAACAAATCTAAAGTATACAACAAGTCTATAGTATACATCCAAATCTAAAGTATACAACAAGTCTAAAGTATACATCCAAATCTAAAGTATACAACAAATCTAAAGTATACAACAAATCTAAAGTATACATCCAAATCTAAAGTATACAACAAGTCTAAAGTATACAACAAATCTAAAATATACATCCAAATCCAAAGTATACAACAAGTGTAAAGTAGCTTTTTGGAACTTTTTCTCTGTGTCATCTCAAACAGAGCTATCTCTATTTGTGTCCCATGCACGTTTATCTCTGTGCACTTCCTGTCTGCTATTGACTCAAACAGCCTTTGCTCATTTATTAGCAGCAGTGCGCCAATTATCTCCCTGCCCCCTTTCCTGTGTTCTAGCGGTGGCCTGGTCTGAGTGCATTACAGCAGGAGGGAGGGAGGGAGGGAGGGAGGAGGATGGTTTCTCTCCTCTGACATCGTCATAAAGGAATCCCCTCTCCTGGGCTGGGCCCGCCCACTCGCTTACTCTCACCCTGTCTGGCTCCCAGACACACTTGCATTCACACACACTCCTGTCTGCGCAGCCGGAGGAGAACCAGTCGGACGCCAGAGACAAAGCCTGAGAGGCTGTGAAGTTGAAGTTCACAGCGTGACGCTGGAGAGCACGAGTTAATGAACTTGAGACGGAGGGAAGGAGTAAGAGCTCAGGTGCGTTTCTACTGGAGGATTGTTATTATTGCTGTTTTTTGATTTAGTAATCCAGGGAAAGTGTGTGATTTTCTGTTTTATGACTATTTTGAACCAGTAGAACCACAGAGACACTTGACTGAAGCTCCTGCTACCTGTTGATCAGCACACGCGCTCCGAGAGTAAAGTCTTCCTGCTGTTCAAACGCACTGAGAGATTAGCCCTGGAATATTGCCCTGTTCCTGTTGTGTGGTTTGCCACTGTGGACCTGCTTCAATACAAAGGTCAGATGTAAATAGTCCCTTTGAATGGGACGGCTTACGTTCTGCCTGCCTGTGTCTGTGGTTGATTTATAGATCACCGCCCATCTGAGTGCTTTACTTTGTAATCTACCTGTCTGCCTGCCTTCCTTTGCAGCTGTCTCTGTCTTTTTGTTGATTTTTCTCTTCCCATATGTCTTTCTGAGCCTCTCTGCGGGGACTTGCTCGCATCACAGGCCGTAAAAAGTTGTCAAAAAGCAGCAGAGAGGCGAAGTGGTCGTGCTGCTGGAAGCAGGGCCGGAGCTGCTCAAACATTCCTCTCATTGTTCAGAGGCCCTGTAAGTGTGCATGCTCCCAAACCTCCATGAAAGGAAGGGAATCCAGCCGCTACTGTAGCTAGCTAACAGCGTTCCAGCGTCACTTCAGGGCCGCCTGTCTCTGCCTTCCTGTCTCGGTCCCCTCCCAGGGTGGTGCACTGAACCCAACAGGGATAAACAAAGTTCACATGAAGCTGGAGAACAGACTGTTTGGCTTTCTGTGTGACTGCAGTGGCTTGTGATCATATTTTTGCCAGAGAACATGGGAAAGGAGCAAAAGGGCTTAGAGGACTTTTTATTTTGCCTTTTAAACTGAGGAATCTTTAAAAAAAAACACAGGATGGATGGATGGATGGATGGATGGATGGATGGATGGATGGATGGATGGATGGATGGATGGATGGATGGATGGATGGATGGATGGATGGATGGAGGAGAGAAGGTGAAGGTTTCATAGTGAGCCTCAGCTTTGGTGGGGTTAGCGTTGGGTGGGAGCCTGGCAGCTGAACGGCCCGGCTCAGGGAGCCGTGGCGTAGTGGAATAAGAGTGTATGTGTGCAGTTTGTGCAGCCGTGTGCGGTTCAGCAGGGCAGCTGTACACTAAGTACAGGGCTGGTGGCGGTGAGGGTGTTTGGCTTTGAATCAGACCGAGGATTGGGTTACAAGCAGTGGCTGCAGGGAGCGGACGCGAGCTAGGGCTGGGCTCCTACCGCTCAGCTCCTCTCTACGGCCCAACCAGAAAACCAACTGGAAATGTTTTTGTTTTTTAACTAATGCGCCACATGGCTCATACAGCTCAGAGCTGGCCTCCTTCTGATTCAGGCTCGCTGCCACAGAGAGCCCACGCTCTGACCCGGAGTCCTTGTTTGAATGTCGTTGAATGTCACGGCCTCTGCAATAATTACACCCTCGCACGCAACGTGAAACCAAATCAGATCCTCACCCGCGCCGCATACCGAGACGCACTCCGTCTGGTGACGAGTGAGTCAAGGTGTGGCGTTAGGTGTGTGAGTTCAAAGATCCACGGTGAGGTTTTACAGTCCCAGAGTCGCTTTGAGACAGAAAGACATCCTATAGACGGCAGGACTGAAGGACCCACAGGCTGAGGGTGAAGAAGGCATGTAATGGATACAACAGCAATGACAAAAAGCAAACCTGGGAGTCCGCACGTTAACCTCTCAGCTCTGACCTGGACCATTATAGACGAATATCGCTGCAGAGCTTCAGTCTGACTTGTTTGAGATTCCCTGCTTTCTGAAGCTGGAGGTGAAAACTGGATCAGACCAGAGTCAGGAGAGGGTGAAATCCCAGGTTTCCAGCAGCTCCCTGACATCACCGTGTTTGTTTACTGATAGTGAGAGGTACAATGCATCTAGCCTTCTAGTGTGTGTGTGTGTGTGTGTGTGTGTGTGTGTGTGTGTGGAAACAACAGGAGGTCCAGATCCAGCTGTCTCAACAGAGGCTTTTCCACTTAACTCCGTGCCCTTGTGTAAACGGCGATGTCAGCTCAGAATAGAAAGGGAGCGACGGTTCAGCCAGTCGCCACGTCTACACGTGGACCTCCATACGTCCTGTTTATGAAGAGCAGAACACACACGCTGTTTAAACTGAACGCCCCAAAACCATCAAAGAACCCACACACGGGGCCTTCGTCCAGGAAAACCGAGCGCGTTCGGCTTTACTGGAGTGCATCTGCTGCCAGTCGTCACTCAGCGGTTGTGATTTTCCTCCGTCTAGATGCAACATGTCGACACCTCCATGAGCCACCAATAAACCACGTCCCAGAACACGTTATTATCTCTAATTATAGTAAACATCTCATTATAGACACAAGCGTAGGAAGGTTTTTGTTCAAAAAAGGTTAGATTAGTTGTGTTGAACCACTCAACGAGCAAAATGGCGTCATTAATGGGAAGGAAGGAATGAGCTCATAGAAGTTAACGGCTGCGGGTTCGACGGACGGGGGGAGCGCAGAAAGGGGGACGGAGAAAAACCGATGGAAAAGAAGAAAAGGCAATGATAAAAAAACAGGGGATGAGCCACTGGCAGGATGAAAGGATGGACGGTGGAGGGCTGGTCCAACAGGCCGAGACCTTATGTGACCTTTGTTTTTAGGAACGTAAATGCAACCATGTGGGGCGTTAGACGGTGATGTTAGGAGGGAGAACGTTAGACGGTGATGTTAGGAGGGAGAACGTTAGACGGTGATGTTAGGAGGGAGAACGTTAGACGGTGATGTTAGGAGGGAGAACGTTAGACGGTGATGTTAGGAGGGAGAACGTTAGACGGGGATGTGAGGGGGAGAACGTTGGACGGGGATGTTAGGAGGTAGAACGTTAGACGGTGATGTTAGGAGGAGAACGTTAGACGGTGATGTTAGTAGGTAGAACGTTAGACGGTGATGTTAGGAGGGAGAACGTTAGACGGGGATGTTAGGAGGGAGAACGTTAGACGGTGATGTGAGGAGGAGAACGTTAGACGGTGATGTTAGGAGGTAGAACGTTAGACGGTGATGTTAGGAGGGAGAACGTTAGACGGTGATGTTAGGAGGGAGAACGTTAGACGGTGATGTGAGGAGGGAGAACGTTAGACGGTGATGTTAGGAGGGAGAACGTTAGACGGTGATGTTAGGAGGGAGAACGTTAGACGGTGATGTTAGGAGGGAGAACGTTAGACGGTGATGTTAGGAGGGAGAACGTTAGACGGTGATGTTAGGAGGGAGAACGTTAGACGGTGATGTTAGGAGGGAGAAC
>SSNR01000528.1:153458-166310 GCA_006937965.1 Callopanchax toddi
GGGAGAACGTTAGGCGGTGATGTTAGGAGGAGAACGTTAGACGGTGATGTTAGGAGGAGAACGTTAGACGGTGATGTTAGGAGGGAGAACGTTAGACGGTGATGTTAGGAGGAGAACGTTAGACGGTGATGTTAGGAGGAGAACGTTAGACGGTGATGTTAGGAGGAGAACGTTAGACGGTGATTTTAGGGGGGAGAACGTTAGACGGTGATGTTAAGAGGGAGAACGTTAGACGGTGATGTTGGAGGGAGAACGTTAGACGGTGATGTGAGGAGGAGAACGTTAGACGGTGATGTTAGGAGGTAGAACGTTAGACGGTGATGTGAGGAGGGAGAACGTTAGACGGTGATGTTAGGAGGGAGAACGTTAGACGGTGATGTTAGGAGGGAGAACGTTAGACGGTGATGTTAGGAGGGAGAACGTTAGACGGTGATGTTAGGAGGAGAACGTTAGACGGTGATGTTAGGAGGGAGAACGTTAGACGGTGATGTTAGGAGGAGAACGTTAGACGGTGATGTTAGGAGGGAGAACGTTAGACGGTGAAGTTAGGAGGGAGAACGTTAGACGGTGATGTTAGGAGGAGAACGTTAGACGGTGATGTTAGGAGGAGAACGTTAGAAGGTGATGTGCGGAGGGCGGTTCTCTCTCCGGACCCCGTGATGTACCATTCCTCTCTCAGAGACGACAGGACTCAGACTTCAGACTCTGGACTTCCCCAGACGTGTTCCACTGACTCATACGTTGCAGACGGTGGAAAATGAACGATCCTGAAAATAGACACGGCCAGAAGAAGAGGGCGGTGGATTATTATGGATCTTGGAATGGGATTGGTGAATCTAATAAGGGAATTTCTTGCAGCTTAGCAGCAGAGAAAACAGCTCAGCTGAGTGTTTCCTCCAGGCCAGGAGATAAAGGGTCAGCACAGAACAGACGACACGTCTCTTTAGAGGGAGCGCCACTTCCTCCTCAACCAACGCTCCATTCTGTCATTGAGAAGTTATTTTTATAAGAGACCACAGGAAATCTGCGACACACTGTACACGGACAGAGCGCGCTCACCGCGACTCAGATGGCTCATGGAGAAGTTTAAAATTAGGGCCTGAAGGAAGACGGTGAGGAGGAGGAGGAGTCTATTTCAGCGTTAATCATTCAGATGTTTACATACTTCCTGTTGGCCACTAATCAAACAGACGTCTCTGCTGGCCAGGGGAATTCCTGGCAGAGTGATTTTAGAGAGTACTGGACTGAATCACATTGCCAGGGATTTCCAATGGCTGACACGAAGAGAGCAGCGTTCTTCTTCACTCCTTTTAATCCAGTCTCAGTTTTAAAGGTTTGCATATTGACGCACCATCACGCCGCTGGGCCAGCAGCTTTAGGCCTGGCTGTGCGGCAGCAGGACTTAACCCACATGTGAGCAGTGAGTGTGTGTCATGTTCACAGTGGTTAAGTTCTGCCGCCACAGGGCTGCAACCTGCAGGAGGAGGAGGAGGAGGAGGAGGAGGAGGAGGAAGAGGAGGAGGAGGAAGAAGAGGAGGAGGAGGAGGAAGAGGAGGAGGAGGAAAGGTCAAACCACACCAAGGTTTCCAATGAGCACCATGAGATATGATCCCCAAACCTCCATAATTCAACAGAGTCAGTTTGACCTGGTCGACTAACGAGGACACAGGTGTGTTAACGAGGGACACAGGTGTGTTAACGAGGGACACAGGTGTGTTAACGAGGACACAGGTGTGTTAACGAGGACACAGGTGTGTTAACGAGGACACAGGTGTGTTAACGAGGGACACAGGTGTGTTAACGAGGGACACAAGTGTGTTAACGGGGGACACAGGTGTGTTAACGAGGACACAGGTGTGTTAACGAGGGACACAGGTGTGTTAACGAGGGACACAGGTGTGTTAACGAGGGACACAGGTGTGTTAACGAGGGGCACAGGTGTGTTAACGAGGGACACAGGTGTGTTAACGAGGGACACAGGTGTGTTAACAGGGGACACAGGTGTGTTAACGAGGGACACAGGTGTGTTAACGAGGGACACGGGTGTGTTAACGGGGGACACAGGTGTGTTAACGAAGGACACAGGTGTGTTAACGAGGACACAGGTGTGTTAACGAGGGACACAGGTGTGTTAACGAGGGGCACAGGTGTGTTAACGAGGGACACAGGTGTGTTAACGAGGACACAGGTGTGTTAACGGCGGCCCTCGTTAAACTTTCTTCTCAATATGAATTATTTTAGATTTCCTTCCTTCTGCAGAGATTACCGTTCAGAGTATAACCCATCTGCAGAGATAACCCATTTTTTAAAAATAAAAATGTTCCTTTGCTCCTTTGAGGGCCTCTGATTGATCGTTTGAATCCAGACGTGACCTCAGCGCCACTTTCCAAACTCGGTTTCACACTTTGTCATTCTAAATCAATAACACATGCTGTGGGCTGACAGTGTGTGTGGTGACACACGGCTCAGTGAACTGTTGAGGGTTTGTTTTGTTTGGTAGAAGAAAAACATGAAAAGACAAATAAAAAAACTACAACTGTTGAGGTTTGCTGAATTCATGAGCGATCAGAGCGTCAGATTCTGATAAATGTCAGACGTCTCATTAGTGAAGGCTGCTGTGTGTGTGTGTGTGTTTTGCTGCTGACTGTCGTGCCTGAGCATGGGGTCTTCATGGGGGTTTATCTCTGTGTTTTCTTTGTTTACACTTTCACCTGTTAATTTCAGAATGAGCATCACTGTCTATGTGTATGTGTGTGTGTGTGTGTGCAGTGACACCCCCCACCCCCCCACCCCCCCCACTGGGTCGGTCTCCTGTGCCTGCTGTGCTGATAATCAGTGTGTGACGTCGGCTGGCTCAGTTCAGCAGGAACAGGGGACTGTTCTCACTTCCACACAAACACACACTTTAACACAACACACACTTTAACACAACACACACTTTAACAGAAACACACACTTTAACAGAAACACACACTTTAACACAACACACACTTTAACAGAAACACACACTTTAACACAACACACACTTTAACACAACACACACTTTAACACAACACACACTTTAACACAACACACACGTTTGTCTTATGTTTTATTGTTTACATTTGCATCATTGATTTTTTTCATAAAATAAAATTCTTCTGTCAATAAAACGTTGTGTTTTTAATCCTCTAGATGTATGTGTGATTCTTTTGTGAATAAATAAATAATAAAGTGCAGGTTGATCACATTTCTGTTCTGTTTCTATTTCCTGTCCTGTGTATTAATAAAAGTGTCTCCATAAAGAAAAATAAAATGTCGTTTCCTCCAGTCGTGAGTTGATGTGTTGTGTTTTCTTTTCTCATCGGCTGCTAAATGTTGTGTGTTGAGGTCAAATAAAGGAAATGAAAACCACCTCATGAACCTGACAAGCACACAGCTGATTGTTGGTCACATGACCAGTACTCCTTCTCTGAGACCTGCAGTCTGACGCTCGTTTCACAGCTGATTTTGTGATGAGACTTAAAGCTGAGAGGAAACCCTAACCAGTCTGGAGCTGCAGTTCAACGTTTTAAATGAAGAGTTAGGATGGAAAATAGAGATATGTTAAATAAATCACAGAAGTTCAATAACATTTTTATATAATGGGGGAATATTTATTACAAGTACACCTGGTTTCATAGTGTGGCTGTGGAGTGTTCATTTTGTTAGTTCACCTCCTTCAGGTTGATCTGCATCAGGTTTGATCATCTGAGTGACGGATTCAGTAAAGAAACGAGTTATTCGTCCTCTCATCTTATATTCATTTCACTTTGTACCATGATACATTTATAAACACATGTTTACCTCAACACTGTTTCAGAATAAGTCCAATAAAATGATCAGAACAGAAAAAATAAAGCACAAATAAAAACCTCCATGATTTCCTAAAATAATTCTGCAATTTTCAGTTTTAATTTAATTTCTATCAGCTTTATGTCCTTTTTTCATGAGTTATTTACTATTTTATCACTTCCTGAGCATTTAATACAAAACATCTGAGGAGAAATGCTTCAACCCTCTTTACTGTGAATGATGATGTAATAATTAATATACTGAACAAATGAAACATGATATTATGAATAATGATCAAATGATGATATAATCCCTGTTACATCCAGCTAAGATGACTAAACATACGGAGACATTTAAACTAAACTTAGAGCTCAGTCAGGAGAGAAGATGGAGTCAGGTTCAGCCTGTTTGGGTCTCCAGATGTTTTAAGAGCAAATGATTGTTTTCAAAAATGTGACGTCAAAATAATATAAATATCATTATTGATGTGTGTAATAATAATAACGTATGCAGGCCTTTATATGAACAGGCTGGGGTTTTACAGCTTCAGCTCTATTGAAGATGTTTTCCGGATGTTTGTCTGTGCCGGCTGGTTGCTATGGCAACCGAGACACCAGTCCGTCATCAGCCTGCGTCACAGGAGGAGACGGCGGTTCAACCGGCGAGTTCCTGTTTCTGAGAAGGTCCTCCCTCCCTCTCTTCTCCTCCCTCTCCTCCCCTCCCTCTCTTCCCCTCCCTCTCTTCCTCTCCCTCTCTCTCCCCTCCCTCTCTTCCCCTCTCCTCCTCTCCTCCCTCTCTTTTATCCTCCCTCTCTCTCTCCCCTCCTCTCCCTCTCCTTTACCCTCCATTCCTCACTGCTCCATTCTCTCCCTCCTATATGACTCTGTTTATCTTTCCGGCCCCTCCTCGCGCTCCCTCTCACCTGCCGCTGCGGCTCGACCAATGGGGCTGCCGCAGTGGAAGTTACCATGACAACACAACAGGTAAACATGGGTGGATTTAAGGCGGTAACTTTCTCAGGCTCCGACGTAGAAAAGTGTGTTTCATTCCGTCGTTTAGAGTCAAAATAAACAAGGAGGAACTTTATGTACCGAGTGAATATTTTACAGTAAAAAACAATTTTACTGCTGTATAACTGTATAATATATTAAGGTATATGTACTATAATAACTGCAGCTTTTAAAGTAAATTTACTGTATGGATTTTTTGACTGATATTATTTTATTTTGAAATGTTCTGAGTCATATAAATGTTCTAAATAATAAAATACTCTAGTAGTAATCCAAGTGGATTACTTTATACAGCACTGTGAAGTCTGAGTTTGTTCTCCACCAGCTCTATAATAAACTCTCTTTTCACTCTGAGCTCGTTGTTACCTGATGGGAATTTCAGCTCTTAGAGAGAGCCGGTTCTCGTGGCTCAGCTCTCTAAAAAGAGCCGAGTCAGCCGACTCTTCACAGACCAAAATAATATTCAAATATATCATTATACTCAACACTGAACCAATTAGGAACCATGTTAAAGTACAACAACTCCACTCAGTTTGACAGAAAGACCTAACCTGATTGTATAAAACGGGTGAAACGATGTAGTGATGATGTACCGGACGACCAGCAGCTGCAGTATAAACTAGAACTTTAGTAACAGGATGAGTCAGAAAGCAGCTCTGGCTCAGGAGTCAGCTCAGACTGTTGTCAGCAAACAGATAAACCATTATCATGATGCATAATGCATGTTACTATCACCCATCAGGCTAGTTTTAATGTAAGAGGTTATGGTCATTTGGGTCAAATTTTGAAAACAAAGTTTTTGCAATCTCATAACGTTGTAATATCTGGCATGACTCAGACTGAGTTGAACTCTTAGCTCAGCGTCGGTCCAACGGACGGAGTTGTAGCTCATGTTGTGTTGGCTGATGTCAGTGAGCTGTAGTGGCATTCATCAGTTGTAGTTCATCCAATGAGAGTTTCATTCAAACCTGTTCAGTGCTGTTCTAAAAGACAAGCAAACATATTATAACCCACCACTGGCAGTAAATATTCTAATTATACATTTCTTATATTTGGGGGGAAGTAAAGTTCAAGGTCTTTATATGGTTTAGAATTAAAATCACAGCCTACAAGACAAGACCCAGGGCAGCATGTAGCCCTCCTAACTGAAGGTAACCATAGAGATAGCAGCGTTGTATCAGTCGCCTCTTATCTGTTGGTTAATGGCTGGATAGTAAAGGTGTTCCCAGATCAGAGAACAACCTGAAGTAGTCAGAGAGAGAGGATCTGAGACCATCTGAGACCATGAAGGATCAGCGAACATGAAGGATCAGAGACCATGAAGGATCAGAGACCATGAAGACCTGTTCTTAATGACCTCTGCTCACTCAGTAACAACATAAATATAAAAATGTGGTCAGAATCCATCTGCAGTGTTTTCCCTCCGCGTCTCATCTCATAGACCCACCCTGCAGCTGTGCAGCAGGTCAGCCCCCCCCCCACCCCCACCCCACCATAATTGCCATTATGACTGCTGCAGCCCTGCACATCACACAGAGTACTGATTGTTCCACGGGGGGGGGGACTGTCTGCACTGTGCAGGCGCCACACTACATTATCATAGCGTGACTACAGCTCATCCACACACAAACACGTGGAGGGTCTTGGGGTTTCAGCCCACTCAGGCCCTCTGTAATCTGTCAGTTAAGCATAAAGCAAACATGGGTTTCTATAGGGCTGAAAATTCAAACACTGACAACGTTGAACGTATAAAAACCCCAAAAGACATCGTAACCATGTAAACACTCACACAGTGCCACCGCCTGTAGGAAAACCTGGGTGGAAAAGCAGTTTACTCCAACGCAGGAACGCCCAAACGCTCATGGAGCTGAGGGTTCTGGGACCTTATTCCACTTCTCCAGCTCCGGTTCCAAATAAGAAAAGGTCACCCGCCTAAAACAGACGCCTGAAGCTGGCGTTCCTTAGAAAGAGAGAAAAGGCCTCACACTTCAAATAAAAGCTGCCACACATTTCCATCCAATCACCACAACGAGCTGTGTGACAGAGAGCTGATCAGCCACAGGAAACGTTACAACCTGGTGTTATGAAGGGAAACGTCTTCATCTCACACGCACGCGCACTCACACACGCACGCACACGCACGCACACACACACGCACGCATGCACACACACACAGGAATCTGACACACGTTCTCCCAGACTCTGGTTTCAACCCGAGGAGCTGAAGAGGCCAAAGCTCTGTCGTTTGATTTTGTTGGTTTGGACTAAATCTGAATTTAAAGAAGTTCTCTCACAACCACACAGCTTAAAGTAAAAGACTTTTATAGACGTCTTCCTGTGAACTGAATCAGAGGTGTTTGTCTGGAGGAGATCATTTAAAGTCTTTAAAGTAAAACTAACTCTAAACATCAGATGGGCTCCAAATGTTCCGCTGACACATTTACTTGTTTGGGATCACTTTTGAATGTATTTGCTTTCCAGAGAAAACCCAAATTTAACCCAGTTCACAAACCATTGAAGTGAAAAGAGACCTGTTTCCTGCCTGTTCTCAGCCTCTGAGCAGCTGCTGAACTGAGTGACTCACTGGTTATTATCAACTGTTTTATAATAAACTTGCGTGGTTTAGTGTCTGAAGCTGGAGCAGGTGTTTGTTCAGACACAAAGGACTTTCTTAGTGACCCATCAGTTTATTGTCAGGGTTAGAAAGGCAGGATGGGACGAGTGGGGTCACATAGAGACAATGTCTTCCTATAACAGGATAATAACCTAAAACACACCTGGAAACGTGTCTGAATGTTTAAAGAGTCCAGAGTCAGCAGGAAGACCAAGTGGAGTGAAGTCATCAAGTACTTTCAGCAGCGAGAGGCCTGAAGTCGGCCCTACAGCGACTAACGCGTTGGGAATAGTGTGTACTACCTCAACAACATAAAGATAACCCTTTATTATTATCGTTATTATTCTACAGGAAGTGTTGAGGTATGTTTGAGACTCTTATTGTGAAAGGCTGAAGGAAGTTCTTTAATTTCATTTGCTACAAAACATTTTTGCTTGTTTTTAATTAAAAAAATTTTCCCCAATAAAATCCTAATTTCTAACTTTTGCTATTTTATCTTGTTCAAAATCATGTTTCGATGGAAACGAGTGATTCCAAACTTTCATCAGAATCAGTTCAACAGTAGATTTTCTTTACTTTGTTGACAATATAAATATTTACATCTAAAAATGTATTTATCAACACCTGGATGTGTAGAAAACAAACTCAAAGCCTAAAAACTAAGAGAGCAACAATCTAAACTTTAAAACCGGCTGCTGAATCTAACTTTTAAAAACAGCTTCATTTCTAAACTGTACAGTTTTAATCAAATGAAAGTCACTTTATTGCTCCTAAAAGTAATAAGTCAAATATCTGGAGCCTCCCAGTCTGATCTGAACCAACGGTCATGTGATCAGGTGTCCACCATGGAGTCGATGCTTTCTACTCGCTCAGATTTATTACAAAACACCAGAGCGTTTACGACAGTCAACGCAACAGGATGAATCATGTCCTCGTGATTTATTCAGCTACAGGGAGATCCTCCATCTGGAGACAGGACAAACACAACAATGACAGACAGCAGCCAGGCTACAGCATCACACACACACACACACACACACTGAATACATAGAAAGCCTTTAAAAGCTGCCATTCAGTTCTATAATCAGACTCGTCCATTAAAGTGACAGAATGTATTTTAACATCAGGATTCAGAAGACGTGACTCTTGTTTCTAACAGAACAGATAAATAACTGAGGCGACAGGAGGCGGAGTCACTCAAACTAAACGCCTCGTTTTAAAATGAGCACATTTTCTGTCCAGCAGTCCGTCTGTCAGCGTGCAGCGCGAACGTCTCCGCCACCATCAGAGGGAAGACCAGCGAGGCGTCAGCGTACACCTGGAGAACACAGAGAACACAGATTTACCTCTGGTCTGAGGCTACTAGTCAACAGCTCCACCGTGTGGCTGACAGCAGGAACTACACCCTCTGGTGTCCTGGTTTACTTCGACTTCACTGTCATGTCTGAATAGTTAGAGTTAAACATGTTTAATCCTCCTCCTCTCCTCGTCCTCTCCTCCTCGTCCTCTCCTAGTCCCCTCCTCCTCCTCCTCCTCCTCCTCTCCTCCTCCTCCTCTCCTCTCCTCCTCCTCCTCTTCCTCCTAGCAGAGCAAGTTGGATTCCAGTAGCTTTAAGGGATATTTTGGTCTTTCTGAGGAGTTTTCTATAAAAGTTATAATAATTACTTTCTCATCCATAGCAGAAAGCTTCCTGAACTAGGTGTAGCACCATCAAATACGCTATAACCTCTGACCCCTGACACCATCACAACAATAATCCATCTTTTTCCCAATAACTTGGAATACAATCACTCTTGGATTATGTTTTAACCTGAATCAAGATCCCTACAGGTGTCCTACTGTCCACTTCCAGGTGTCCATCTCCCAGATGACCTTAACTGGACACTAGCTGGTCTAATAAAACACTCTTTTAAAGAAGTCTCTTCTGTAACACCACAGACTGGTGTTCCAAATGTAATCTCTTGTTTACAAAACATTCTCTGTAGTGTTCCTGTTCAGGGTCATCCACACACTCAAAGTGTTATAATGCTTCTCTGCTATGTCATGCATTTCTACATTTATAATGTGAGTGTTTAACGGGCGGAAGTCATATGTGAGTTGGTAACTCCCCACAGTCCCCTACCCAATCAGAGCTATCCACCAGTCCACTAACTCATGTTTTATTGGGACACTTAATATCTTCTGATTGGTTGAATTTAAAATAACTCATTCTCAAAACTAATATTCAGTTCCGGTACGAATCAGTCCTCATCGAGTCTGAGCTGAGTCTTAGCTGAACCTTCATCAGCTTTGAACAAGGCCTCCATCTCTCCCTCACTACGGGAACTGATCAGAAATGACTTCAGCATGCCTGCTGAAATGTCTCCCTTGCTGACCGGGACGTATCCACGGACTGTCCGGCGAGGTCCTCGGCGGCCACGCCTTCCAGGACCACCACTCCGAGTCTGGGGACTCCAGCCTCAGCTCGTGGAGAAACCAACGCCTGCCAGATCCAGGAGCGTCCACCTTTCAGTGAGCGAACACCACTTTCTGATCGAGAGGTTTGCTTTGATAAAGCTTATTTCTTCCACTCTAAATTAAACCAAAACTAAATCCCATTCCAAACTCAAATTAGCCTAAATTGACTCTTAAAGTCCCAACTAGGTTAACTAAATTAACTAACTTCCCTAGTCATTAAAACATATGCTACGGTCCGTTAAAACTCACAATTAACCATCTTTAACATCCTCAACATGTTTAAGAATATTAATTGTGTTTACATCAAACTTTCAAACTGTCTTATCTGTCTGTGTTCTTAGGTTTTTCAAATTAAATGGTTGTTCAATCTTATCTGGTCTCAGCTTCACATTATTAATAAGGTATTTCAATTCACTGTACTCTTTCAAAGAATGATAAGAGTGAGAGCAGACGTGTCCTTTCCAGCTCTCTATTGTGGTCTAATTTTGTGGCTTAATTTCTTGGGGGAAAACTCCCCCCTTTGTCACTGATGTTGGATTACACTGGATTATATTATTCTTTGGGACTTTTTGGATCTTTAAAGGACTTTTAACAGACTAAACTCCGATCCGGCAGAGAACGCTCTGCTGCAGCTGTAGCCTTGAAGGTATCTGCATGTCGCTGCTACCACTTCTTCTTCCTCACAATGATGAATCTATGCTCCTTAAAGCACATAGAAAGATCGCTGACCTTAAGGAAGATGTTCGACGTCTGTCAAATGAATTAGAAAGGAGAGAATTTCTGCTGTCAGATCTTACCAGTCGTTTCCCTAAACTGTCCAAAGTGATTATTAATCAACATGAACAGACATCCAGAGACACTCTGCTCCAGGACACTATTGCCTGGGACCCCTTATCACGGCCAACATCCAGCCCCACTCCAGACCCGACTTCATCTTGGTCAGAGGTCGTAGTACGTGGCCGAAAGAGGTCCCCTCCTGTTGTTTCCAGCACCCCACCTGACCTCAACCCGTCTAACCGCTTCTCTGCACTGGCTGAGGAAGAATCAGCTGCAATCTCTGAGCCCCTTCCTCCCATTCAATCACCACAGCCTGTGGAGGGAGGTGAGGAGGACAGAGGAGCAGCAGCTGTGTGTCTGGAGCCTGTAGTTCGTAAGAAGCAGCCTCCACAGTCTCTCCACCCCCGGACCTCAACTTCTACTGCCCGACGCAAAACACTGAAGGAAGCTGTGCGTCGACACTCCGCTGGACCTCCGGCCCTGGCTCAGGAGCAGGGCCCCTCCAGCTCCAGCCCTCCAGTTCCTCGGCCCCGCAGGATCACAAACCCAAGATCAAACCCAGAACCCTCTTCGCCTCGTCCACTGTTCTCCCCAACCACTCTGCTGGTTGGTGACTCAATCATCAGGAACGTCCGCTTCTTCAACGTCATCACAAAGTGTTTTCCATCGGCCACCGTTCAAGATATTCTGGAGAAACTTCCGAGTCTGCTGTGCTCCGTCCCGACTTCAGTCAGAAGAGTGATCATTCATGTTGGATCCAACGATGTCTCCCGTCGGCAGTCTGTTGTCACATGACAGCATTTCTACCAGCTGCTGGAGATCCAGAAGAGCAGTGGAATGTCTGTCTTCATCTCCGGCCCGATTCCCACAGTTTCTGGTGGAGATGAAAGTTTCAGCCGTCTCCTCTCTCTCCACACCTGGCTTCAGTCTGCCTGCAGGTCCCTCAATATTGGCTCTATCCACAACTTTAATCTGTTTTGGAAGCGTTTTTCCTTTTTTAGGCGAGATGGTGTTCACCCAGCATGCTGAGCGCTAACATCAGGTACGCTGTGCAGTCCTATAGATGTATATCTATGGTGGACAGACTCCTCTACACAGACATGACTGTTTACATCCGAGTCATCTACACCTTCTGCAGCCTTTGGTCTCACCACCACTCCAAACGCCGTCGCCCCCTACAGTCCACCACATATTCAACCATCATCTATGTCTCTTCCCAGAGTCTCTGTCCCCACAGTTTCCTCCTCGGCTCTCAAACCAGAACATTTTCCTATTCCAGTCCATTTATCAACCCGCTGCCCCAATCACCCTGATCAGAGAGCCTGGAAACTCAACAGGTGCTTACGACCCGTCCATCTCCAAGTAACAAAGAAGAAAAATGACCTGCATCCTTCAGTTCAGTGTGCCCTGTTAAATGCCCGATCCATTTCTAACAAATCCTTTATCTTAAATGACCTTTTCACCCAGCAGGGCCTAGACTTCTTTTTTCTAGTTGAAACATGGGAACAAGATGGTAACTTTGTCCATTCTAATGAAATCTGTCCTCCAGGTTGCTCTGTGTTTACCACACCATGCCCCTCACGCCGTGGTGGAGGTCTGCTGTGGTCTTTAAGGACAAACACGCCTGTAGTCTAATCAACAGTGGCTGTTTCACTACTTTTGAATGTCAGATCATCAAAGTAGGGTTACAAGATGTATTTTACTGTGTTTTAATTTACAGACCTCCTGGACCAGCTGGCCCTTTTCTCTCTGAATGTTCAGATATCTTATCATCCATGATTAAGCTGGAAAAGGTTTTAATTCTGGGTGACTTTAACTTCCACATTGATAACCCTGAGTGTAACACAGCAGCTGATTTCTGATCCATCACTGATTCTTTTAACTTTGTACAGCATGTATCAGGACCAACCCATAATATGGGTCACACTTTGGATCTAGTCTTCTCTCTGGGTCTAAACATCAATCAGCTACATGTTGAGGAGGTTCATGTGAGTGACCACAGCTGTGTTTTCTTTAAGATTCAGTCTAACGTTGATCCTGTCCCTCACAAACTGAGTTCATCATTAATCAGTCAGCAGCTGATGGTTTTTCTGTAATGTTTGATAGAAGCTTAGTTCATGGTGAAGATGCAAACTCCTTCATCCAGTCATTTAATCAGCAGTGTTCTACTATCTTAGATAA
>SSNR01000528.1:166360-176676 GCA_006937965.1 Callopanchax toddi
GAGTCTTAGCTGAACCTTCATCAGCTTTGAACAAGGCCTCCATCTCTCCCTCACTACGGGAACTGATCAGAAATGACTTCAGCATGCCTGCTGAAATGTCTCCCTTGCTGACCGGGACGTATCCACGGACTGTCCGGCGAGGTCCTCGGCGGCCACGCCTTCCAGGACCACCACTCCGAGTCTGGGGACTCCAGCCTCAGCTCGTGGAGAAACCAACGCCTGCCAGATCCAGGAGCGTCCACCTTTCAGTGAGCGAACACCACTTTCTGATCGAGAGGTTTGCTTTGATAAAGCTTATTTCTTCCACTCTAAATTAAACCAAAACTAAATCCCATTCCAAACTCAAATTAGCCTAAATTGACTCTTAAAGTCCCAACTAGGTTAACTAAATTAACTAACTTCCCTAGTCATTAAAACATATGCTACGGTCCGTTAAAACTCACAATTAACCATCTTTAACATCCTCAACATGTTTAAGAATATTAATTGTGTTTACATCAAACTTTCAAACTGTCTTATCTGTCTGTGTTCTTAGGTTTTTCAAATTAAATGGTTGTTCAATCTTATCTGGTCTCAGCTTCACATTATTAATAAGGTATTTCAATTCACTGTACTCTTTCAAAGAATGATAAGAGTGAGAGCAGACGTGTCCTTTCCAGCTCTCTATTGTGGTCTAATTTTGTGGCTTAATTTCTTGGGGGAAAACTCCCCCCTTTGTCACTGATGTTGGATTACACTGGATTATATTATTCTTTGGGACTTTTTGGATCTTTAAAGGACTTTTAACAGACTAAACTCCGATCCGGCAGAGAACGCTCTGCTGCAGCTGTAGCCTTGAAGGTATCTGCATGTCGCTGCTACCACTTCTTCTTCCTCACAATGATGAATCTATGCTCCTTAAAGCACATAGAAAGATCGCTGACCTTAAGGAAGATGTTCGACGTCTGTCAAATGAATTAGAAAGGAGAGAATTTCTGCTGTCAGATCTTACCAGTCGTTTCCCTAAACTGTCCAAAGTGATTATTAATCAACATGAACAGACATCCAGAGACACTCTGCTCCAGGACACTATTGCCTGGGACCCCTTATCACGGCCAACATCCAGCCCCACTCCAGACCCGACTTCATCTTGGTCAGAGGTCGTAGTACGTGGCCGAAAGAGGTCCCCTCCTGTTGTTTCCAGCACCCCACCTGACCTCAACCCGTCTAACCGCTTCTCTGCACTGGCTGAGGAAGAATCAGCTGCAATCTCTGAGCCCCTTCCTCCCATTCAATCACCACAGCCTGTGGAGGGAGGTGAGGAGGACAGAGGAGCAGCAGCTGTGTGTCTGGAGCCTGTAGTTCGTAAGAAGCAGCCTCCACAGTCTCTCCACCCCCGGACCTCAACTTCTACTGCCCGACGCAAAACACTGAAGGAAGCTGTGCGTCGACACTCCGCTGGACCTCCGGCCCTGGCTCAGGAGCAGGGCCCCTCCAGCTCCAGCCCTCCAGTTCCTCGGCCCCGCAGGACCACAAACCCAAGATCAAACCCAGAACCCTCTTCGCCTCGTCCACTGTTCTCCCCAACCACTCTGCTGGTTGGTGACTCAATCATCAGGAACGTCCGCTTCTTCAACGTCATCACAAAGTGTTTTCCATCGGCCACCGTTCAAGATATTCTGGAGAAACTTCCGAGTCTGCTGTGCTCCGTCCCGACTTCAGTCAGAAGAGTGATCATTCATGTTGGATCCAACGATGTCTCCCGTCGGCAGTCTGTTGTCACATGACAGCATTTCTACCAGCTGCTGGAGATCCAGAAGAGCAGTGGAATGTCTGTCTTCATCTCCGGCCCGATTCCCACAGTTTCTGGTGGAGATGAAAGTTTCAGCCGTCTCCTCTCTCTCCACACCTGGCTTCAGTCTGCCTGCAGGTCCCTCAATATTGGCTCTATCCACAACTTTAATCTGTTTTGGAAGCGTTTTTCCTTTTTTAGGCGAGATGGTGTTCACCCAGCATGCTGAGCGCTAACATCAGGTACGCTGTGCAGTCCTATAGATGTATATCTATGGTGGACAGACTCCTCTACACAGACATGACTGTTTACATCCGAGTCATCTACACCTTCTGCAGCCTTTGGTCTCACCACCACTCCAAACGCCGTCGCCCCCTACAGTCCACCACATATTCAACCATCATCTATGTCTCTTCCCAGAGTCTCTGTCCCCACAGTTTCCTCCTCGGCTCTCAAACCAGAACATTTTCCTATTCCAGTCCATTTATCAACCCGCTGCCCCAATCACCCTGATCAGAGAGCCTGGAAACTCAACAGGTGCTTACGACCCGTCCATCTCCAAGTAACAAAGAAGAAAAATGACCTGCATCCTTCAGTTCAGTGTGCCCTGTTAAATGCCCGATCCATTTCTAACAAATCCTTTATCTTAAATGACCTTTTCACCCAGCAGGGCCTAGACTTCTTTTTTCTAGTTGAAACATGGGAACAAGATGGTAACTTTGTCCATTCTAATGAAATCTGTCCTCCAGGTTGCTCTGTGTTTACCACACCATGCCCCTCACGCCGTGGTGGAGGTCTGCTGTGGTCTTTAAGGACAAACACGCCTGTAGTCTAATCAACAGTGGCTGTTTCACTACTTTTGAATGTCAGATCATCAAAGTAGGGTTACAAGATGTATTTTACTGTGTTTTAATTTACAGACCTCCTGGACCAGCTGGCCCTTTTCTCTCTGAATGTTCAGATATCTTATCATCCATGATTAAGCTGGAAAAGGTTTTAATTCTGGGTGACTTTAACTTCCACATTGATAACCCTGAGTGTAACACAGCAGCTGATTTCTGATCCATCACTGATTCTTTTAACTTTGTACAGCATGTATCAGGACCAACCCATAATATGGGTCACACTTTGGATCTAGTCTTCTCTCTGGGTCTAAACATCAATCAGCTACATGTTGAGGAGGTTCATGTGAGTGACCACAGCTGTGTTTTCTTTAAGATTCAGTCTAACGTTGATCCTGTTCCTCACAAACTGAGTTCATCATTAATCAGTCAGCAGCTGATGGTTTTTCTGTAATGTTTGATAGAAACTTAGTTCATGGTGAAGATGCAATGTCCTTCATCCAGTCATTTAATCAGCAGTGTTCTACTATCTTAGATAAAGTAGCTCCAGTTAAACAAACAGTGGTATCTCATAGAAGGAACAGTCCCTGATGAATGAACATATTTATAATCTCAGAAGGACATGCCGTAAAGCTGAGAGGCTTCGGAAATCAACAAGAATGGAAATTCACCGACTGTACCTTAAGGAATTGATAACATCTTTAAATGAAATGGTTAAAAACTCCAGAGCTGTTTACTTCTCTCAACTCATTTCCTCAAATAAAAACTCCAAAGTTCTGTTTGACACGATCAATCAGATAGTTTCACCTAAAACGCCCCAAATCCCTGTGTTCTCCTGGTCTGATTGGAAAAACTTCCTTTCATTCTTTGAGAACAAAATTAGAAACATCAGGTCAAGTTTCTCACCCCCATCTGCTCCCTGTTCTCCCATCCACCCTCCTCCTTCCCATACCTGGTCCTTCTTCACACCTGTTCATTTTCAGGACATCTGTCTCATTCTGAAAAACATGAAACCAACTCCAAGCCCAGTTGATATTCTCCTGACCTCTTTGCTTCTTAAAGCTTTTGACCTAGTTGGCCCATGCATTGTTGATTTTATCAATCTATCCCTCCAAACCGGCTCCGTCCCCTCCATCTTTAAACACACTGTTATTGAACCCATCCTTAAAAAACCCAGTCTGGACTCCTCTCAGCCAAATAACTACAGGCCCATTTCCAAACTGAGCTATATCTCTAAACTCTTAGAAAGAGTTGTGGCTGATCAGCTGGTCTCTTTTCTGGAACAACACAACATTTTGATAAATTCCAATCTGGTTTCCATAAAAAACATTCAACAGAAACAGCTTTACTCAAAGTATCCAGTGACATCATGATGGCAGCAGACTCCGGGGAGTTTACAGTCTTAGTTCTGTTGGACCTTTCTGTTGATCACAGCACCTTAATGAACAGACTCCATGACTTGGTGGGATCTCTGGAACAGTTTTAGACTGGTTCAGGTCGTACCTCTCAAACAGAAGTTTCAGTGTCCATATAAACCACATCATGTCAGATACTACAGATCTGTTCTGTGGGGTACCCCAAGGCTCTGTTCTGGGTCCACTCCTGTTTTTACTATATCTCCATCCTCTTGGACAGATCATTAGTAGATGTCACAATGTCTCCTACCACCTTTATGCAGATGACATTCAGCTGTACTACTCCTTCAAGGACTCAGAGTTCTACAAACTGTCTGAACTACTGGAGTGTCTGTCAGCTACTAACTGGTTAGAAAATCACTTCCTTCAGTTAAACCCTGAAAAGACTGAATGTCTGATTGTTGCCCCTGATAGGACGGTCCCTCTGATTAGTCAACAGATTGGACATTTAAGTTCTGCTGTAAAGTCAAACCTGAGGATTCTGGGTATTTTCGACCAATCAATGTCTCTTGAAGGTCACTCAAAACAGCTGGTCAGAAACTGTTTTTATCATCTGAGAAATATTTCCAAACTGAGAAAGTTGGTGTCAAAACCTGAACAGGAAATGGTTCTTCATGCTTTGATCTCCTCCCGTCTAGATGACTGTAACACACTTTTCACATGTTTGAACCAAAAAGCCCTTTATGGCCTTCAGCTGGTCCAGAACTCTGCAGCGAGGCTCCTCACTGGAGCAAACAGGAAAGATGACATCACTCCTATTCTGAGGTCTCTGATTGGTTACCTGTTAAATGTAGAGTTCATTTTAAAATCCTGACTCTAACTCTCAGGGCCCTACATGGTCAAGCTCCTCTTTATGTTACTGACCTGATAAAGACCTACGATCCAACCCGAGGCCTCAGGTCCACAGACCAGAATCTACTAACAGCTCCAACCCGAGTCCTCAGGTCCACAGACCAGAATCTACTAACAGTTCCAACCTGAGTCCTCAGGTCCACAGACCAGAATCTACAAACAGTTCCAAGCTGAGTCCTCAGGTCCACAGACCAGAATCTACTAACAGTTCCAACCCGAGTCCTCAGGTCCACAGACCAGAATCTACTAACAGCTCCAACCTGAGTCCTCGGGTCCACAGACCAGAATCTACAAACAGTTCCAACCTGAGTCCTCAGGTCCACAGACCAGAATCTACTAACAGTTCCAACCTGAGTCCTCAGGTCCACAGACCAGAATCTACTAACAGCTCCAAGGACCAGATCTAAAAGTCCAGGTGATCTCTCCTTCCAGTCTGTTGCACCTCAACTTTGGAATGACCTTCCTTTAGTTTTACGCTGTATAGACAGTCTGGACTCCTTTAAAAAGCAGCTGAAGACCCAATTATTCAAAACTGCTTTTAAATATCTATTTTATGTTCTCTTGTTGATGTTAATGATGTTTAATGATTTTGATTTGTAATGATATTTTGTTTGTTTTATTAATTTTCTTTGTTTTATCATGTTTGATTCTGTTTTCTGTGAAGCACTTTGTGATTTTTTCTGTGAAAGTAGCTATAGAAATAATAATAATAATAATAATAAATTTAACTTATATTGCACTTTATATTTTGCAATCTCAAAGTGCTACAGCGGAGAAGGTTAAAATAGCTGAGTCAACACTCATAAAACAAGATTAAAAAAGTAAAAGGGGCGGCTACAGAATAAAACTAACAAAAAGCTTTTCTAAAAAGGAAGGTTTTCAGGTTCTGTTTAAAAGCATCCACAGTTTGTGGAGCCCTTAAGTGGACAGGGAGGGAGTTCCACAACCTCGGAGCAGCAGAGGAAAAAGCCCGATCTCCCATGCTGCAGAGCTTGGTTCTGGGGGTTTGAAGCGTGTTCGCTTTTACGGAGCGAAGGATGCGTGTGGTCGGGGAAGTGAGGAGTTCCTTTAGGTAGTGGGGGGCTTGACCGTAAATGCACTGGTGGGAGAGGAGGCAGAGTTTGTATTCTATTCTAAGTGGGACAGGGAGCCAGTGAAGTGCTTTCAGAATGGGGGTGATGTGCTCATGCTTGCGCACCCTCATCAGGATCCTGGCAGCGCTGTTCTGGATGTACTGTAGTCTCTGGAGGTTCTTGCCAGAGATCCCGATGAGAAGTGCATTACAGTAATCCAGCCTGGAGGAGACAAAGGCGTGGACGAGCTTCTCTGAATCTGCCAGGCTGAGAATTGGACGGAGTTTGGCGATGTTCTTAAGGTGGTAAAAAGATACTTTGCAGAGGTGTTTGATGTGGGTGTCAAAAGTGAGTTGAGAGTCCATTTTGACACCCAAGTTGGTGACAGATGTGGACAGTGGAATGTTTTGTCCAGAGAAGGTGATGCCGGTGATAGTGGACGAACGGAGCTGATGTGATGTGCCAACCAGTATGGCTTCAGTTTTCGTGCTGTTCAGCTGAAGGAAGTTGAGCTTCATCCACGCCTCAATCTCCTCCAGACAGGTGGTCAATGTGGACGATGGCAGGGGAGCAGAGAGAGTGGGTGTGGTCTTAAGATAAAGCTGTGTATCATCAGCATAACAATGGAAGGATATTCCATGTCTGCTGATGATTTTACCAAGAGGGAGCATGTAGATGGAGAATAGGGTGGGGCCTAGTACAGATCCCTGGGGAACACCGCAGACGACATCATGTGTGCAAGATGTGGCTGTCCCCATGGCGACGTATTCAGTTCTGCCTGTCAGGTATGAAGTGAACCAGTTGTGGACATTTTCTGAAAGTCCAATGGTGAATTGCAGGCGGTGGAGGAGAATGTTGTGGTCTACTGTATCAAAAGCAGCTGTTAGGTCCAGAAGGATGAGGAGAGAAGGGGAACCGGTATCTGCTGCCATCAGGAGGTCATTAGTGACCCTGACCAGAGCTGTTTCTGTGCTATGGCCAGGGCGGAAACCAGACTGAAACTTTTCAAAAAGGTTGTTGTCTTTGAGGTGGTCCTGAAGCTGTCTTGCAACTATTTTTTCCAGAATCTTTGACAGGAAAGGGAGATTGGAGATAGGCCTATAGTTAGAGAGAACAGTCGGATCCAGTGTGGGTTTCTTAAGTAGTGGTGTGATGACCGCTGATTTCAGTGCAGGAGGAATATTGCCAGCCAAGAGGGAGTGGTTAATGATTTTGGTGATGAGTGGAGAGATGGCAGAGATGTTGGCCTTCAGCAAAGCTGAGGGAAAAGGGTCCAAAGCAGAGGAAGACGGCTTCATTTTCCTGATGACGCCCTCCACCTCTTTCTGTGTGGCAACAGAGAAAGAGCAGAGGGGCTGGATGATGACAGAAGGTGAGTCAGCGGTTTGGGGGGGTATGACAGCAGTGGTGGAGAGGTGTGAGCGGATGTTGTTAACTTTTTGTTTGAAAAAATTGATGTGCATGTTGCACTTTTCCTTGGTGGTCTCGGAGTGAGAGGGTGAGGGTGGTTTGAGAAGGTGATTTATTGTAGAAAAAAGTTGCTTGGAGTTGCCAGGACTGGTGTTGATGATGGTGGAATAGAACCTGGATCTTGCAACCCTCAGAGCTTCTGCATACGCCCTCCTGTGCTCCCTGTATGCCTGTTTGTGAACAGCCAGCCCAGAAGCCCTGAGCCGCCGCTCAAGGACACGCCCAGTCGCCTTCATCTTTCGTAGCTCGCANGGTGTACCAGGGTGCCGAGCGTGAAAATGAAACTGACCTGGCTTTTAAGGGGGCGTGAAAATCCAAGAGATTGCTCAGGGACTGGTTATAGTAATCCACAGAGTCAGCAACAGAGAAGACGTCTGAAAGGCCAGAGGAGAGAAGATGAAGATCCAGGTCAAGGGCCTCCACATTAATGTTTCTCAGATTTCTGAAGTGGTTCTGTCGTTTTGTCATTGTGTGAGGGGAAGGAAAAGGCAGCTCCATTGACACAACCTTGTGATCTGAAACACCAAGATCGTAAACCTGTAGATTGGTGATGGGAGCAGAGTTAGTGATGACTAGGTCAAGTCTATGTCCTCTATGGGACATCAACATGTTGTAAATTGAGGGAGTCCAGCAGCTGAAGGAGATCAGCAGCGCGATGGCATGAGGAGGTGTCAACATGGATATTTAAATCTCCCATGATTATGGTATTGACAGAGGTAGTACAGAGTGTTGTGAGGAGATCTGACAGTTGTGGGATGAAGGCAGAGTTTGGTTTAGGCGGTCGGTAGATGAGGAGAACAGTCACGGGAAAGGGAGGCTTACATTTAAATGCAAGACACTCGAAGGATGACGTTTCAGGCAGCGAGATGGGAAACATTCCCAGGTCCTGTCGGTGGATGACAGCTAGGCCACCACCACGACCAGTGCTACGAGCTGCCTCCAGGTACCTGTAACCAGGAGGACAAGCTTCATTCAGGGCAGAGTAATCCTCTGGCCGATGCCAGGTCTCAGTCAAGCACATAAAGTCTAGTCCTTTCTCCCTGATGTGCTCTTCGATCAATATGGATTTGTTGTTAATAGATTGAGTATTAAAAAGTTCAAATTTAATCGATAAAAGAGGAGTAAATCTCTGCACAGGACGTAAAGCATTAAAATCCACTCCACGCAGACAGGAATCCACTCCACGAGATGTATCCAGCCAGAAGTGCTGAGATCTCGCAGTGTTTCCCGTACTAGAGAGCTGAGGTCTCACGATAGTTCCACTGCTGATTATTGCTGGAGCGACTGCGTTCTGATGACGCGTCAGACGTGCGACAGATGACCAGAGAGACGGAATGTTTGTAGCAGAGCAGCTTGACTGATTATTATGGAAGATGAATTTTCGACCGGAGCCTCTGTGAATGTACCGAGGACGGCGAAGGAGTCCAAGTTCTTTTATGATTGGGATGTTAATTCCAGGAATGGTTTTAGGATCGATTTGACGGAGCTGCAAGCTGGAATATCTAAACGCCATACTGACTGAGGAGGGATTTCAACGAGGTGCTGAATTTGGTGAAGAAATAGAGAAAAGTTGCTTGTCAAGGCAGTATGATAGATGGATCCAAGGAGGTCTTTATCGTGGAAGTTGTATCCAGAGAGCCGTTTTCCAGTTGGAACACGTCTTCAGCTGCAGGTAGCAAGCTACCTAGCTTCGACACCGGTGTAACAGGAAGAAAATGTGAGTTTCAGAATCCAGGGGTATTGTTACTGAAGGCTGATAAAAAGTAACCCGAATGAAAAAAAATAGCACAGAGAACTTTAAAAAAAAAAACAGACAATAAAAGACTATAAAACAGTTTAAAAAGGGCTTAAAAAAAAGATCATTCCACGGACGGAGAAGCGGCGAACAAACAACGCCAGCGTCCTCACCGAACCGTCCCGGAGAGGATCCAGAACCTGGACTCCTCCTGTAGAGGATGGAGGCTGAAGCTGAGAGACAACCTTCAGATCAGAGATGTCATCTTTGTCAGGTTTCTGGAAAGCCTAACCAGAAACCCTCTGGCTAAAATAAAGTAAAGTAAATAAACTTTACTTACTTATTATCAGGGTTAAATGACAGTTTATCACTTTTCATTATAATCCAAAATAAGCTTCCATCTTTATTAGAAGAGGGTGTAGTTAAAATAACTAATAGTTATTCTAAACGCTACACATGTCACGCCTCGGGCCACACGCTTCACCCACATGACCTGCAGGTGGTGGTCAGAGGGTCTGGTGGCGCCTCACTACCCGTAGCTTCCTGCCATCGGCATGGTAACGACTGTCTGGTGTAAAGCACATAGAAAAGCACTATAATAATACAATATATACATGAATATGACATCAGATCATAGATCTGCAACAGGTAACAGTGATTACTACCGGCTGACTGTAGGAACACTTTGAAATGACCACATATTAATAATCTGGTTTATCACTGGAGCTGTTTGGTGGAAACTTCCTCCTCATGAGGAAGAACGAGCTCCTGTTCAGGTTTACGTTAACTTCTCAGGATGTTGGACTTCATAGATGTCAGACGGTCACTGGAGGTCACTGTGGGTCGGCTCCGACGAGAGAAAGCTGCTGAGTCAGCGACGGTCAAACTCACTCAGCAGCTTCCTACTCTCATTTAACACAGGACTCTTTAAATTAGTGGATAAATGAATATATATATATACACATATACATATATATACATATATATATATACATACATATACATATATATATATACATACATATATATATATATATATACATACATATACATATATATATATACATACATATACATATATATATATACATACATATACATATATATATATACATACATATACATATATATATATACATACATATACATATATATATA
>SSNR01000528.1:197086-217086 GCA_006937965.1 Callopanchax toddi
CCCCCCCCCCCCCCCCATGTAGCAGAAACACTAACATTTGCTAACAGACTCCACTTTTTTCACATCACTCCTTTAACACAAACACAGTCTGATGAAGTGTTTCTATCTGGAGAAGGTGTTAGGTAAGTTTTCTCAGCGTGATGTGGTAAAAGCTGAGAGTCAGACTAAACCTGAAGACCTGGCGTCATTCTGACGTAGAGCAGTCACCGACCGGTTGATGCCTCTCAGGCGGAGCTCCTTGCCAGGCAGGCTGAAGTCTCCCAGGTAAGTGTGAGCCAAACACTTGATCAGATCCTCCTCGATGCCTCCAGCCGTGGTCACAATCACATCCACCTGAAACAAAGTTGCTCCAAATGAGATGCTCCTTTTATCAAACACCTGGACCTGACAGGTGAGCAGGTCAGTACCATGTTGTGCTCTGCCAGGTAGCGGATGCTCTCTCTGACTCCGGAGCTGATCAGGTTGGAGGTGTATCCCAGGAAGATGGTGCAGCCTGATTTCTGTGGAGTTTCACTGGACTCGTTTCCTTCATCGACCTCCACCGCTTCAAGACGCTTCTCTATCTGCAGGTTCAAGTCATTTGCATAAATACTGAAAGGAAAGGGGGTTCAAACCCAGGAGCAACAAATAAATTCCAATCAGGTTTCAACCTAAACTCCTGTGGTGTGTGGGTCTGGACTTTCTCTCACCATGCGGTTGATCTCCTGGACGGCCAAACCCAGACTGCTGGCCTGAAAGCCCGTAGTGAGGTAGGACTTCAGCACCGCCTTCAGGTCCACGCCCTGGTTGAAGTCGTAACCTCGGATCTTTGGCATGTCCTCCGGGAGGTCGCCGCTGGGCTTTAGGACGGCCTCCATGGCAACAGAGGGGGCGTGGCCTGCCATGTCTGGAATAACACAAAAACACACAAAGGGAAACAAATTCAGACAAAAAGTCCATCCATCCATCCATCCATTTTCTGTAGCCGCTTATTCCTCCACAGAGGGTCGCGGGGCAGCTGGTGCCTATCTCCAGCGGTCAAGGGGCGAGAGGCGGGGGACACCCTGGACAGGTCGCCAGTCCATCGCAGGGCCACACAGAGACGAACGAGACAAACAACCACACACCCACTCACACCTAAGGACAATTTACCAGCCCAATTAGCCTGACAGTCATGTCTTTGGACTGTGGGAGGAAACCGGAGTACCCGGAGGAAACCCACGCACGCACGGGGAGAACATGCAAACTCCACGCAGAGAGGCCGCAGAGCCGGGACGCGAACCCACGACCTCCTTGCTGCGAGGCAACAGTGCTAACCAGCTGCACCACCATGCAGCCCAGACAAAAAGTCACGAGACAAAAAAACAGACAATTATAAGAAATGAAGTGTTTGGATAAAAACTGAGGGGAACGAGTACAACAGCTCAGAGGACTCAACGGGTTTAAGTTGTTTCTAATAAAAACATTAGAATAAATTAAAATAATTGTTCATTTTTACCTGAAAAGTAACATTTTACTACTCAGGTTTAAATGTATTGTCAGATATCAAACCTATTAACAGAGAACTAATTAAAAAGTTTGTTATTAGTGTTTAGTTATTTATCTTGAGCAAATAAAAGCTCCATTTCTCTTTAAATCGGTTTTCAAAACCCTAAATAATCTATAAATCTTTGCTTTCAAGCGTTACAATAATAAAAATAACTGCTGACTATATATTTTAAATGGTATTTTGTAATTGAATATTCTCATGTTGATATCTCGATCAGACATTAGCTCGGAGCGGCTAACCGCTAGCACCCTGTCGGTGTTTAGCGTTAAACTCCTAAAACCTACCTCTGTACGAGCAGCGCTACGGGACGAAGGGCTCACGGTAACAAAGGTTTGTAACTAAACACAAATATTACAGCGCTGCGTCCCTGAGACACGGCGTGGGTCACCGGCCGAGACTACGGCGAGGCGCGAGGCTTTCTACGGAGAGCGTGAAGGGACAAAACAGCGGAGGTGTGTTTCTGCGAACTACCGTTCAACACATCCTGACTCTTTAGGTGCGTTCGAGATGAACTGCGCCTCGCCTGGAGAACAGACGAGAGCAGGCGGACGCAGCAGGGGGCGCGACCAAAAGTCTGCTTTTAAGTCGGACAGATTTTCCTAAATGTAGCTCGTGGGTGATGATATGGCTGAAGATATCGCGTTAATGTCCGTAATTGCAGATGACTTTCCGTTTTTTCCAAAATCTTTATTTGAAGTTCAAAATATTTCAAAACAAATTCAAGAGTGAACAATATAAAGTATCAACACTAAAGTAAACTAAATAATAGACATATATCTAGAGAGATCATATCAGTCAAAGAAAATAAACAAGATACTGCTCTGTACTAAATGATCTGATTATAAAAGTCAGACAGTAGTTTTATTAGAACTTTATAGAAAATGGAAACAGTTCCTACTGAAAACTCTTTGAAACAAATCACATTTCTCACTGTGGCCTTTATAGTTGACATCATCAACGTGGCATGAATTTACAATATATATTTAAACAAATAACATTTCGCATTTTGCAACAGGATGTTTGGATCAAAACGTGAACCAATCAGATCTGAGATCAGGTGAGAGCCAGGCGTTTCCCGTCATGCTCTCGGTTTTGCAGCCGGTGGAGAGCAACTGCAGCGCCTTGCTCCAAAGTCTGCGTCCGCCTTGATCTCACGAGGTTATCGTTGCCTACGTAGGCATGACATCAGAGCAAGTCGGCGTCAAGTCGGACAGAAACAAGAGTACCCAGCTGCATCAAAATGGCGCACGGAGCTCCATGACGTCGCATGAACCTCCATGACGTCAATTACCGGAAGTGGGTTTTTTTTACCCGGAAGTCACGTGACTTAGAGTCACGCCGCCTTCTTTTTAGAAAATTCTTTATTTAAAGTTACGAAAAACTTATTCAAAGATATTCTAAAACAGAGAAAGAGCTTTGAATACAAGTAAATGTATTTATGTGCGTTCAAACTGCATCAAATTCCCGGAAGTTACATCACTGACAGCACAATTCATGTGACTTAAAGTCACGCCTTGTCTTTCTTACAAAATAATTTGACAGTTGCAGAAAACGTATCCAAACATGTTCCAAAAACTAGGAAAGAGCTGTGTGATGTTTTTCTGCATTCAAGCTAGATCAAATATATACTTAGCATACAGTAGAAAAACCAATCACGTAATTTTTATTGCTAATACAGCAATACGTACATTTGTAAATTTTATGTATAGTTTTTTTTGTAAACTCACTTCCTAATTATTTTATTGCAGGACCCACCATAGCCTACTGTTTATGTTTCTGTAACTTTTTGTACAGGTGTTGCTCATAAAATTCTATTCAAAAAGTGAAATTTTGTATATTATCTTTTATGTATTTTTATTTACCTTTACTCTTTTTATCTTCAATTTTTATGTATTTTATCCATCATGACATGGCACCTCAAACCATCACTGACTGTGGAAACATCACACAGGACCTCAAGCAATGTGGACTCTGTGACTCTCCTCTCTTCCTCCAGAGTGTGGGACCTTGATTTCCAAAGTAAATGCAAAATTTAATTTTATCAGAGAACACAACTTTGGATCACTCAGCAGCAGTCCAGTCCTTCTTGTCCTTATAAGAATCATACTAGCAATATTGATAATCCAAAAAGGGTTTTAAATAAAGGCATACACAAGAAGACCGATGGTTTGAGAGATGAGTTAAAGAAGCCATCTATGTCAAATGTGAAAAAACAACTTTAAACAGAGGACTCAGATTTCATCTTTCCAGCACCCATCAGTTTGCGCTGAACTTAATTCCCAGACAATTCACGCCTTCCATCTAATCAATACAACTCGACAGGTCTCCAGTTGAATACAGTGGAGCGAACACCTTCTCAGGAGGCAGGAAGGTGTGTCACAGACAGAGGAAGATGAGCACATTTTATAAGATTCTCTCTCTCTGCTACAGACAGAATTGACAAAGTTACTCGGATGAGCAGCGAAACGGAAAGAAAGAAGAAGGAACCAAATAAGTCCAGTTGCCTTTATTTAAAACCCTTTTTGGGATTATCATGACCTGGATGACTGAGAACCTTCACCAGCAAATATTGATAATATGACAAGAAATCTTTTTGGCAATAAACTTTATTAATCCACATTAAAAAACACAGTATCACATTGTACACCTCAGATTTACACTTCTCCCCTGGACATCATGACTTCGGCTCGAAGCCTCGTTAGTCCTTCCTCCTGGAGGATGGTAATCAGGATCTGCAAAACATCGTAAAAGATCCAATCACGCCTTTTTTTTTGGCAACAAAGAATGCACTGGTTTGTTTTGTACCATTTCAAAAGAATATTGACCACAAAGACCAAATCAAATCTTCCCTCTGGGAGCATCACATCAAAGACGAAGTCTAAGTGAGCATCTCCCCCTTTTTGATCCTGGCTCCCAAACCCGTCACCTCTTCAATGCTCTTAAGTAGCTCAAGGATCTGATGAAATAGGAATAAACATTTTAAATAACCACACAAACATATATTATTATGTCCTTTCACAAAAAGGACAATGGAAGTGGCTGGTATCTCTACAGGTCAAATTGCACCTGCAGATTAAGGTTTCTGTAAACAAAAAATTATTTATGTTAAAAATTTGCAATATTGGGACGTTTGGAAAAAAATAAAAACTAATACAAAAATATGAAAGACTTACACCAACACAATAACACAAAACGAATAAGTTGTGGATACATGTTCAACTATAAGATCTGATCAGACACTTTTCACCAACATACCNCAAAATGGCGCACGGAGCTCCATGACGTCGCATGAACCTCCATGACGTCAATTACCGGAAGTGGGTTTTTTTTACCCGGAAGTCACGTGACTTAGAGTCACGCCGCCTTCTTTTTAGAAAATTCTTTATTTAAAGTTACGAAAAACTTATTCAAAGATATTCTAAAACAGAGAAAGAGCTTTGAATACAAGTAAATGTATTTATGTGCGTTCAAACTGCATCAAATTCCCGGAAGTTACATCACTGACAGCACAATTCATGTGACTTAAAGTCACGCCTTGTCTTTCTTACAAAATAATTTGACAGTTGCAGAAAACGTATCCAAACATGTTCCAAAAACTAGGAAAGAGCTGTGTGATGTTTTTCTGCATTCAAGCTAGATCAAATATATACTTAGCATACAGTAGAAAAACCAATCACGTAATTTTTATTGCTAATACAGCAATACGTACATTTGTAAATTTTATGTATAGTTTTTTTTGTAAACTCACTTCCTAATTATTTTATTGCAGGACCCACCATAGCCTACTGTTTATGTTTCTGTAACTTTTTGTACAGGTGTTGCTCATAAAATTCTATTCAAAAAGTGAAATTTTGTATATTATCTTTTATGTATTTTTATTTACCTTTACTCTTTTTATCTTCAATTTTTATGTATTTTATCCATCATGACATGGCACCTCAAACCATCACTGACTGTGGAAACATCACACAGGACCTCAAGCAATGTGGACTCTGTGACTCTCCTCTCTTCCTCCAGAGTGTGGGACCTTGATTTCCAAAGTAAATGCAAAATTTAATTTTATCAGAGAACACAACTTTGGATCACTCAGCAGCAGTCCAGTCCTTCTTGTCCTTATAAGAATCATACTAGCAATATTGATAATCCAAAAAGGGTTTTAAATAAAGGCATACACAAGAAGACCGATGGTTTGAGAGATGAGTTAAAGAAGCCATCTATGTCAAATGTGAAAAAACAACTTTAAACAGAGGACTCAGATTTCATCTTTCCAGCACCCATCAGTTTGCGCTGAACTTAATTCCCAGAAAATTCACGCCTTCCATCTAATCAATACAACTCGACAGGTCTCCAGTTGAATACAGTGGAGCGAACACCTTCTCAGGAGGCAGGAAGGTGTGTCACAGACAGAGGAAGATGAGCACATTTTATAAGATTCTCTCTCTCTGCTACAGACAGAATTGACAAAGTTACTCGGATGAGCAGCGAAACGGAAAGAAAGAAGAAGGAACCAAATAAGTCCAGTTGCCTTTATTTAAAACCCTTTTTGGGATTATCATGACCTGGATGACTGAGAACCTTCACCAGCAAATATTGATAATATGACAAGAAATCTTTTTGGCAATAAACTTTATTAATCCACATTAAAAAACACAGTATCACATTGTACACCTCAGATTTACACTTCTCCCCTGGACATCATGACTTCGGCTCGAAGCCTCGTTAGTCCTTCCTCCTGGAGGATGGTAATCAGGATCTGCAAAACATCGTAAAAGATCCAATCACGCCTTTTTTTTTGGCAACAAAGAATGCACTGGTTTGTTTTGTACCATTTCAAAAGAATATTGACCACAAAGACCAAATCAAATCTTCCCTCTGGGAGCATCACATCAAAGACGAAGTCTAAGTGAGCATCTCCCCCTTTTTGATCCTGGCTCCCAAACCCGTCACCTCTTCAATGCTCTTAAGTAGCTCAAGGATCTGATGAAATAGGAATAAACATTTTAAATAACCACACAAACATATATTATTATGTCCTTTCACAAAAAGGACAATGGAAGTGGCTGGTATCTCTACAGGTCAAATTGCACCTGCAGATTAAGGTTTCTGTAAACAAAAAATTATTTATGTTAAAAATTTGCAATATTGGGACGTTTGGAAAAAAATAAAAACTAATACAAAAATATGAAAGACTTACACCAACACAATAACACAAAACGAATAAGTTGTGGATACATGTTCAACTATAAGATCTGATCAGACACTTTTCACCAACATACCCTGGAAATGCACTGCGTTCTCTGTGTGGTTCATCAGTGCCTCTGATCACATCATCACTTGATGTGAAGAAACTGGGGCAGAGAGGACACCCAAACCCAGACAACAGCAGTTTTCGCTGGAGGAAGGCAGCCTCTTTTACAATCGAGATATGCATCTGCAAAACACGACAAGATCAGTAAACATTGGTATGTAATACAATCTGATAGGTTGTACATTGATAATGTTTTACCTATAAGTAAAATACAGTAGGGCAAAATACAGCTGTCTCCAGTATCCACAGAACTAAAATGTCTTAAACCATTTTAATTTAATCCATTAATGACATAGAATGCTAAACCATTTTAATTTCTGGTAAACTATGTTGTCTAAGGGCTAGCTTCAGCTGTAATATTACATTCCTATACATCCCATAAAGCATTAAAAAGATATTGTTCACATGATTGCTCATTGTTAAGAAAAACTTTGAACCTCATATATGTTAGAATACAAACAACAGGAAGATAGAGTTGTTAAAGAAAAACAAGTTTTATTTGACAACTGAATCAGTTAAAACAATATCTGACTAAGATATAGCTACTAAAGCTTAATCAATGATTCTTGTACTTCCTGGACTCCTTTCTCATTGAGAGTTCTCCATAAGATTAAAACGAGGAAGCCCGACGGAACTTGAAATGTTTTGATAAATAAAAGATGAGTAGTTGGTAAGGTTTTATTTCATTAAAATACATACTTTGTACTGGCGTGAATAACTTCTGTTTCTGAGAATTTATTTGTATTTGCATTTTAAACTTATTTAAATATCCCCGTGTCTGTTAGTTATAATCTGACTTGACCTATAAAGTTTGAAAAGCATTACGAAAAATAACCCTTTGTTTGTGATTAAAAGGAAACATTCAAAAGTCCGGGTTAGCTTACTTTTGAATCATTCAGAGAGAAAAACTCTGCGGAGAAACGAGAAAAAGAAACTCCATTTACCTCTACTCATATGCTACGATTATAAAATCCATCTTTAAAAAGATATAACTTATATATAAGCTACTTACGTTCATTTTGTCTCCACAGCAAAGATTTCGGATAGAAAAACTTTCGGGCGCACTTTATTGGCTACTACGGTCACGGGACTTCCGGGTCACGGGACTTCCGGGTCAAACGATCACTTCCGGTAATTGACGTCATGGAGGTTCATGCGACGTCATGGAGCTCCGTGCGCCATTTTGATGCAGCTGGGTGCCTCTCGACAGAAATCTAACCGGCGTGCAATGGGCGCTGATCACCGGTGATCGAATCTGCGCAGAACTGGCTCATCTCGAACGCACCTTTTGACAGAATGACGTCACGTTTGGCGGCCACTGAGTTGTTCTATGTTTATAGTGTTAATTTAACTCTAATAGCTAAACGATTCATGTAACTATTAGCTACATTTTGAACATTGAACTCACAGCAGAACTTAAGGGCTTCGTCTTATTTCTCATACTAACTGTAAACTTTACAGATGGGAAGTCCTGGATCTCCTTTCACCAACAACAAAAACGTGTTCATGTTCTCAAAACTTTAAAACATTTAGACCGTTTAAAAGTTGGTTTGATTGAACATGTTCTATAAAATCTCCAAAATGATAACACTCCAACTGTATTGTGTGAAAACCATAAAGTATACCAAAACGCCGGTTCAGTCACATCAGACCATTTTAAACTCTGAATGTGAATCCAATGTCTGACTTCTTCAGCTCCAAAGGGCTCAGAGTTACTCACCTGTCACACCACCCAGAGTAACGCCGTTTCATCATCAGACGTTGACCGATGGTCGCGACACTTCAATCGCTGACCTTTCCTATCAGAGGGGCTTTGAACTGCTCTCCGACGGTGAATAAAAGGGGTCAGAATGCAGATCCTTCCACAGCCTAGGCTGAACCTCTGGATCAGGTACAAACCCTGCTCTGACTCTGCTCCTGGTGCTGAACGATGTTCATCTGTTTATCGGTCTGTTTTCAGACGTAAGGCAATGTCTGGGAAGATGTGCAGCAGCAGCATCATTCAGGCACAGAAACTAGTGGATCAGCTACAAATCGAGGCGAGCATGGAGAGGTTCAAGGTAGGAACAAACCTTAAAGTTACTCATCCGACCGACTGTTAATATTTAAAGTGGTTTCCTCTGTGAGCAGATCTCCCTGACAGCAGCAGACCTAGTGCGGTACTGTCAGGAGCACCGACGCAGCGACCCTCTGATCACCGGGATATCCGCCTCATCCAATCCCTTCAAAGACAAGAAGAGCTGTGTGCTGCTCTGAGACCCGAGTCCGGTAGTAAGGGACGTCATTACGCGTCGTCTAAACCCAGCAGAACCCTCGCTGTGTGATCAGTAGTGTTTAGTGCTCTGTAATAAAATGAATGAATGAATCGTAAAGTCTGTGATTTTCAATGCAGTCCGACTGTACATCACTAATGAGAAGTTACAACAAATACATTTGTCTGAACTAAGACACTGAAATGACCCAAAGTTAGTCATAAGAAACACACTGTCTAGAGCACGTCTTCATTTAACACCTTTAATTCAGACAGACCACATGAGTAACGTCTGAAGGTGAGATAGAAGAAACTGACATTAATATTTTTAACGATGAACAACCTGCAATACATTAAAACTTTATTTAACAACAAACCTGAAACCTTACAATAAAACTAGAACAGAACGACCAGCGGGCGTCATGACCAGGGTGCACCCGGGGGGGGGGGGGTCTGCACCTCTTCCTGTGTAGCGTTCAGGTCCTGGGTCTCCAGATCTCTACACCGACGTCTCCAGAGGCCACAGCGAGGACTCCAGCCTTCGCACTCAGCTGACGGTGGAGGAGAGTGGAGATATAAACAATCTTATTTTACACCTTTACCTTTGGATTAGTGCTGTTTAAACAAGCCACAAATGTTTTTATTAGCCTAGAACGCTGCTCACACTACTGACCCCGTGGACACCAGCGTGATGATGCAGAGTGCATAAAGTCCTTGGAGGAGCACAGGGGATGTGTACCTGTGACACAGAGACGGTCGTTACAGGAGCAGGGCTAGTCACTCAGGCCCAGGGTGGCTTCTTTCCCTTAAACAATTAAATCAGCTTTTGAAAAATGCACTTTACATTTACTCTTTGTCTGATACTGAACTGAAACATTTAGCAAAAACAGAAAAAATGTGTAAGGAGGAAATACTTGTTCACATCATCGTAGCTTAAAAGCAGCAGAAGATCAGGATAGACGTACCTTGACGGTCCGATCGGAGGAGCAGGTGTAGAGGCTTCCCTGAGACCTGTGGATACCTGTGACCACAGCCGTGTGTCCCACGTCAAACTGGGACAGGACCTTTAAAGTCCCGGCCTGCATGGAAAAGGAGTGCAGCACTCCTCGGATGTCTCCCGCCCACACCTCGTGTCCACTGTGGCTCATGGACAGCAGGTAAGAGCCCAGCTACAAACAGAAAGCTGGCTGTAGTCAGTCAGGGACAGGGCAGGGTACCGCAACACGGTACTACTATAGTACCGTAACACGGTACTACTAGTACCGCAACACGGTACTACTAGTACCATAACACGGTACTATAGTAGTACCGTAACACGGTACTATAGTAGTACCGTAACACGGTACTATAGTAGCACCGGATGTGACAGGACAAGCTGACTGGTAGAACCTACATTGATCTTCTTCAGGCCTTTTCCGGCCCTGCGGTCATAGACGGCCACGGTGCAGTCTTTGCTCCCAGAGATGATGTATTTGTCGTCTGCAGCGAGGCACATCACGGCGTTACCATGGAGACAAAGGCTTTTAATCAGTGGTTCAGCAGCTGGAGGATAAAATACAAGTCAATCAGCCACGTAAACTGGTAACTATCATCTACACTTAATAAGTCACACAGTAGTTTAAAACGTCCACCTTTAGTTCCCAACAAGCCAGATTTTATTGTGTTTGAAGATGTTTTCCTTTCTTTTCATTTTATTCCAGTCTGATCATTTTCAGAGGAAAGAATCAAAACGTTTGCTAAACTCAATGGATGAACCACCAGCTCCTTAGAAACAAGGTCTAAAGGCCTTGGGGGGGGGGTTCTGTGTGTGGAGCAGCCTCACCCCTGGTGTCATACATGCTGATCCTCTTGTCAAAAGTACCAGCCAGCAGAACGTCCGTCTGGCAGGACAAGCAGAGGACAGCGGCTCCGGTCCTGATCAGGCCCCTGTCAGCGCCACCTGCCTGCAGGTCCCACAGCCTGACGGTGCTGTCGAAGCCCCCCGAGGCCAGCAGGGGACCCTCGGACGCCAGGCACCACACCCAGCCTCGATGGGTGCTGAAGTCTCCCTGCTTCCCCAGTGTGTACATCAGCGTGCCGTTAGATCCCGCCTGCAGATCCCACAGCTTCACGTTCCAGTCTCTGGAAGCCGTGGCACACAGTCCCCCCTCCGAACCCAGGAGGAGGACAGAGTTAACACAAGCGATGTGGCTTGAAGGCAGCGTGATGCACTCCAAGGCCGGGGGTGGGCTCGGACTTCTGGGGGCTTGATGTTTGATCCCTTCTGCTTGTTCTCCGTTATCCTGGTTCAGGACGTCTCTGTGGTCCCACAGGACTTCCGGCCTCACATCAGCGTTCAAAGCCATCCGTCCGTCTTCCACTAAGGCTCCGTCCTCCAGCTGCTCTTCTAATTCAATTCTCAGTCTCGCCATTTGGTCTCCATCTAAGACGGGCTGCATTTCTCCATCCTCTGCTTCTACTGCTACTTCCAGGCCTACATCAGCACCATATGCAACTTCCTGCGCTGCCACTCCCACTCCTTCTACTTCGTCTCCTCCAGCGTCTTCCTGTCCATCCACAACTGGTCTCCTCCCCTGCAGCCTCACCAGATGTCTCTCCCCCTCCTCGTTCCCTTGGCTCTGTCTGGCTCGATGTGGCCTTTCATCGGTCCAGCGGGTTATCAGCTGCTCCATCTCCAGGCAGGCAGTAGGCCAATCAAAGTCCTCCCTGGGCCCAACAGGAAAGACAGCTCTTGACCCAATTAGTCTCTGTGCTCGCAGCTGCCACGCAGTGCTGTCCTTACCCACAGTGCACAGCGCCTGGCAGACCTGAAACAAAGGAAATGATTCGTACATTTTATAAGAGTTAAACAGCACAAGGTCAAATTAAAGGTCCACAGGCCAAACGTGGCTCACAAGAACTGGTCTGTGGGTACAAATATCAATAAAAATACAAGTCCCAGAACACACTGGGGCACACATCTGGCCTCCTCCGGCTGTCAGGAAGGAGACAGGTGAGAGGTGGAGCTTTTTGTTTAAAAACAGAACAAACGTAGAGCCAGGGTCACTAGCAGCAAGGCTGAGGAAACCTCAGTAAACAGGGTCAATGTGGACGAGGGAAAACTGATGGAAGTACGACTCAAAACATCAGAGGATTCCCCTCATTGGTTCTCCTTCATTCAGTCATGAGAATGTTTACTCCCTGATCCCTAAATATTGATGAACTTGAGCTAAAAAGATGTCAGATCAGACAGTGGTTTGAGCTTTTATCAGAACTAGAGTCCAGAGTCCCTTTGTTTTCATTTTATTGAGGTTTCTTACAGATTGGAGGTTTTTTACATTTGGAATTCCATTGAGGGTTTTGACGGCGTGTCATAAAGTATTTTCATTTTAAAACAACCAGTAACTCATGACTGGTCCAGATAATACGTCACTTCTCTCACTGACCATTGGCAGCACGCTGATGACGCACTGAGCGGGGAGGTGTGAGGCGATGTGGGTCAGGATCTCCCACGGCAGAGACAGCAGGCCGCTGGGCTCCGAGGACGGGCTGACAGCAGACCGCCTGGAAGGAGGAGCAGAAACAAGTATGGCCGTCTGAGCCCAACATGAACAGAAGAGAGAAAAACAAAAACCTTACAGGTCAACAAAGTCAGGACGGGCTGGTCCACCAGCGTCTTCAGACGGCCCAGCTTCTTCATTCCGCTCTCTGACGTCAGACATCACCTTTCTTCTTCTCCTCCAACTCACTGAGCTAGCATAGCTTCTACCGCTAGCTGATCAAACAACCTCCATTTAGCCCTGATATTAGCTAAACCTACATCAGCAAACACTCTGAAACAAAGCCGCTTCGCTCTAAACCCTCAGAGTAGCTGTCCGGTAAACTTCGAATTAAAACGAGTGTTTAGAAAGCTCCTTACGGAAGGAAAACACCGGAGAGCGACCGGCCGCCCGCCTGTTGTCAAACATTCAAAACAACGTCCGACGTCAAATGACGCCATCACGCTACGACGGACTTACGCAGCACCATAGATATCATATATCACTAGATATTTTACCCGCGCCGTTTGTCAATGGACCCTGACATAGCTACGCCGGCGGCCATCTTACTACAGAGAGCTGCCCCCTTTCATAACACTGGTGTCAATGGAGCATGTACTATTAAATACTTCTAACTTGATCAATTTTAAACCGATTTTCAAACAGTTTGCAATTTTATAAACGTCAGAAACGTGGCTGTGAATATATATCAAAATATAACGATAAAGGTCGGGAAACTCATAAATTGTAAAAGTATCGTATCTCAAGTCTATACATAAGGTTTGTAAGAAAGTAACCCGTTTGTAAATCCGTTCATTTTTCATCGAGTTCTGAGTGTTTTTAGTTAAGCTGATTCTCACCTTCCATCTGCTGCCATAGAGAGCAGAACGTCAGCTCGCTGTACCAAGATGGCCGCCATGTAGCTACGCTGTTGAACCCTGGATGATTCATCTAGCCTTTATATATGATATCTATGCGCAGCACGTACAACAAATGTAGAGTGTTCACATTCTGGTTCAGACTGAAAACATAAAGTATAAATTAATGCATGTTTTTAGTTTGAGTCATAAACTTCTCAGATTGAAAATGTAAATTATGTTATTTAATACCTAATAATCTGATGTGTGTACAATATTTAGCCAGTTTATCAGAGCGCTGAGTCCATTTATCACCAACAGCATAATTCATCAGGTTCACTTTATTATAACGGATACTTTCAGTTTAAAATGGTTTTACGTCGTTTCAGCGTTTGATCATTTCTCTAGTCCTCTCTCTGATCCTGGACCAGCTAAACCTGGACCTGATATGGTCAGCTTGAACTTTATAACAATCTAAGTTCCGGACTCATCCTTTCTGAAACGTAACTCTAAATTTTATTTTATTGAAGTACAAACACAGCTTCAACACCAACAGATATCAACTCAGCTGCTTTATTTTGTAGAAATGTAAAGATAAAACAGCTCAACAGGATTCTCTCGTGGCCGTTCAAAGAGCTGCTGACCTCGTAATACAGATGTCCAACATTCTCAAAGCATGTCGTCACTTGGACTCAATATTAAATTAGAAGGGATCCATCAGATCACAACCTGCGCCGCGGTTCAGCAACAAGCTGCTACGGTTTATTCAGTTGTCAACCTTAAAGCTGAACATTTGTTTTCCACATTTTTCACCCCGAGATGCATTTCTAGCATTAAGTCTGCTTCAGTTCATCCTCAACAAATCACCAGTAGATACGCTGTAAACCAACGAAAACAAAATGGCTCTTTAAATAAAAAGAAAACAAAAAACTTTTAAAGTCCAAAACAATTCTGTGCATTTAGGCACAATATGAAATAATAAAGCAAAATAAATTAAAATAAAACACGAGCTTAACTAAATCAAACTTATCTGGCATCGCTTGGCTTATTTCTGATTTGATTAATTCTGTGTCTCATGTTAGGTTGTGTGTTTTTATGAAGTGGTTAAAACTCCGTTAGTCAGAAGATAACTAATAAATCAGGTCACGCTTGTTGAAGGACAAAAACAAGTCACATTAATGCTCATTCTCCAGACACAACAAAGTGGCTTCATGCTTCTTTAACAGGACAGAATACAGTTCTTTTTTCCTCCAATAAGAATCTATTTAAAGAACCTCTGAGTTGCTAATTGGTCAGAACGTGTGACTAAACCTGAGGGCTACATCTTAGCAGGAAGCTGGACTTAAAGTCAGGCTGGTGTCGTCGAGTCGGGACAAGAACATGGCGATCATCACTGGTTTGATCAGAACCTTGACCGGTACCATATTAGTCCAGCTACAAACATCTGAGGGTCCGGACAAAGAAAATAAAGAAGTTCATTTAATATTTACGTTACGGACGGCTGAACCAAGAAGCTTAACGGGACGAGAACACGACTCCTAAATAAACTCCCCTCCTTTGATCCTAACCCGTCGACTTGAGGAGCTACATCAGAACCAACCAGTCCTTCCGTGTTCATTTACTCATCCTAAACCCAAAACCCTAACCAGTATGTTACTGGGAGTCTCCCATCAGAAACTCAGAAGGAAAAGTGCATTGAAACCATCGGTGGAGATGTCCTGTTGCTCTCATAGGTTCATTATTTAAATATACTAAAAACAAACAGCAGCATAGATGAGTCTGGATCTGCCTACAGGATTACATCATCATTACATCACGGGCCGATTCCTGAACGACTCTAGAGTACGTCTGAAAACAGAGGGTTCAAACTGTAGGACAAACAGCCAGCTTCCTCCTACGAGACGTCCACAGAAACATGCAGCTAAAGAGGTGACATGCAGCGCCTGGTGGCTGCCTCTGTTAAAGGAACCCTACAGCTCTTACAACTAAATGTAAATAGAAAGACTCATGAAAAGTTAATGCAGTAAAAGGTGCAGAAGTTTCTGTGCACACAGTAAAAGCGTCTCCAGGCTGGGAGGAGCCTGAAGCTACGCGCCAGTCAGTCTACATGCGCTGTAGTATTTGGGATTGTGGCACCCTATGCTGGTTAGGATAATTCATTATTCCCCCCCAACCCCCCAGCATCTGTTTCATGAGGGCGATCCAATCGAGGCGGGGGGGGGGGGTCAGACCCTGATTGTGCCCTCGCCTACTTTGGATTCCTGCAGAGGTGTTGGCGAAAGTCGCTTTGAGTGTGTAGCAGTGAGAGGTATGTTTCTATCCCCATGGACCCCCCCACACCCTCCCTCCCTCCCTCCCTAACGGAGACAAACGGGAGGCCGTCCACGGAGAAGAGGATCCAGGCCCGTCGCGTCCCTCCAGCTGTAGTTCCTCCCCACGGTTTGGGCAGTGCAATGAGTTCCCCTGTTACCCTCCCATTCATCAACCTGAAACAAAAACAGGAAAACAGAAAGTTACAGGATCAGCAGAGGTCAGGGAGTCAGGGGGTCAGAGGTCAGGGAGTCAGAGGTCAGGGAGTCAGAGGTCAGGGGGTCAGAGGTCAGGGAGTCAGAGGTCAGGGAGTCAGAGGTCAGGGAGGTCAGAGGGTCAGAGGTCAGGGGGTCAGGGAGTCAGAGGGTCAGGGAGTCAGAGGGTCAGGGAGTCAGAGGTCAGGGGGGTCAGAGGGTCAGGGAGTCAGAGGTCAGGGAGTCAGAGGTCAGGGAGTCAGAGAGGTCAGAGGGTCAGGGAGTCAGAGGTCAGGGGGGTCAGAGGGTCAGGGAGTCAGAGGTCAGGGAGGTCAGGGAGTCAGAGGTCAGGGGGGTCAGAGGGTCAGAGGTCAGGGGGGTCAGAGGGTCAGGGGGGTCAGAGGTCAGGGGGTCAGAGGGTTAGGGAGGTCAGAGGGTCAGGGAGTCAGAGGTCAGGGAGGTCAGAGGTCAGGGAGTCAGAGGTCAGGGAGTCAGAGGTCAGGGAGTCAGAGGTCAGGGAGTCAGGGGGTCAGAGGTCAGGGAGGTCAGAGGGTCAGGGAGTCAGAGGGGGGAGACGTGCTGAAAAGTGAGACTTTGGATCAGAAAATGAACTTGGGAACAACGTGTATCATCAGTTGTCAATGAGCTGGGTGTTTCATCATATCCAGAGTGACGACAGGTCAGGGTTAGTAATGGACTCACCTAACCGTCAGCGGACCAACACAGGGGTCACCCTAGACTCCGTAGCAGGCAGACAGGCGCTCCTTCAACAGAGGAGGGAACTGCTCAGAGAACTTGTTCCAGTTCTCCTCTCCCACCTGGTCCTTGAAGCCGTGCAGAATCTAGGAAAAAGAAAGAGGCTGAACTTTCCAAAACAGAGCAAACTTCTTTAAATCTAAATAAAACTTTTAGTATTAGTGAAACAGGACGAGCTCCGTCAGAGCACAGGATGTCCCTCAGACTAGACCTTTGTTCCATATAAACCAGGACGCCCACACCTCTCAGAATGGATATCATCCACATGGTGTGAATCAGATTTCGAATGTCTGATATGATCATCACAGAGGAGTGAGCGACCGTCCACCAGGTCAACAGGACGCTCACCTTGTAAAACATTTCCCTCAGGTCGTCCTTCGGGGTGACCCACGAAGCCACAGCATCACAGAAGAAGATAAAGTCCTGAACAAACATCACCTGTTAGAAAAACTACAGCCTCCTCTAAGTCTGTTGATATGTAAAACCATCATCATCCTCACCTGCACCACTCCTGCAGGGTTCACCTGGATCATCACACAGATCCCCCGGAAGGCCGAGTCCTTCTCCTCGTTATCTCTGATGTTCCTCAAAGACGTGCACCTGAAACAAACACAGATGTGTCTCAGAGCCCAGGAGGCAAAGTGACGAGGTGTTTAGTCCAGATGATCTGTGTGAAGCGTCACCATGGTCTGATGAAGCGCTGCAGCTGGGGCGCCACTTCCTGAGGACAGACGAAGCCCAGCCTGCCGATCGTGATGGCTACAAAAAATCAATCAATCAAACCCCTTCAGACCAACTGTTAGACTATTATAAAACACCCTGAGAGAGTGTGTGTGTACCCGTGTTCTCCAGCAGGGTTTTGGGGGTGTTGGGTCTGTTGATGATCTCCACCAGGTGAGGCAGCACCAGCCCCACATAGGGCTGCATCTCGGCGCCTGGACAAACAAAACAGTCCCGTCAAACACAAACAGCAACATCTGATTGTTTGTGTTCATGTTGAAAACAGGATCTACCAAAAATCAGTCGAGGCTCCAAAATACTGAGGAGGAAACAGACAGACCTCAGGAACCTTTGTTTTAGTCTGAAACGACCTTCGACCCCTCTGTGAGTGACCAGTGAACACAACAGTTACTCCTTTATCACCGATTACCAGAGCACAAGTCAAACATTTACCATGGTGAGCAGTGTGTAGAGGCTGCTATTCACCAGCAGGTGGCGGCGCCGCACCTGATCTAACTTAACCTTCTAGTTATTTAAACTATAACAACGTTTGACTCATTACATCACTACAGTTGTTTCTTTAAATATTCACACTGAAACAGGAGCTCTCAGGTCAAACAGCAACAAAACACCCGGTGAGCTAACTCACATCAAAGTTCTGGTAAAGATGATTTCTACTCTGTGGATTTCCCTGCTGCTACATCACTTCAGAGAAGCGTCACCTTTCACTTTCAGACTCAAATGGCTGCATGCTGGGAAGGAACCTGCAGCAGGAATTCAGCTGTTTGCACAGACCTGCAGACCTGCCCCTCACACAAATAAACCACATCATCTAGAGCCGGACGCAACATCAAGTTTGAATATCTGGATCAGAACACGACATTGGGAACAAAACGTATCATCTGTTGTCAATGAGCTGGGTGTTTCATCATGTCCAGATACCGATGACTTCTCCTGTGACAAAGAGGGAAGGAACACCGGAGTCTTACCCATCTGCATGGAGATCTCCCCGATGGCCCAGGTGGCGTTGTTACACACGGAGATGAACTCTGGGTTCAGGTTGAGCCCCAGGATGGGCATGAACTCAGCTGGAGACAGAGACAAGCTGGTTACAGCGTCCTATCACGGACGAGCACTAAACACCCCCTCCCCTCTGATAACTCACCAACGCAGGGCTTCACATGAGGGAAACAGGCCTTGGTTAGATCCCCCAGCAGGGCGAAGGAGCTTTGTCTCACTTCAGGCATCGTGTCCTGTTGAGACAACACCTGTTACACCTCAAACTGAAACTAGATTGATGAAAACCCTCTTCCTGATACCTGCATGCACTGGAAGAGGAGGGTCATGATGTTGGAGCGAGCCACCAGCTGGTCCACGTGACCCCCGAGGCCCTCGGCCAGTCCGCTCAGCAGATCCAAGGCCACGATCATGAAGTCCTTGTCAGGAGCCTCGTACTGGTCGGGGTGCTGGTTGTACATCTGGACAATGACACGTTTTAGTCTCTGTCTGCCGAGTAATCCTCTTTATGTGAGGGATGTGGTCTCACCATGGCCTGAGCCAGAGTCTTCTGGACCAGTGTGACACAACGCTGGTAAACGGGCTCACAGTAAGGCAGGAAGCCGCTCTGCAGCGCTGTAGCGACCGACGACAGGCACTGAAAGGAATTCAACGTTGGTTTCATCAGTCTGAGCCCAACAAACGACAGGCTGAAGAAATGACTGTTTAAAACAAGAACTGAGTCTGGTATCTGCTCAGTGTGGACCGAAGTACGGAGACGGTCCATCGACACTCTGACAGGTCTGGGACTACTTACTTCTAGAAGAGGGAACAGATCTTTGTCCTCGTCTTTCAGTTCGTTCCACTTTGCAATTAGAGGAGGCATCAGCTTCTGGATGTACTCCTAAGAACATTAAAGAAGAACATCAAGGCGCCGTCATGTTACAGGTTAGGACCGTCTCCAGTAACAAGTGGATTCAGTTTGTTCTGTTCCATCGTTGTCCTGACCAGTCATTATTTAAATGTCTTTACAGAAAAAACATTTCCCCTTAAATTGTAACTTTTCAAATGAATTCTGGGAATGTTTTACTTTCTTGGCGTTCCAGCTGGACCTGGATGATGTCGTACTTACAGGCTGGTTGAGGTGGTGACCCACTGAATCTGCCAGCGTTCCAATGGCGTCGTACAGGATGAGGAGGTTCTTGTGTTGGTACTTCCCGAAGGCGAACACCAGAGTATCCAGGATGAAGCTCAGGTAGGGAACGAGCTCTGTGCACGCCTCCTCCTCCAGCGTGGCGAACGCACTGAGAAAACCCAAAGAGACAAGTTACTAAAGTCCAGAACGTTCAGCACAGTTTGGGAGTCAGATATCCAGGATGTGGATCAGATCACATGATGAACAAAGTCTATCATCGTTTATCAATGAGCTGGGTGTTTCATCACGTCCACATGAGGAGAGGAGGAGGAGGAAGAGGAGCATTTGCTGACCTGCAGGCGGCCTCCTGCACCCTCTTGTTTCCGTCTAAGATCCGTTTGAGCAGCTCGGTCATCAGGGGTTTGAG
>SSNR01000528.1:229586-253811 GCA_006937965.1 Callopanchax toddi
ATATTTCCTACACCGTTTGGACTACAGTCATAAATTTGACCTCTGTGATTGGGGATTTTTGTCTGCTTTCCGGTGAAGTGATTTTCATGTCTCTGTGACCTACGGTTTGCTCACAAGTTGCCAGTGAAGGTTGAGAGGAGCCACATAAAAAGGTCTCTTTTCCATGTTATTTCATCTGGATCTCTGCCTTTCAACATTTTGATGTCTTGTGAAATCGAATCGTCATTATTCGGACATAAAACAAAGGACACACATGAAATTCGGGACTATTGACCATTAAAGCCTCCTGCTTGTAACGGTTTTTAAATTTTTCTGATCGGTCTTATACTTTCCGAATGGGAACAGGTTGTTTGGGAAGAGTGATTTTCTGTTTAAACAGCCATTTCTACATCAGTTCAGAGGCATGAGGCGTGCATGTGATCACTGCATGACAGGGAAATGGATCGTTCTGATTGGCTGATGCTGTTCTCATTCTTTCTAATGGAAGGGTTCAGATGACATTTGATTAGAGCAGTATCAGGCTGGAGCAGCAGCTGAGAGGCTGCCATTTCAACACACTTTAACCTAGAAACGTCATTCTTGGTTTAAAATAGTCATGGGACTTTGGACTACAATATATTGAGGAACCATGTTGATTTCACTGATGCCGCCGGTAGCACGCCCTCTCAAAGTTTCTTCAGGAACTTTTCTAGTTTCAGGTTACTATTCTGATCGACTAGCTGATTAATAGCTATAGATAAACCTACCAATAGATAAACTAGCTGGTTAATAGCTATAGATAAACCTACCAATAGATAAACTAGCTGGTTAATAGCTATAGATAAACCTACCAATAGATAAACTAGCTGGTTAATAGCTATAGATAAACCTACCAATAGATAAACTAGCTGGTTAATAGCTATAGATAAACCTACCAATAAATAAACTAGCTGGTTAATAGCTATAAACCTACCAATAGATAAACTAGCTGATTAATAGCTATAAACCTACCAATAGATAAACTAGCTGATTAATAGCTATAAACCTACCAATAGATAAACTAGCTGGTTAATAGCTATAGATAAACCTACCAATAGATAAACTAGCTGGTTAATAGCTATAGATAAACCTACCAATAGATAAACTAGCTGGTTTATGAGCCACGGATCTAACTTGCAGTTGGCCATTAGCTGCCGACATAGCGTCTCCTTAAAGAGGTGGGGGGGTGACTCATCTCTGGCAGACTAACCTTTATTGTTGTTGTCGTCTGCCAGAGGAAATTCCTACAGCTGACTTGTTTATTAGTTTCAACACAAACGGGTTTATGGGGAACTTCCTCTTTGTCATCACTCAGCTGACTGACAGTAACGGGAAGAAGAACTAAGAACCTCCATACGGTCACCGACAGCGGTACACCTGAAGCAGCCCACGCTACGTAGCGACACAGGGGTTTTCTATTGTTGTCTGAAAAAGGTGAACTCTCTAACGTGTGTTAAGCTTGCTGTGCCCTCCTATGTGGAAGATTTAAACCATTTCCTCCGTTATGAGACCATATAACACACAGAACTTCAACCAGCTTTAAAATGTTGCTCTGAAGAGAAACACAGTCAGTCAGGTGCTGACCTCACAGGTGTTGTAATCCTCAGAGTTGAGCAGGTTGCAGAGCTGAGGCAGCAGCTCCGGCCAGGTTTTCAGCCCTCCTTTGGAGGCGATGGTAGTGATGAGGATGCCTACAGGAGCACAAAAGGAAGGGATGAAAACAGCTCTCAGATCAGATTTATAACCAAACTACCTACACGTCATTACATAAGCAGCAGCTCTGGATCAGACAGTATGAATACAAACACCTTCACAGACACTCAGACAGTGGATGGATGCATCATCTCCAGAGGGTAATAAAGGTAAAGATGCCTTTAAATGGACCCAGTTAGTCAATGAGCTCACCGATGGTGGCGCGGATGAGCGGCGAGGGATCGCCGATGTTGCTGAGGCATTCCTGCTTGATGAAATCAGAAACACCCGGGGGGAAGTTCTGGTAGTGAGCCTTAACGTTGTTCTTCAGGATCAAACCACTCAAAGAGCGAGTCGGTTCATCTGGAGAAAACAGACACGCACGAGGAAACAGCCGGTGAGCGTTCAGCAGTTTACAGAGTTTCTGCAGGTTCAAGGAAGCCAAATTTAAGACTTTTTAAGACCCGTTTTAAGGCAGCGTTGATCAAATTTAAGACTTTTTAAGACCCGTTTAAAGGCAGCGTTGATCAAATTTAAGACCTTACATTCACGGGATGGGAAAGGGGATGTGACTACCTTACAAATAGTTCTGACTAAACCTTTACTGGAAGTGAAAGTGCAAAAATATAACAAACATCAAGATAATTGATCTGCATTATATCTTACTGAAGTGTATTGCATTCACCTGAAAAAAATTTTAAAAAGCTTTTTACTGAATTAACGAGATAACAGCCTTAGTGACCTAGACCTTCTAGACCCGTCTAGACCCTGGCCCTCCTAGACCCGTCTAGACCTTCCTAGACCCGTCTAGACCCCAGAGGTCTGGTGTACTGCTGAGTTTCAGATCTTCGTAACCCAGAAATCATAGGGGCCCTAGAAATTTAAGACCTTTGGACACTGAATTTAAGGATTTTTTGTAATTTTTAATGATATTTAAGGCCTTAATTTTGGAAATGCAAATTTACAACCTTTTAAGGTTTTCTAGGGACCTGCGGATACCCTGGTTTAGAAAGAAACGAATCCAAAATGAAAAGCTGACACTTCTGTGGAGACATTAATGAGGGTCATCAGCAGGATGAACTTATCGTTTCTGAACTACCTACATATAGAAAGAGGAGTGGAGGAGATTTACAATGTTGGTCTTAAAATCATTAAAAGACCAAAAAGTTCTGAGACAACAGAATTAGTTCTCAGAAGAAAATACTGACCCAGTGGGGGGGGGGTTTCCCACTTACCTTCAGTCTTGAGTCGCGTGAGGACAAAGATCAGATAGTTGTTGAAGTCGGGGTACTGATTGAGTTGTTCAAGTTTCTAGTGAAGCAGTTAAGGAAGGTTTCATTCCTCATGTAGAGACACTAGTGTGGATGAATCTACTGAAAACAACCGGACTCGAGATGAACGAGTGTTTATACTGTGGTGTAAAGACGGCAGATCGAGGGTAAAACACACATCTTAACAAATATTAACACTGTTTCCAGCAAAACTTTTTTCACATTTCTATTCCAAACAATCATAAACCCTGATTAGACATTTTTATGAACACTTCCCAGTTTAGACCCAGTTCATCCATCACAGCTCTTCTCCACTTCTACAGCAGCACTGTGACTCATCAATCTAATAAAATTATAACATCATTATCTGCTGTCACACCTGTCAAACTAACATCTGAACGTTATAAAAACATTTACAGGATTATAATAAGTTACTTTTAATAGGCCTTGATTTTAGCCCTTTAATTTATACTAATCAACTGTCATCAACATGACCACCTGGCACTACCGTAGTACAGTACACGTTAACCCTTAAAATGTGAACTCTGGAAGGCATCAAGTCTCAGTACTCAGTTTGGTCAATCATTTTAAAATTACCCACAATACAGCTGCCCTGATTTTGATGCACTTTAAACTTTATGTAGCCTTTTGACACATTTTCTTTATAAAAAGCTAAAATAACATTTTTACTGCAGACTGTATATTGGTGTGTTACAGGAGTAATGACAGAGCTACTCCTGTATGGAACGGCTCAGAGCTACATCTCTAGCAACACCTGCAAAATCCTCGACAGGCTGAAAATATTCATCAGATTTTAGTTCAAACAATATATGTGCAGATGTGAGAGCAGCACACTGATTGGGTCTCATCGGTGTTCCCTCTAAGAGCAGGATACTTGTTGGACAGCCCTCTGTGTGACAGTGTCAGGCGACTGGGAGTCTTTAAGCAGCTGGAGGACCTGCTGAAGTCCCTGCTCGTCTGGCTGCCACTCCATCCTGTAAACCACAGAATAATCCACTTTTTATCAACGATAACTGACTCAGACTAATGAAGAGATCAGACACACGGCCTGGATCAGACAGTATGAATACAAACACCATCAGAGACACTCAGGTGGTCTGAATGCATCATCTCCAGTCCTCTGTTTATTTAGACAGTTATAATTAAGAGCATCTCATCCTGATCCGGACCCGTTTCTACTAAAGCCCAGTCAGCTCTGATGTGACTGAGCCGTGAGGAGCTGGGGTCCGTAGTGAAGGAAATCTAAACACTCTACCGGAGCTCTGTTCATGCGACACAAAAACACCGAGCAGCTAAAACCTCCATGACCGGCTTAGCTTAATCCCCCCCCCAGTCCCGGTACGGAAATACATTCTGTTCCAAATTCAACTGGACGTTTTATTAGTGCGCGGGCCCGAGGCGCGTGAGTTATCCGAAGTAGTGGTGTCATAAACAATAGAGTTAACCCAACAATCTACCGCTGGAGGACTATCTGTTCCCTTCACTGAACTCTAAGCTCCGTAGCTCCACACCGCTGAGCTAACGCTAAGTAGTCCCTCAGGCCTGGTCCACCGGCTGGCTGATCACAACGTGTCCGGTTAGAAAACCGGTCAAATGTGGCCAGCAACGTGTCCAAACGCCGTGCTCCTACGAAACCCGGCCTAAGCTACGATAACGCGTTAGTCTTTTACACCGTCACGAGTTAACAGAACGATAAAAACCCGGGATGGTAAAAAGTCGCTGAACACGTTTTTCCAGAGCCGTTAGCTAGCTATCCAACAAGCTAATACGAGCAGCACGGCTAACGTTCCCGCTGTATCGACACCAAACCCAACAAAACGGAGCGAGAGGTGGACTTAAAGCTCCTGTCTAAACAAACAGTCGGTTCTCTACGTACAATCTGGATTTTAAAGTTAGACAATCAGTGCCGAGTGGCTCTTCTTCAGCTTCGTTGCAGTTCTTGTTCAAACGAGCACGCCGACTGAAAATGACCCACGACCGCTTCCGTTTCGTCAAGTATAGGTAACCTCGCGAGATTACGACTAGGCGCGAGTTTTCGTTGAATTTTTTTTTTTTGTTCTCGAATTTATTCCAGGAAATGCAACAATTTAGCGTTTAAAGATTGACTAAATGAGTTTAACTAAAGTATGAAAACATAATTTAATATACCATCTTAAAATGAGTAGACACTAGATCATAATTATGAATTAATATATCAATGTGAGGTGCTACGTCAAACTGAAATAAAATGTTTACTAATTGTGTTGTAAATCTGCTGCTGTAATTGGAATTGTGTAGGGAACATTACATTGAACTTATCTATCATCTATCTATTTATCTATCTATCTATCTATCTACATCTATCTATCTATAATCAATAATATTAATTTGTTGGTGTTATTTACATTATCGTGTAAATTCCTATTGTTCACAAGTTTAAACCACATTAGATTAGATTCCTTTGATCTTTGCTTTTAATGACTTTGATGTTTCTAAGCCTTGAAAACGGTCCTGACCTCTGACCTCTGTATCTCCAGTCTTTCTAAAGGCCTGTCAGTTTCTCTTGGACTCGTTTTCCTTTTCATTTATTTTAAATCCGTTAATCTTTGAACTTTTTGTGCAGTGTGTCGCTCTTCTCTTGTCCCTTCTAGGAGGAAGTTTTGAGTATCTGATGTACTTTTGTACAAAATACTATTTTGTATCAAATTGTGTTAAAACTGAAACTAAAGTTTGCCACTGTAGAAACAACATATAAAGAAACGAGGGGTGACACGACTTGTATTGATAACATTTTACTGAAATGTTTAGTCTGATTTTCAGCTTATCAAAAATAAAAGTTTCTCATCAAAAACATTAAAACATGCATTATAAAATAAACCAGGTTTAATAAACATTGTTCTTTATTTGAAAAATACACTTTTATCATAACCTTGAGATGATCTGCGATAGCATCAGTTACATAAAGCACCATAAGTTCCAGATGAACTAAAATATAGTAGCTCTTAATAATAATACTTGTCATTGCTTATTTACTCACACAATGACTTTTGTCTGTTTAATGAATATAAAGGATATATATTTATAACACACACCAGTCTTCCATGAGGCGTTAATCACAGGGAACCCTTTCATCATGTTTGGGCCTCCAGTCTTTGTTCAGATCAACGTTATGGCCAGGAGTTCTGAGGTAGAACATTTATAAACTACGAGTTTACATCCAGATGTCACAGACGGAGACGTCACTCACCCAGAGGATCCAGGACCACTGCTGCTCTTCTGTTGACTTCCACAACCTTCTGAACGGGCAGCACGTTGTGTAATGTTAGAGAGCACCTTGAGCTGACAGCAGCATGATTTAGTTCATGGATAAAATCTCTAATCAGATGAGTTTAAAAAGTCATGAAAACACTAGAAATGAACCAATATCTAGCCTTTTAGGGTTTTGTTGAACAGCTAATTCTAGGCTGAAGAAATCCTGCATGTGCTTGACTTTAAATCTGAGAATGTTTTAATCCTGAGGAAACATTTTGTCTACTCGTTGGTTCATTAAAGTCCCAACAACAACAACACCCAGGTTAAAGTGTGTGGCTGCTGGTTTTGACTGGAGTTGTGTTTACTGGTTTACAAGCTTAAACATCTGGATACCACAGGTTCAAAGTATTCCAAGTTTACAGTAAAACAAATATACAACAAATGTTTAGTCTTTGAGTTCTGCTCTTCTTAAGGCTTATTATTTGATATGTCGACTATGAAATGAGAAAGGTCAAAGATCACAGCCTGTCGTTGATTTATAATCAAACTGAACCAAAAACCTGTTTATGGTCCGAGTCCGTCTGAGAAGAAGCCTTTTGGATATAACATTAAAGAAGTTCTGACACATGTTCATGACTGTGCAGCTCATCAGTTTGACATTATCTCCAGAGGAGTCGGCATGAAGTGCCTTTCATATCCTGAAGGAAACGGCTCCTCCTCTGAGGAGCTCCACTCCTCACTCCTCTCCTCGTCAGAGTCAACCATCCTGCTGTACTCCTCTCGTCCATATCCGAGGTCTGTCCTGTCATTCGCTTCCACAGCGTCGTCGCTTTGATCATCTCTGCAGATCGTCTGTGAAAATCCATTTTCCTTCACTGGCTCGTTTAATCCATCGGAGTCCAGAGCCTTGGACTTCACTTCCATGATTTCCAGAAGAGAGATTTTGGGATTGGGTTCATTGAGAGGAATGCAGATCCATGCCAACGGCTCACTGATCTATAGAGGGAGGAGAGTCAATATCAATGGAGTTAAACACATTAGGATAAGAAACTGTGACTTAGAAAGTAGGACGTTTCTGAAAAGCTTGTAAAACTCACCTGGTGCTTCATGTGTTTAAAGATGTGGCTGTTGCTGGGATCTGGTACCTTCACATACAGACTCTGAATGACAGGACACGCTTTGTTTGGTCCTCTGAAAACCCTGCCACAGGACGGAGACCGCATCATCATTAAAAGGTTAGGAACGCTCATCAGATAGGCTGATCTGATCATATTAGTCATTCTATGGACAGTTCTATTACACTTTACATATATTCCTGTTTACAAAGTAAGTTTTTACCACCACAACATAAAACCACTCTCAGAGACAAGTCTCACCAGACTACAACAACGATGAAGATGATGATGATGACCAGAAGTCCACATGACAGCAGGACAAGAATCAAATATCCTGAGAAAAGAAGACAGCTGATGTCCCATGATCCACCTTTAAAGCCTTCTAATAAAGATGATGTCATACCAAAGCCTTCCTCGTGGTTTATTTCTAACGTTGTGCTGACAGTTGGGCCGGGCCCGACAGCGGTCACAGCTCTGATCCAGACCGCGTACTCCTGGTCTGGACTCAGGTCTGGAAGCTGGTACGTCATGTTTCCATGGTCTGGGGTTACGCTCACGTTGTACACTGGAAGAGACGTGTCTGATGTCAGAGAGAGTCGCTGACAAACACCCAAAGTCAGGACTGGACTTAAACCTGTTGCTTGCTATTTCTTCTTTTTTTTCTTGTTTAAATAGAAGTTTTTGTAAGTCTAGCGATTAAAAAGATCAAATGTTAAACTCTCATTTGATCTTTTAGCAATAAACTAAAAGTAGCTCGACACTGAGATACTGAGATACGTTTGGTTTTTACATTCAAATGGAACTCGTAGATGTGTAAACTCTTGGCTGAAGCTGTATTTTCCATTAAATACTCCTGTAATGTTCTGCATTACATGTCGTTTAGTACCTTTTTGTGTGCCTGCTACCCCTATTTGGTAGTATAAGATCACCCCGTTGCGCTTGGCGCAGGAGACTGGCTCCCAGGACAGAGTCACATCAGTAGCCGTGATAGAAGACACCTTAAAGGACGGCACAGTGGAGGGAACTGATGGGGGAAGGGAAAGCAAAGGAAGAAACATGAGAAAATTATCAAATATCAGCTGTAAAGTGTTTAAATGTGATGTACTGACCTCCTTGAGCTGAATACCCAACTGCTGTCGACAGCTGACGGACTTGATTTAAATCTGACACTTCAAACACTGACACCTGGTACGACGTGTACTTTTTAAACGTACCTACAGATGGAGACACACGTCACAGTAAAACACTGACTCTGAACCTGTTTAAAACACCAGTAGAACCAGTAAGAGGTCTCACATATCTGGACTGGACTAATGGTTCAGACCTTTAAAGGAAGCTCTGGTCTGGTTGCGGTCCACCCTGATCCAGTCAAAGCCTTGTTCAGGTGAACACTCTTTGTATTGGACTACATAGTATTTCACAGTGTGTGTGTGTGGGGGGGGCAGCTCCCAGGATGCAGTGAGGCTCTCCTCCGTCATCGTCAGGTCAACGGTTTGATCCTTTACTGGTTTACCTTAGAAAACAGCAGAAAGGTAGTTTTATAATTCTCTTATCAAAAGGTTTCAGAACCACAGACCCTACCCCTACCCTAACCAACCCTAACCCAACCCTACCCTACCCTAACCTACCCCAACCCACCCTAACCCACCCTACCCCTACCCTAACCCACCCTAACCCTACCCTAACCTACCCTATCCTACCCTAACCCTACCCTAACCTACCCCACCCTATCAAAAGGTTTCAGAACCACAGACCCTACCCTAACCCTACCCTAACCTACCCTATCCTACCCTAACCCACCCTAACCTACCCCACCCTATCAAAAGGTTTCAGAACCACAGACCCTACCCTAACCCTACCCTATTAAAAGCTGAGTCAGCTCATCACTGTTTGGATTTGTAGCTGTGACTCCTGTCAGCAGCTGTTTGAATAAAACAGATTTCTCTCTTTTTAATAAACAAACAACCTAATGGGTCTCACTTCTAGATCGCCTCATGGGGATTTCCCAGAACACTTTGCAAACAACAGCCAGACTAGACGCCATCTAGCTTCAGATATCACAGGTCACATAACAGACACGTTTACAGCAGCAGGGTTAGCTTCCGATTCATCAGATGGCTCTTTAAATCAATAACACTCTGACCAGTTCCATTAGAGGGGTCTGTCTTTACTTATCTGAATATTTTACCCTGAAGATAAACTGTGAAGAAGGTTATTGGCACAAAGATTTCCATGTTTTTATCAAATTCAGAGAAATCCTCACCGTGTTCTGGTAAAACTAGACGAGAAGCACTTGTGGTACCAACAGCGTTGTAGGCTGAAACGCTAACGGATGACACATCCCTCAGAGGCAAGGTGAGGCGCCAGCTGGTTCCATCACACACCCAGAGGCTGCTCGAGTCCACGGTGGAAACGTTGATGTGCTTCACCGTGCCGTTAATGTAGGAAACGGAGACTTCATATCCCAGGATGAATCCTCGCACCTCAGAAATGGAAAGATTCTAGACGAAGAAGAAGCAGTGAGTGTGTTTGAGACGGAGAGAGAAACTTTATTCATTTGGTTTTAATTTACCTTCCAGGTCAGAAAACAGTCAGAGCTTGTGACGCAGTCCAACCATACATCCACCTGTCCCACTGGAGCTGAAAAACAACAACCCATCTGTATGAATCCTGTACCTACAGGATAAACAGACTGAAGAATCTATGAAGTCTAAAGTTTTCAACCTGTAAACGGATCATTTGATAGAGAAAGGCTGGTTTTTATGCACAAACTAACAAAACATCTGATCAGATATCATTTAAACACGTATGAAGACTCACCTGCCTCTGCACTTCTTATTCTGTAGACTTGACTCCAGTCACTCATCAGGCTCTGGGAACAGTCACAGCGGACTTGAAACTCATAGACTGTGAAGGGCTGGGGGTCCATGACTACATAGTTTCCATATAACCCATCTTCAGACTGAGGCCAAGACCAAGGTATTCATCAGCATACCAACTAAAAACACGTGAGACTGCCTCTAATAGCTTGTTGTTTAGCCACCAACTTCCTTCATTCAGTGAATAGTTTAGTGCTTTCCCTTCATTGTAAAATAAATGTATAGAATAGTGAGGCGTAGACAGAAAACCAACAGACCTGAAGCCAGCCTTCATCATGCTCAGTACGAAACCTGAGGCCACATGTTTCTACATTGAGCTGCAGCTTATCACAGGGGAACTTCCAGGTGACCTCCAACAAACCCTGATGGTTTGCTAAAAACGTAGGAGGAGGAGGAGGAGGAGGTTTCTCTGGAGGAGGAGGAAAAACAGAACAAGCAGAATGCCTCTAGAACGTCTACATTAAAGGAACAGCATTCGTTGAAGGAGTGCATCGTGTCACACGCTGGGTTTCCTCCCAGAGTTTAAACTTTGATCCTCTTGTGTCACTCAGAGTATCTCAGTGTGTGCATGTTAAAGGAGACTCATCTGCCAGCACGTCTACGTAGTTTTAGCTTAGTATTTGTAAAACTGACTGAGATGAAACACTTCTGTTTGTTAATGATGGCTAGCTATGGTAGTGTACCAGATTCAGGTCAATCATTAAAACCCATCCAGTAGCTCATTAGTGATGAGGCCTTGTGCGTTTCATCAACACGGTATAAACGTTGTGTACATGGACGAACACATGGTGGACTGACTCACTGATGGCTTCTGGATCGATGAGAAGCTCCGGAGATTTGACCCAACCGTTCTGGTTTTCAGCCTGGACCCAAACTCGAAGCTGTTCAAGGCTATGGAAGTTTTCACGATGGATTAGCCCATCTGAACTATTCCCCCCTGTAATGTGCTCATCACTGAAAAAACAAGGAGAAAGAGATGAGATATCAAAAGAAAAGCTTCAAGAGTAAGTTAGAAAGCGTCCGATGACGGAGACAGCTGTTACTCTGTGTTTACTGGCTCCCAGTGAAGGCTGTAGATGGTGGAGTTTGGATTCCAAACACAGCGTATCACTGAACACCCCTCTGAGTCACATGGTCTGTAGCACTCCACATTAGATGGCGCAGGGGGGCCTACAAAGAGAAAAGGCAGCGTTCAGCAAATCTATCCTGCAAAAATCACTTCTATTTTTCATGCATCAAATAAAAAACCTAATCAAAGATTCTTTATGATTCTGATGGTACCCCAAATCTCTGTTTTGTTTTGTTTTTGTTTATAATGTAAAGCGCTTTGTGATGTATATCTGTGAAAGGCGCTATATAAATAAACTTTACTTACTTACTTACTTTATTATCCCAGAGGGAAATGAGATGAATTTACCAAAAGTTAAACTGCTGGAGTGACAGGACCAGATGATTCTGTTTGACTGAAGAGTTGTGGATCCCTCATCATCTTTACCCTAGGCTACATAAACACCGTACACACATTTGTCCCAATGTTGACTTCCCCCCAAACGTGACCCATAAATCAGAACCAGTCTTTCTCCAACCAGATACAGAATAGGGCAGCACAATTAATCGAATTTTAATTGTGATCAAGATTTTGGTGGCCACAATTAAATGAACCTGATCGTCAACGATATTTCCAGTCAGATTGCGAGCTCTTCTACTTGCCTCTTCATCACACACCGCCTCAACCATTAGTCTGCCAACCACCAGGGGGCGAACGCATGGCTAAAGCTTCCTTAAGCTGCCAAAATAAAAACCGCGCACAAGCCACTCGGCACTGTAGCAGCCAGTCACATTACGGCGGCAGCAAGTTGGACTGATGAGAGCGTCATGTCTGGAATGTAAAATGCTGCAGCATCTGGAGACGAGGCAGCTGGTAAACCAGACTATATCTGTGCTGACGGTCTAGAATACTAGGCTAGGATCCATCTTCTACACAAAGACACGCAGAAAAAACAGACGCAATATCTTTTTATTTGGCCAAAGATATGAGTCCTATCAATACAGAGAGCAATGAAGGCTTCAGAAATCTGAGTATTTGGGGGGGGGGGGTTGCGTTATTTATAAATATAAAATTATTTGAGTTTTTAGTTGTTTTTTTGCATTATTTATAATCTATTCTAAAGTTTTATTTTTTACAGAAAAATGTTGCAACATTGATTATAACTGGCTCAATAAAACAGATTTTACCAGAGAGGATGAATGATGGTGATTAATAATCGTGATTACAATATTGATCAAAATAATCATGATTATTATTTTGGTCATAATCGTGCAGCCCTAACACAGAACATACTGGATGTTTTTCAAAGTGACCTCAGTCATCACTGAAGTGACAGTTAGAGGATAAATCAAATGTAAACAAAGGAGGAAACGAGATTTCCTTCATCACTGCCTCAAAACTTTGTCGTCTGATCGTAAACTCGTGCAGACGCGTAGCCACCAATATTTACTGAGTGTGACGCCACACCGTCTTCTACGCACACACAAGACCAGTTCACAATGGAGTCTGATGGTGGGCGCGTTATAAAGTAACGCAGTATTCATTAAGACCTGCAGAATGAACAGTGTTAGACATGCTGTCAGCTCTCAACACCTCTTAAAGGTTAAACAACAGCAAAAACTACAAAACTCTACAGTTTTGCTTCCAACTTATTACCAATGGAAATGACTTTTTCAGTTGCACACGTGACCAAAGACTTCCTGTGATCGTTTGGAAACAGGCCTGATTAGTTTTCATTTTTATGAACAGCTCTTAAAATTGAATCACTGCAAGAAAAAAATTTAGACGTTTTAGGATAAAAAGGGGGGATAAACTGTTAAGTAGTCAGTGCTATCACAATGAGTCACAATAAACAGGAATGATCTTTGTGAATGAGTCAGAAAAAAGCACAATAATTCATCATGAACATGAGCAACTTATAACTAGAACACATACACAGAACACCGTGGAAATGATTTACTTAGGACATACTACTGCTTATGACTATTATCTTTTGGTCAAATATTGGTTCAGAATTAAAGACATAACCAACAAAACACTGAGCTAAAGCAAAATAAAAGTGTTCTTAACCACAAGAACAAACAAGTGTAAAGGGCGCTACAGCCTCCCACACGCTCAGCGCCTGTCCCTGCACTCAAACACACCTCTTTAAATTCATCACAACTCTGTCACCGTAACAACTTCTCATCAGCCTACGGGCTTCTGACAGTTAATACCTGAAAATCAGACATTACAGGAAGTTAACAGGAAAGCAGCAGAATGACTGTCTGCTGTTTCTAAAAGACCACTTCCTGTTCATTACAGCGAACACACTGAACACCGTCCACGTTCACAGGTTTTCATGTTTAATCTGCATCATATGGAGTCAAATAAGTTCATGTAAACAAACTAATTCAACATGCGAGGCTAGAATAAACAAGCAGTGAAATAAACAGCTATTAACCCATTTATTGATTTATTTATGCAGCATTCCTCTTTTTTGTTTCCTTTACAGATAAGCCATGTTTGATAGCTCAGTTATAAATGTAACTAGCTGGAATGTAAGGGGTATGAACAAAATTGTCAAACTTAAACAAGTGCTGGCCAGAATGAAGCAGATGAAGACAACAGTATGTTTTGTACAAGAGCCACACCTGACAGAGAAAGAGGTAAATAAAGTTAGATCTAGGTGGTCTGGACAGGTCTTCTCTTCTAGCTTTACATCTCATGCTGGGGGGGGGGGTGTCATAATATTGATCCATAAATCATTTTCCTTCAAATTAAGAGACAAATATTTGGATCCGTCTGGGAGATTTACTATACTAAATGGGACAATAATTAATACATTGGTCAACTTGGTATGTTTATATGCCCCAAATGGGGATGACCCTGCCTTTTTTCAAAACATTTTTCTAACACTCAACTTACTCTGGTCAGTTTATAATTGGTGGAGATTTTAATTGTGCAATAAATCCAACAATAGATCGTTCGAAGAGCTCTGATGTCTCCCACCAACAAGCCAGGAAAACAAAACAATTGAGAAATTTATGAAAGATCTCAATCTTGTAGAGATTTGGAGACAACTCCACCCAAATACGTCTGAGTTTTCATGTTTTTCTAGCACTTATAAAACTTTCTCACGTATAGATTTCTTTCTGATTTCCTCTAGCTTGGTTTCAATGTTGGTATGAAGCTATACTACTCTCTGATCATGCCCCAATTGTATTGGCTATCCAATTTCCTGACTATTATTCATCCAAAACGCCATTTCGATTCAACGCAAACTGGATGAAATCTGAAGAATTTGAGAAATTTCTTGAGGATAAAATTACAGATTATTTTTATTGTAATACAGACCAAACAAGTGCGTCAATAAAATGGGAAGCATTTAAGGTGTACAGGTCCTTCTCAAAAAATGATCATATTGTGGTAAAGTTGATTATTTTCTGTAATGTTCTGATAAACATTAGACTTTCATCTATTTTAGATTCATTACACACAACTGAAGTAGTTCAAGCCCTTTTATTGTTTTAATATTGATGATTGTGGCATACAGCTCATGAAAACCCAACATTCATATCTCAAAAAATGAGCATATCATGAAAAGGTCCATCACTCCTGTTAAACTTCACCGATTCAACCCAAATATTCCAGATGACTGTGTTAAATGTGGGCTAGAGAAGGGAACTCTCCTTCACTGTATGTGGCAATGCTCAGAACTGCAGATATTTTGGAAGGAGGTTATTTCCTTCATTTCTCATTTAAAGCGGCTCTCTGGATTATTTTTCTCTGTATCAAAGTTTTCTAAATGTTCTAAATGATATTTCAGGTCTAAACTATGATCTATGGTTGAGTTCCACAACATCTGTCATTCTGATGAAGACCCTCCTTCCTCCTAGAGACCCCTTTCCATTATTTCTTGCCGCCAACATTTTTCAGCCAATGAAATTCAAATGTCTGCATTCTCTCAACATGCACGCGCATCGACCCAACCTGTACCAGTAGGGGGCGCTGTCGTACAGGACGCTCCGTGTGTTTCTCTGTTTATCGTCTCGTTCACTGAGGACTCACAGCTCATTTCTACTAAAAACCTACCCATTCTCCAGCTAAAGATGGATTTATTTTTATTTTTAAACCTTTCACCTCACAGAATGGCAAGGCTTGACAGGGTTACGCGTTTATTTTGGTCAGAAAGTTCATCCAGGGCCGAGTCAAGTTCAGCTTCAGAGTCCAGCAGCAGCTCTCTGCTAACAGAGCTAATATCAGAAGCAGCAGGGAGAGAGAGGGCTCTTCAGACCCTCGTAGTGTTGGAATAAGATTGTGAACTGTGAGTGATTAAACCCTACACATTGAGCTCTACAGCTTATGCCCGAAGTATATGCGCCGTGTGCAAGCGCACACACGCGACCGGACACGCGTGTCGAGATGTTTTGAGGAGGAGCCTTTGGACGCTAGGTTCAAAAACTGCTCTCTTGCTGAAATAATCCAGAGTGCGGCTTTAACTGAATGTGAATTACCACTGGAACGTAAACTCTGTCTGTTACATATCTTTCCTGCTGGTTTCAATGGGGCTGTAAAAAAGAAGAAGATTGTTAGCTTCTGTTTATTACAGGCCAAGCATATTATTGCTTTGAAGTGGAAGGACACAGAAAGACCAAGAATAAATCAGCTGGTCAAGGCAATGTCCAGTAATCTGGCTTTAGAGAAATTAACTGATCTAGCCAAAGGAAGGCTGGAGGACTTTAAGGACATGTGGTTGCCCTTCTTGTGTTTTGTAAAAGACTGATCTGTAAATTCTATTCTATGTTAAGAGTTAGCAATGGGTTGCCTTTTTGTTGTTGTTGTTTTTCTTTCCTTCTTTCTTTTGGGAGTGGGTGGGTGTTTTATAATTTTAGTTATTTATTACTTTTTTTATTACCAATGTTTATATATGTTGGTAGTCGGTTTGTGGAAAAATTACAAAAAGCTAATAAAAACAATTGAGAAAAAAACTAGAATAAGGTCATTTATCTGCTTTTTACGGAAAATGGTTTCCTCAAGTGATTATGACCATCTTAAAAATTAGTATGAGCAAGTGGATGAGTAACTCTAAAAAAGAGCATGAAGTCTAGAATCTAGAGGAGCCTGAAGTCTAGAATCTAGAGGAGCCTGAAGTCTAGAATCTAGAGGAACCTGAAGTCTAGAATCTAGAGGAGCATGAAGTCTAGAATCTAGAGGAGCATGAAGTCTAGAATCTAGAGGAGCCTGAAGTCTAGAATCTAGAGGAGCATGAAGTCTAGAATATAGAGGAGCCTGAAGTCTAGAATCTAGAGGAGCATGAAGTCTAATCTAGAGGAGCCTGAAGTCTAATCTAGAGGAACATAAAGTCTAGAGTCTAGAATGAAGCCATGAATCTAGAGGAACATGAAGCCATGAATCTAGAGGAGCATGAAGTCTAGAATCTAGAGGAGCATGAAGTCTAGAATCTAGAGGAGCCTGAAGTCTAGAATCTAGAGGAGCATGAAGTCTAATCTAGAGGAGCCTGAAGTCTAATCTAGAGGAACATAAAGTCTAGAGTCTAGAATGAAGCCATGAATCTAGAGGAACATGAAGCCATGAATCTAGAGGAGCATGAAGTCTAGAATCTAGAGGAGCATGAAGTCTAGAATCTAGAGGAGCCTGAAGTCTAGAATCTAGAGGAGCATGAAGTCTAATCTAGAGGAGCCTGAAGTCTAATCTAGAGGAACATAAAGTCTAGAGTCTAGAATGAAGCCATGAATCTAGAGGAACATGAAGCCATGAATCTAGAGGAGCATGAAGTCTAGAATCTAGAGGAGCATGAAGTCTAGAATCTAGAGGAGCCTGAAGTCTAGAATCTAGAGGAGCATGAAGTCTAATCTAGAGGAGCCTGAAGTCTAATCTAGAGGAACATAAAGTCTAGAGTCTAGAATGAAGCCATGAATCTAGAGGAGCATGAAGTCTAGAATCTAGAGGAGCATGAAGTCTAGAATCTAGAGGAGCATGAAGTCTAGAATCTAGAGGAGCCTGAAGTCTAGAATCTAGAGGAGCCTGAAGTCTAGAATCTAGAGGAGCCTGAAGTCTAGAATCTAGAGGAGCATGAAGTCTAATCTAGAGGAGCATGAAGTCTAGAATCTAGAGGAGCATGAAGTCTAATCTAGAGGAGCATGAAGTCTAATCTAGAGGAGCCTGAAGTCTAATCTAGAGGCACATAAAGTCTAGAGTCTAGAATGAAGCCATGAATCTAGAGGAGCATGAAGTCTAGAATCTAGAGGAGCCTGAAGTCTAATCTAGAGGAACATAAAGTCTAGAGTCTAGAATGAAGCCATGAATCTAGAGGAGCATGAAGTCTAGAATCTAGAGGAGCATGAAGTCTAGAATCTAGAGGAGCATGAAGTCTAATCTAGAGGAGCCTGAAGTCTAATCTAGAGGAACATAAAGTCTAGAGTCTAGAATGAAGCCATGAATCTAGAGGACCATGAAGTCTAGAGTCTAGAATGAAGCCATGAATCTAGAGGAACATGAATCTAGAGGAACATGAATGTAGAGTCTAGAATGAAGCCATGAATCTAGAGGAGCATGAAGTCTAGAGTCTAGAATGAAGCCATGAATCTAGAGGAACATGAAGTCTAGAGTCTAGAATGAAGCCATGAATCCAGAGGAGCCTACCTGTGTCAGACAAACAGGACGGTAAGAGGACCAGCAGCAGCAGCCACCTCATCCTAAGTGTGGCCATTACATTTGTATCTGTGAAAAACACAAAGTTGTTACATAAATCCTGAAAGAACCGAGCTAGAGGACCAATAACAGCCCGACATGAATAAAAACAGCTTCGGACTCAGAGTCTGCATCTTCATGAAGTTTGGCTCACTAGTCTAAACAGTAGAGTGTTTTCTGATAAAACCACCCGGAAACGGCCTAAAAACGCAGTAAAGCCACTTAAATGATGTTAGAATGATGACAAGTCCAAACGGGTTACCTCATAGCGACGCTGCTAGCTACACAACTTGTGTTGTAGTGACGTTAGTCCTGCTGCCTGCTCTCTTCGGTCAGCTTGGAGCTCCGCCCATTTCTGGAATTGCCAGTGACGTGTGCGCGCTCCCGCCCTCAACAGTTCACGCTTCCTGCCTCTTCACAACGTGTTTAGTAGGAAGTGGGTTAGTAGAGTAATAGTGAAACCCAGATAATAATATTATAAAGTCCTTTCACTACTGACCCATGATTCACTCAGCCATAAACACGTTGTTACATTCTCAAATATGAAATGTTTTTTATTTATTCTGTTGAATCTATGACTAATATTATGGAAGCCCATTTCCGCCATTTTGAAAAATATTTTGGATACTTATCTCATAATAATGAGATACTAAGTCATAATAATGAGATACTATCTCATAATAATGATATACTAAGTCATAATAATGAGATACTATCTCATAATAATGAGATACTAAGTCTCAATAATGAGATACTATCTCATAATAATGAGATACTAAGTCATAATAATAAGATACTAAGTCATAATAATGAGATACTAAGTCATAATTATGAGATACTATCTCATAATTTCGATTTAGCACCAAACCAGTAATTCTCAAAGTCTGGGCAGAAATCCGGATCAGGACTGCACAGCCGTTCCATCTGAATCCAGCATGTTATATTATAATGCATTTATGTTACGAGATCTATGTTTAAGTAGACCCAAGAAACTTTTATTTTTTATGTATAGTTCTTTTATTTGGTCAAATATGACATATTTTGGACTTTCCGAGTGCTCTTGACCTGAATCCAGATCTGATCCGGATCAGCCTCTTACCATCGCTTGTCTGACGTTCAGCAGCTCCTGTTAGCAAAGAGCTAAAGTCATGTAGGATCGGTCCGGCTTGTTTTTGTTGTCAACTACGTGATTTTATGGTTCCATTTGGTCAGTTTTCAGACTCCTGTAGTGAGTCTTTCCTCAAAACGCAACCAGCGAACTATCTAAGGGACTTTTCTGCTGTTTTTAGAGACTTTTTGAGATCTAAATGGTTTTCTATGAGCCGCGACTCTTCAGGTCTACTGACAGACAGATAGACCCGAATCCTCTGTCGGTGTTCCTAACAGCTGTAGAGCTGTTACATTGCATCGCCGTGGTTTTATGTAAACCTGCAGTAAAAATCCAGGAGACATTGATTTAGTCTTGGTCCTGGATCAGCCTGAGCTCAGAGTCCTGAAGCATCCTGGAGCATCACAGCTCCATCTGATCATCACAGCTTACTCTGGAGTTTCATCATGGAAACATCATTAACTTCATCACTTTTCATGTCTGAACAAATACATTGTTTTCAAACACAAATAAAACAAACCGAACTTATAGTAACGTTTATATTTAAGTTAACAGGAAAGAGTACCTTTTCTTAGTTTTTCATTCAGATTGTAGTAGTAGTACCAGTAGTAATATTAGTAGTAGTTATTTTATTCAGTCATGAAAGTAATTCTTGTTGACCGAAGAAGCATCCTGCATATATATATATATATATATAAACATACATAACATCTACATAAATGACTTATGACTTAGTATCTAATAATTATGAGATAAGTATCAAAAAATATTTTTCAAAATGGCGGAAATGGGCTTCCATATATTTTAACAGGTAGACACATTACAGCCCTTATTTTATTCAGGTAATGTCCCATTATTAAAACCAACGGTGTGATTTCTATATGAACACCTGGAGGAGGATTCAGTCCTCAGGTCCTGTTCAGGTCTGGGTTCATGTCCTGTTCAGGTCTGGGTTAAGGTCTGGGTTCAGGTCTGGGTTCAGGTCTAGGTTCAGGACTGGGTTCATGTCCTGTTCAGGTCTGGGTTCAGGTCTGGGTTCAGGTCTAGATTCAGGACTGGGTTCAGGTCCTGTTCAGGTCTGGGTTCAGGTCCTGTTCAGGTCTGGGTTCAGGTCTGGGTTCAGGTATGGGTTAGTCCTGTTAGGGTTAAGGGAGAACTCAAATACTTTATCTGCTACACAGGTTTTAGTCCTCCATCATCATCCATCCATCATCCATCATCATCCATCCATCATCCATCCATCCATCAATCATCCATCCATCATCCATCCATCCATCCATCATCCATCCATCATCCATCCATCCATCCATCCATCATCCATCATCATCCATCCATCCATCATCATCCACCCATCATCCATCCATCATCCATCCATCCATCATCCACCCATCATCCATCCATCATCCATCCATCATCATCCACCCATCATCCATCCATCCATCATCATCCACCCATCATCCATCCATCATCCATCCATCATCATCCACCCATCCATCCATCATCCATCCATCATCCATCATCATCCACCCATCATCCATCCATCATCCATCCATCCATCATCATCCACCCATCATCCATCCATCATCCATCCATCATCCATCCATCATCCATCATCATCCACCCATCATCCATCCATCATCCATCATCATCCACCCATCATCCATCCATCATCCATCATCCATCCATCATCCATCATCATCCATCCATCATCCATCATCCATCCACCCATCATCCATCCATCATCCATCCATCATCCATCCACCCATCATCCATCCATCCATCCATCCATCCATCCATCCATCCCATCATCCATCCCTCCATCCATCATCCATCCATCATCCATCCATCATCAATCCATCATCCTTCTATCCATCATCCATCCATCATGATCCACCCATCATCCATCCATCATCCATCCATCCATCATCCATCCATCATCCTTCCATCCATCATCCATCCATCATCCATCCATCATCCTTTCATCATCATCCACCCATCATCCATCCATCCATCATCCTCCACCCATCCATCATCAATCCATCATCCATCATCCATCCATTATCCATCCATCATCATCCACCCATACTCCATCCATCATCCATCCATCATCCATCCATCATCATCCACCCATCATCCATCCATCCATCATCCATCCATCATCCATCCATCCATCATTATCCACCCATCATCCATCCATCATCCATCCATCCATCATCCACCCATCATCCATCCATCATCCATCCATCATCCATCATCATCCACCCATCATCCATCCATCATCATCCACCCATCATCCATCCTCCTCCATCCATCATCCATCATCCTTCCATCCATCCATCATCCATCCATCATCCATCATGATCCACCCATCATCCATCCATCATCATCCATCCATCCATCATCCATCCATCATCCATCCATCCATCATCCACCCATCATCCATCAATCATCCATCCATCCATCATCATCCACCCATCATCCATCCATCATCCATCCATCATCCATCATCATCCACCCATCATCCATCCATCATCCATCCATCATCCATCCATCATCATCCACCCATCATCCATCCATCCATCATCATCCACCCATCATCCATCCATCATCCATCCATCCATCATCCACCCATCATTGATCCATCATCCATCCATCCATCATTCATCCCTCCATCCATCATCCATCCATCATCCATCCATCATAAATCCATCATCCTTCCATCCATCATCCATCACCCATCATCCATCATCATCCACCCATCATCCATCCATCATCCATCCATTATCCATCCATCATCATCCACCCATCATCCATCCACCATCATCCATCCATCATCCATCCATCATCCATCATCATCCACCCATCATCCATCCATCCATCATCCATCCATCATCCATCCATCCATCCTTCATTATCCACCCATCATCCATCCATCATCCATCCATCCATCATCCATCCATCCATCCATCCATCCATCCATCCATCCATCATCCATCATCATCCACCCATACTCCATCCATCATCCATCCATCATCCATCCATCATCATCCACCCATCATCCATCCATCCATCATCCATCCATCATCCATCCATCCATCATCATCCACCCATCATCCATCCATCATCCATCCATCATCCATCCATCATCCATCATCATCCACCCATCATCCATCCATCATCATCCACCCATCATCCATCCATCCACCATCATCCATCATCATCCATCCATCATCCATCATCATCCATCTCTCCACCATCATCCATCATAATCCACCCATCATCCATCCATCATCCATCCATCCATTATCATCCACCCATCATCCATACATCATCCATCCATCATCCATCCATCATCCATCATCCTCCACCCATCCTCCATCCATCCATCATCCATCCATCCATCATCATCCACCCATCATCCATCCATCATCCATCCATCATCCATCCATCATCCATCATCATCCACCCATCATCCATCCATCATCCATCCATCCATCATCCACCCATCATCCATCCATCATCCATCATCCATCCATTATCCATCCATCATCATCCACCCATCATCCATCCATCATCCATCATCATCCACCCATCATCCATCCATCATCCATCCATCATCCATCCATCATCATCCACCCATCATCCATCCATCATCCATCCATCATCCATCATGATCCACCCATCATCCATCCATCATCCATCCATCCATCATCAATCCATCATCCTTCCATCCATCATCATCCATCATCATCCATCCATCATCCATCATCCATCCACCCATCATCCATCCATCATCCATCCACCCATCATCCATCCATCCATCCATCCATCCATCCATCATCCATCATCATCCACCCATACTCCATCCATCCATCATCCATCCATCCATCGTCATCCATCCATCATCCATCATCATCCATCCATCATCCATCCATCATCCATCATCATCCACCCATCATCCATCCATCCATCATCCTCCATCCCTCATCCACCATCATCCATCCATCATCCACCACCCATCATCATCCACCCATCATCCATCCATCATCCATCCATTATCCATCCATCATCATCCACCCATCATCCATCCATCCATCATCCATCCATAATCTTTCATCATCCACCCATCATCCATCCATCATCATCCACCCATCATCCATCCATCCATCATCATCCACCCATCATCCATCCATCATCCATCATCCATCCATCATCATCCACCCATCATCCATCCATCATCCATCCATCCATCCATCATCATCCACCCATCATCCATACATCCATCTATCATCCATCATCATCCACCCATCATCCATCCATTATCCATCCATCATCATCCACCCATCATCCATCCATAATCTTTCATCATCCACCCATCATCCATCCATCATCATCCACCCATCATCCATCCATCCATCATCCATCATCCTCCCTCCATCATCCATCCATCCTCCCTCCATCATCCATCCATCCATCATCATCCCCCCAACATCCATCCATCCATCCATCATCCATCATCATCCACCCATACTCCATCCATCATCCATCCATCATCCATCCATCATCATCATCCATCATCCATCCATCATCATCCACCCATCATCCATCCATAATCTTTCATCATCCACCCATCATCCATCCATCATCCATCCATCCATCCATCATCATCCATCCATCATCCATCCATCATCCATCATCATCCATCCATCATCCATCCATCCATCCATCCATCATCCATCCATCATCCATCTATCTACCATCATCCATCATCATCCACCCATCATCCATCCATCCATCATCCATCCATCATCCATCCATCCATCCATCATCATCCACCCATCATCCATCCATCATCCATCCATCCATCATCCATCCATACATCATATATCCATCATCCATCATCATCCACCCATCATCCATCCATTATCCATCCATCATCATCCACCCATCATCCATCCATAATCCATCATCATCCACCCATCATACATCCATCATCATCCACCCATCATCCATCCATCATCCATCCATCATCCATCCATCATCCATCATCATCCACCCATCATCCATCCATCATCCATTCATCATCCATCCATCTATCATCATCCATCATCCATACATCCATCATCATCCACCCATCATCCATCCATTA
>SSNR01000528.1:282115-315367 GCA_006937965.1 Callopanchax toddi
CATCCATCCATCATCCATCCATCCATCATCATCCACCCATCATCCATCCATCATCCATCCATCATCCATCCATCATCCATCATCATCCACCCATCATCCATCCATCATCCATCCATCCATCATCCACCCATCATCCATCCATCATCATCCACCCATCATCCATCCATCATCCATCCATCATCCATCTATCATCCATCCATCATCCATCATCATCCATCCATCATCCAAACATCATCCATCCATCATCCGTACATCATCCATCCATATTCCATCCATCCATCATCATCCACCCATCATCCATCCATCATCCATCCATCATCAGTCCATCATCCATCCATCATCCATCATCCATCATCATCCACCCATCATCCATCCATCATCCATCCATCCATCATCAATCCATCATCCATCCATCCATCATCATCCACCTATCATCCATCCATCATCCATCCATCATCCATCATCATCCACCGATCATCCATCCATTATCCATCCATCATCATCCACCCATCATCCATCCATCATCCATCCATCCATCCATCATCATCCACCCATCATCCATCCATCATCCATCTATCCACCATCATCCATCATAATCCACCCATCATCCATCCATCCATCCATCATCCATCATCATCCATCCATCATCCATCATCCATCCATCATCCATCAACATCATCCCCCCATCATCCATCCATCCATCATCCTCCATCATCATCCATCCATCATCCATCCATCCATCCATCCATCCATCAACATCCATCATAATCCACCCATCATCCATCCATCCATCCATCATAATCCACCCATCATCCATCCATTCATCCATCATCCATCGTCATCCATCCATCATCCATTCATCCATCCAACCATCCATCCATTATCCATCCATCATCCATCCATCCACCATCATCCATCATAATCCACCCATCATCCATCCATCCATCCATCATCATCATCATCCATCCATCATCCATCCATCCATCATCCATCCATCATCATCCACCCATCATCCATCCATCCATCATCCATCCACCATCGATCCATCATAATCCACCCACCATCCATCCATCATCCATCCATCCACCATCATCCACCATCATCCATCCATCCATCATCCATCCATCACCATCATCCATCCATCATCCATCCATCCATCATCATCCACCCATCATCCATCCATCATCCATCCATCCATCCATCATCATCCACCCATCATCCATCCATCATCCATCCATCATCCATCCATCCATCATCATCCATCATCCATCCATCCATCATCCATCCATCCATCCATCCATCCATTATCCATCCATCAAACATCCATCCACCATCATCCATCATAATCCACCCACCATCCATCCATCATCCATCCATCATCCATCCATCCATCATCATCCACCCATCATCCATCCATCATCCATCCATCATCCATCATCATCCACCCATCATCCATCCATCCATCATCCATCCATCATCCACCCATCATCCATCCACAATCCATCCATCCATCATCATCCCGTCATCCACCACCCATCCTTCATCCATCCACCATCCATCCATCCATCATCATCCACCCATCATCCATCCATCATCCATCTATCCACCATCATCCATCATAATCCACCCATCATCCATCCATCCTTCCATCCATCATCATCCATCCATCATCCATCCATCCTTCCATCCATCATCATCCATCATCATCCACCCATAATCTATCCATCTATCCATAGTCCATCCATCATCCATCCATCATCCATCATCATCCACCCCATCATCATCCATCCATCATCCATCCATCCATCATCATCCACCCATCATCCATCCATCATCCATCATCATCCATCATCATCCACCCATCATCCATCCATCCATCCATCATCCATCCATCATCCATCCATCATCATCCACCCATCATCCATCCATCCATCATCCATCCATCATCCATCCATCCATCATCATCCACCCATCATCCATCCATCATCCATCCATCATCCATCATCATCCACCCATCATCCATCCATCATCCATCCATCCATCATCATCCACCCATCATCCATCCATCATCCATCCATCATCCATCCATCATCCATCATCATCCACCCATCATCCATCATCCATCCATCATCATCCACCCATCATCCATCCAACCATCATCCATCCATTATCCATCCATCCATCATCATCCATCCATCTATCATCATCCACCCATCATCCATCCATCCATCATCCATCCATCCATCATCATCCACCAATCATCCTTCCATCATCCATCCATCCATCTTCCACCCATCATCCATCCATCATCCATCCATCCATCATCATCCATCCATCCATCCATCATCCATCATCATCCATCCATCATCCATCCATCCATTCATCCATCCATCCATCCATTATCCATCCATCATCCATCCATCCATCATCAACCATCATCCATCATCATCCATCATAATCCACCCATCATCCATCCATCCATCCATCATCCATCATAATCCACCCATCATCCATCCATCATCCATCCATCATCCATCATCATCCACCCATCATCCATCTATCATCCATTCATCATCCATCCATCTATCATCATCCACCCATCATCCATCCATCCATCATCATCCACCCATCATCCATCCATCATCCATCCATCATCCATCATCATCCACCCATCATCCATCCATCATCATCCATCCATCCATCATCATCCACCCATCCTGCATCCATCCATCATCCATCATAATCCACCCATCATCCATCCATCCATCCATCATCCATCATCATCCACCCATCATCCATCCATACATCCATCATCCATCCATCCATCCATCCATCCATCCATCCATCCATCCATTATCCATCCATCATCCATCCATCCACCATCATCCATCCATCCATCCATCCATCCATCCATCCATCCATCCATCATCCATCATCATCCATCTATCATCCATCCATCCATCATCCATCCATCTATCATCATCCACCAATCATCCTTCCATCATCCATCCATCCATCTTCCACCCATCATCCATCCATCATCCATCCATCCATCATCATTCACCCATCATCCATCCATCATCCATCCATCCATCCATCATCATCCATCCATCATCCATCCATCCATCCATCCATCCATCCATCCATCCATCATCATCCACCATAATCCACCCATCATCCATCCATCCATCCATCATCATCATCATCCATCCATCATCCATCCATCCTTCCATCCATCATCATCCATCATCATCCACCCATAATCTATCCATCTATCCATAATCCATCCATCATCCATCCATCATCCATCATCATCCACCCATCACCCATCATCCATCCATTATCCATCCATCATCATCCACCCATCATCCATCCATAATCCATCATCATCCACCATCCATTATCCATCCATCATCCATCCATCCCCCATCATCCATCCATCCATCCATCCATCCATCCATCCATCCATCCATCCATCATCATCCACCCATCATCCATCCATTATCGATCCATCATCATCCACCCATCATCCATCCATCATCCATTCATCATCCATCCATCTATCATCATCCACCCATCATCCATCCATCCATCCATTATCCATCCATCCATCCATCCATCCATCCATCCATCCATCCATCCATCATCCATCCATCATCCATCCATTCATCATCCATACATTCATCCATCATCCATCATCATCCATCCATCATCCATCATCCATCCATCATCCATCCATCATCATCCACCCATCATCCATCCATCCAATCCATCATCATCCACCCATCATACATCCATCATCATCCCCCCATCATCCATCAATCATCCATCCATCATCCATCCATCCATTATCCATCCATCATCCATCCATCCATCATCATCCACCCGTCATCCATCCATCCATCATCCATCCATCATCCATCCATTCTCCATCCATCATCATCCACCCATCATCCATCCATAATCCATCATCATCCACCCATCATACATCCATCATCATCCACCCATCATCCATCCATCCATCATCATCCACCCATCATCCATCCATCATCCATCATCATCCACCCATCATCCATCCATGATCCATCCATCATCCATCCATTCATCATCCATACATGCATCCATCATCCATCATCATCCATCCATCATCCATCATCCATCCATCATCCATCCATCATCCATCATAATCCACCCATCATCCATCCATCCATCCATCCATCATCATCATCATCCATCCATCATCCATCCATCCTTCCATCCATCATCATCCATCATCATCCACCCATAATCCATCCATCTATCCATAATCCATCCATCATCCATCCATCATCCATCATCATCCACCCATCATCCATCCATCATCCATCCATCATCATCCACCCATCATACATCCATCCATCATTCATCCATCCATCATCTTCCACCCATCACCCATCTATCCATCATTCATCCATCCATCATCATCCACCCATCATCCATCCATCCATCATCCATCCATCATCATCCACCCATCATCCATCCATTATCCATCCATGATCATCCATCCATCCATCCATCCATCCATCCATCCATCCATCCATCCATCCATCCATCCATCCATCCATCCATCCATCCATCCATCATCCATCCATTTCTTGCTCTACAATGCAAAGGCCTGATATCCACTTACGAGGACATTATACTGCCACCTGGTGGTGGCAGAAGAGTATTTCTCATTACACAGTTTCAAGATACTGGTACTGGAGTCTAGTACTAGAGTCTGGTACTACAGTCTGGTACTAGAGTCTGGTACTAGAGTCTGGTACTACAGTCTGGTACTAGAGTCTGGTACTAGAGTCTGGTACTACAGTCTGGTACTAGAGTCTGGTACTAGAGTCTGGTACTACAGTCTGGTACTACAGTCTGGTACTGGGTCTGGTACTGGAGTCTGGTACTAGAGTCTGGTACTAGAGTCTGGTACTGGAGTCTGGTACTGGAGTCTGGTACTAGAGTCTGGTACTGGAGTCTGGTACTACAGTCTGGTACTAGAGTCTGGTACTAGAGTCTGGTACTACAGTCTGGTACTAGAGTCTGGTACTAGAGTCTGGTACTACAGTCTGGTACTACAGTCTGGTATTACAGTCTGGTACTAGAGTCTGGTACTAGAGTCTAGTACGAGAGTCTGGTACTACAGTCTGGTACTGGAGTCTGGTACTACAGTCTGGTACTAGAGTCTGGTACTAGAGTCTGGTACTAGAGTCTGGTACTAGAGTCTGGTACTACAGTCTGGTACTGGAGTCTGGTACTAGAGTCTGGTACTAGAGTCTGGTACTACAGTCTGGTACTACAGTCTGGTACTAGAGTCTGGTACTAGAGTCTGGTACTACAGTCTGGTACTACAGTCTGGTACTAGAGTCTGGTACTACAGTCTGGTACTACAGTCTGGTACTAGAGTCTGGTACTAGAGTCTAGTACGAGAGTCTGGTACTACAGTCTGGTACTGGAGTCTGGTACTACAGTCTGGTACTAGAATCTGGTACTAGAGTCTGGTACTACAGTCTGGTACTAGAGTCTGGTACTACAGTCTGGTACTGGAGTCTGGTACTAGAGTCTAGTACTAGAGTCTGGTACTACAGTCTGGTACTACAGTCTGGTACTAGAGTCTGGTACTAGAGTCTGGTACTACAGTCTGGTACTACAGTCTGGTATTACAGTCTGGTACTAGAGTCTGGTACTACAGTCTGGTACTAGAGTCTGGTACTACAGTCTGGTACTAGCGTCTGGTACTACAGTCTGGTACTGGAGTCTGGTACTAGAGTCTAGTACTAGAGTCTGATACTGGAGTCTGGTACTACGGTCTGGTACTACAGTCTGGTACTAGAGTCTGGTACTGGAGTCTGGTACTAGAGTCTGGTACTACAGTCTGGTACTAGAGTCTTTTACTACAGTCTAGTACTAGAGTCTGGTACTAGAGTCTGGTACTACAGTCTGGTACTATAGTCTGGTACTGGAATCTGGTACTGGAGTCTGGTAGTAGAGTATGGTACTGGAGCCTGGTACTACAGTCTGGTACTGGAGTCTGGTACTGGAATCTTGTACTGGAATCTGGTACTGGAGTCTGGTACTACAGTCTGGTACTAGAGTCTGGTACTGGAGTCTGGTACTGGAGTCTGGTACTACAGTCTGGTACTACATTCTGATACTGGAGCCTGGTACTACAGTCTGGTACTAGAGTCTGGTACTTCAGTCTGGTACTAGAGTCTGGTACTGGAGTCTGGTACTACAATCTGGTACTACATTCTGGTACTGGAGCCTGGTACTACAGTCTGGTACTAGAGTCTGGTACTACAGTCTGGTACTAGAGTCTGGTACTACAGTCTGGTACTAGAGTCTGGTACTAGAGTCTGGTACTACAGTCTGGTACTAGAGTCTGGTACTAGAGTCTGGTACTACAGTCTGCTACTACAGTCTGGTACTGGAGTCTGGTACTACAGTCTGGTACTAGAGTCTGGTACTAGAGTCTGGTACTACAGTCTGGTACTAGCGTCTGGTACTAGAGTCTGGTACTAGAGTCTGGTACTAGAGTCTGGTACTACAGTCTGGTACTAGAGTCTGGTACTAGAGTCTGGTACTACAGTCTGGTACTACAGTCTGGTACTAGAGTCTGGTACTAGAGTCTGGTACTACAGTCTGGTACTACAGTCTGGTACTACAGTATGGTACTAGAGTCTGGTACTAGAGTCTAGTATGAGAGTCTGGTACTACAGTCTGGTACTGGAGTCTGGTACTACAGTCTGGTACTAGAGTCTGGTACTAGAGTCTGGTACTAGAGTCTGGTACTAGCGTCTGGTACTACAGTCTGGTACTGGAGTCTGGTACTAGAGTCTAGTACTAGAGTCTGGTACTACAGTCTGGTACTAGAGTCTGGTACTAGAGTCTGGTACTACAGTCTGGTACTACAGTCTGGTACTACAGTCTGGTACTACAGTCTGGTACTAGAGTCTGGTACTACAGTCTGGTACTACAGTCTGGTACTAGAGTCTGGTACTAGAGTCTAGTACGAGAGTCTGGTACTACAGTCTGGTACTGGAGTCTGGTACTACAGTCTGGTACTAGAGTCTGGTACTAGAGTCTGGTACTACAGTCTGGTACTGGAGTCTGGTACTAGAGTCTAGTACTAGAGTCTGGTACTACAGTCTGGTACTACAGTCTGGTACTAGAGTCTGGTACTAGAGTCTGGTACTACAGTCTGGTACTACAGTCTGGTATTACAGTCTGGTACTAGAGTCTGGTACTAGAGTCTAGTACGAGAGTCTGGTACTACAGTCTGGTACTAGAGTCTGGTACTACAGTCTGGTACTACAGTCTGGTACTAGAGTCTGGTACTAGAGTCTAGTACGAGAGTCTGGTACTACAGTCTGGTACTGGAGTCTGGTACTACAGTCTGGTACTAGAGTCTGGTACTAGAGTCTGGTACTAGAGTCTGGTACTAGCGTCTGGTACTACAGTCTGGTACTGGAGTCTGGTACTAGAGTCTGGTACTAGAGTCTGGTACTACAGTCTGGTACTACAGTCTGGTACTAGAGTCTGGTACTAGAGTCTGGTACTACAGTCTGGTACTACAGTCTGGTATTACAGTCTGGTACTAGAGTCTGGTACTAGAGTCTGGTACTAGAGTCTGGTGCTAGAGTCTGATACTGGAGTCTGGTACTACAGTCTGGTTCTGGAGCCTGGTGCTACAGTCTGGTACTAGCGTCTGGTACTACAGTCTGGTACTAGAGTCTGGTACTGGAGTCTGGTACTAGAGTCTAGTACTAGAGTCTGATACTGGAGCCTGGTACTACAGTCTGGTACTAGAGTCTGGTACTACAGTCTGGTACTAGAGTCTGGTACTACAGTCTGGTACTAGAGTCTGGTACTACAGTCTGGTACTAGCGTCTGGTACTGGAGTCTGGTACTGGAGTCTGGTACTACAGTCTGGTACTGGAGTCTGGTACTGGAGTCTGGTACTACAGTCTGGTACTAGAGTCTGGTACTACAGTCTGGTACTGGAGTCTGGTACTGGAGTCTGGTACTGGAGTCTGGTAGTATAGTATGGTACTGGCTGTCTGGTCCTGTAGTCTGGTACAGTGGTACTGGAGTATGGTTTTTGGGACTGGTACTGAAGTCTACTAGTAACAGTCTCTCATTTTGTTTTTGTACTCAGGAAAAATCCTGCTGTGTTCAGACACCAAGTAAAGTTTTGCACATCATGACTCAGTTGTGATTTATAGAGTTTTATCTCAATTTAAAACGAATGTCCTCATAAGTGGACATCATTTTTCTCAGAAACTACATCAGGTAAAAAGATCATTTTTTGTTTTGACATTCATCAGGTCCCAATCAGTCCAAATAGCTAAGAGAAATTAAAAACGCAGTCATGAAACAGTTCGGGTGTAATGCTTTCCTAGGAATTTGTATCCAAACAGTGCATCTTTAAGAAAAATGGTGCAAATTTAGCAATTTTATTTTTTATGTCCTCTTGGTTCACTTTACATTCCTTTGTTGTTGTTTTAAATAATAATAATAATAATAATAATACCTCAAACTTATATAGCGCTTTTTCGGACACTCAAAGACGCTTTACAAACAGAGCAATGAACACAATTAATAAACACACAATCTAAGAACACTTATGGCAAGCTAATTAAAGGGTGCTGGTGAGGATGATGAAGAAGGGAAAGCCTGTTTGAATAGGTGGGGTTTGAGCAGTGACTTGAAAGTGGAGAGAGAGTCGGAAATCCTGATGTTTTGTGGTAGAGAATTCCAAAGAGTTGGGGCAGCAGCGGCAAATGCTCTATCCCCCATGGTTCGATGTTTTGTTCTTGTTGGCGAGAGGAGACGGGAGTCAGCAGAGCGGAGGTGACGGTAGGAGAATGACGATGGAGAAGTTCAGTGAGATAAGGGGGATTCAGGTTATTGAGGGATTTGTAGGTGATGAGGAGCAGTTTGTAATGAATCCGGTGTTGAACTGGGAGCCAGTGGAGTTGTTTGAGGACAGGAGTTATGTGGTCTCTGGAGCGGTGTGGGTGAGTAGACGTGCTGCTGAGTTTTGGATGTACTGTAGTTTGTGTAAGGCCGTGGAAGGAAGTCGTAGAGGATGCTGTTACAGTAGTCCAGTCTGGAGGTAATGAAGGCAGAGATGAGTATTTGAGCAGTGGAGTGAGAGAGGGATGGGCGGAGACGGGCGATGTTACGGAGGTGGAAGAACGATGTCCTGGTGATGTTATTGATGTGAGATTTGAAGGAGAGGGAGGAGTCAAAGATGACGCCAAGGTTGCGAACTGTAGAGGAGGGTGTGACTGTGTGACCGTCGATTAGGAGGGAGATGTTTTGAGCAGAGGATAAGAGGGATTTGGGACCAGTTATAATGAGTTCAGTTTGTTGCTGTTGAGTTTTAGAAAGTTGGTGTCTAACTTTAAGCATTAAGCGTTTCATGTTTTATTATTATAGAACACAAACATGTTTTGTCAATATTGCCTTCTAAAATGCTGAGTTATGCTATTTTTGGATATCATGCTCAAAAGATATTTTTTTAAGTAACTTAATGGAACTCTCTTCACTGAATCAATGCCTTCAGGGGATCTTCACTAATCAACTGTGTCAGTCATAGATCAACATTATTGAAATACATATAATTATATATATATATATATATATATATATATATATATATATATATATATATATATATATATATATATAATGTGTGAATGTATTATAGAATTTATTGTTGATAAATCTTTGTCTAATATTAAAAATAACTCCAAATGCAAGACTTGTTCAAAGAGTGAACATTGTAGTCCAAATGATTTCTTCCAGTATATTAAGGGATGTGACTGATGCTCCTAAGCCCTGAGCTTTAGTTTTAATCTCACCTTGCTCTTTGGACTGGTTGAACCTCATCAGCATAAAAAGTGCTTTTGAACAGTCGGTGGCTCAAAAGTTTTAAAAATATTAAAATGTTTAACTTTTTCCTAAATCAGGATGTGAAACATTCAGGTGAACAGGATGACAGGTGATGTGAAGGAGACAACCCACAGGTCCAAAAGGTCGGGTTTAGTTATGGTTCAAATAACGACACATCAGCATGTTTATGAGTAAGGCATCATGTAGTTTATGACACTTTTATTCTTGTTGATTTGAATTTCTAACACCAAACACTGTTACATGAAACTAATGAAACATTACAGACAATATTTAACTTTATTGAACGTGTGTGACTTTCTATAAGAACCCATTTATCACATTAAGTTCTCAACAGCTGCAGCAGCAAGAATTAAGAGAAGAAAAAGCACTGATGTTTTAGCCTGGCAAGCCAGTCTAAAGTCTGCAGAGCAGAACTGAAGGTCTAGTTCACGAGACCACTGATACTTATCTGTCAACGAAAAAGACATTTTGTGCCCCCAAACATTTAAAGACTCATAAAAACAATGGTTTGAAACACAAACAGATTCCAGTTCTTGAGAAATCAAAATGAAGATGAGAGTGCATAACTGTGTTTTGGTTTATGAGTGTAAAAATACAGATCCCAAACATTAACCCTCAGCAAAGGGAGCTGATCTCACTTTTGCTGCAGCCCCACTTGCAGCAGGCGTTGGACAGACCCACCACCACATCCCGACCCTTACGGTCAGCTTTACGAAGAGCCTCCAGGATCTCATCAGTGATGAAGGAGCGCGTAGACCTGCTGAACACTCCCTCCTGGTTGTTTCTGGACGTGAAGCTGAGATCTTTGTTTCTCTGGAGAAGACTTTCCACTGCGAAGCTGGGATTTAAACCCTCTGAGGACTGGTCCTGATGGGAACTGAACGGGTCCTCTGATACATCTGCTGGAGGGGGGGGAGGCTAATCAAACACTGGAGAATCTTTTTTCAACTCTAATAAATTGAACAATAGACCATTTGTTCTGTCGTTACTGTGATAGATAAGAGAATGTCAGCAGTTGGTTTTCAGAGTTACAGCGAACTGCAGCTCAGATTTTGGAAGTGGGAAGTTTTTAAATCAGCTGTTAACTTTAAAGTCCTTACCTGGACTCCTGAGGGACCGTTTCCATCGTGATCCTCCACAGGTGAAGATGACCGCCCGAATGAACTCTCGGCCGCAGAGCTTCACGCCATATGTTGGATCCTCCATGGGCTGAGCCTCGGCCACCATCAGACACACTGCCAGAACCACAGCTTTCCACATGATGCCACCAGCAAATAGCCTGGTAAACCAGACTATATATGTAATATGTAGAAGTCTGCAGAGCAGAACTGAGGTCTAGTTTACGAGGCTAACAAGCAAAGACAACAAGGACGTAGTATTACAAATCAGAGAGGACTCTTTGCTTTCAGTCCGTCTGTTTGCATTAGCTGTGGCTCTGCAGGTGACCCAGTGGTGGTTTATAAAGGCGTTTGGAGCCATGCATGCAGACGCTCACACTGCGCAGACAGGCCTTTTCCAACAGAGAAAGAGATTTGATAGGGAGATACGATGTGAGACCTTTATGCAAACAAAAGGCAGAGTAAAGGTGGTCTAATCAACTAATGTGTTCGAGGTTTCTGGGATCCTGCTTCAGCCTGACGTTTACTAGTCACCTTTAATAATCCTGAATTCAAGGCTTTTTACATTAGGTTGCATTTAATTAAATGTTCTAAAATCATCAAAGAATAACAAAAAATGAATAAAACCTTAAAGGAACATTATGCATTCAGGTTAAAAAAAGATACAATTTTTTTTAGTAGTCTAAATCCTTTGAGAGTGTAAAATTTATTATGGTAGAGTTCAAAGTGTGTTGACTTTTATGGTTACTAAGAGAATACATTTAGTTTCTCCTGAAACAAAGACCTGAACACTAAATAATTCCCCCATTAAATGTGTTATTCCCTTGGATCTTTACTGTGACCCTCTGGCCTGAGATTATACTGGTTCCCTTTTATTAAATGACTTTTTGTGAGCCCTTTGCCAAAAGGTGAGCAGGAAGGACTGAGACAGGTCCGGTGACATTTTCAGACACAGATAACACACAAGTCTCATTATGAGTCACTAAAACATAAACCACATCTTTATCTGTATCCACACTGTCAAAGGTCACTCATTTAGGAAACGACAATAGATGGTGAATCTGTAATTAATGCAGTGATAGAAAGCCAACAAAATGGCATTTTGGGAGGGTGGTCACCCTAACGCTCATTAGCATATGGCCATGTGGAGGTCACCGGAGCAATATCCAAATGTTGTGAGTTATACTTTAAAAAAATAAATGTGTCAAGTCTTTAATTAACCTTGTTATGTCACAACTCAGTGAGTCGCCTCTTTAGGGCAGTGGTTCCTAAAGTTGGGTCAGAACCCCACTGTGGGTCCTTACAGTGTAGGGTCCTGGGATGATCCCCTGAAACACTATTTAACGTACAATCAGTACTGATAATAGAGTAGTTTGATCATAATTATGTCTGGACAATAAAATAGTAGTGATAAATAGATATGGGTTGTTATGGCTTGTTGCATTGTCATTAAACTCTTATTTGTCTTATTAGCATAAAAGTTTGAAAGCTCATCTTTACGGCAAGCAGTGGCAAAAGTTTTAGTGTAAAAATACACGGCAGAAAATATATAATGTAATCTAATATTAGACGTACATCAAGAATGTAAGAAATAAGTTATAAAATGCATCTAAATTCAATGTATTTTGTCCTGTTTTCCCTTGTTTCTATCTAGTTTAGAGCCTTCTAACTTTAACTCTTTCCAGACGTGATGGCGTGTACATGTTAGAGGTAGATGATATGATAGTAAAAAGATAAGTCAAGGTAAGAAGGAGTAGGTCTATTGTTTTTACTGTTCCACCACCAATGGGCGTGGAAGGCTTTGTAGTAACCAGAAGATGAGCGCTGTGACTTTAAGACGTGTTGGCCTCGCTCAGCCAATCAGCGTGAGGAAGGAGGAGGAAGGGAGCGGGTGGGTAGCAACAGTTGCCCTGGTGAGGACGAAGCGCCATAGCCACGGTAGCCCTGGCGACCAGAACCCAGCAACGAGAATCAACAACAACAACTGAATCCGCCATAAAATTAAACACGATATTTGTGATCTGCGGGGGATTCAGAGGCGAAGCTTCAGGTACAGGAACATTTTCATTCTCTCACGCTTCAACTGAATTGTGCTGTTTTCCTCCTTGTTGTTTGAGTCAGTGGCCACAACAAGCATCTGCCTCCCAGCACTGAGGGTAGCCTGAGTTACGTTAGCCGGTAACACGCTGACCGTGTGGCGTGGACGCGGAGCTTAGTGTGTACATGTCACTGGAATGACACGGAGTGCTGCCTGCCATGACGACGCAGCCTGAGATGCATAGCAAGCAGGCCGTTGTTATGGCGATGTCAAAAGCAAAAGCTACAAAATGGCGGTTGTTGTAGAGACCAGCTAGCTTGCTGCTCGCTAGCGCACCAGTCCTGTCACGACCAGCGTGCTGCTTCCAGCTCGTGTGTGTTGGGTCTCCAGACACCGAACGGGTTGTTGTTTTGGGTTTATAATGTTCAACAGGGTTTAACCCGCTGGGTTTTTCTGTTAGCCGACCCAGCGCTAAGCTAATGACGTTTATGTTCCAAACTAAAGGCGACTGGAGCCACTGCGGCTAAAAGTACCGCCTCCTCATGTTAGGGGTTAGGGTGTAGGGTTTAGGGTGTAGGGGTTAGGGTTTAGGGTTAGTGAGGTGGAGGAATGAGTGAAACTAGAGACGCTGTGACAGGTGCACGTTAACGTTAAAGGGGCGTGGCTACGGAGGGCGTTCTGCAGGTTGACCTCTTTGTTTACTTTATAAAAGTTTTATGCTTGTTGTGGATCATTAAACTAGGATAAATACTATCATTTATACCAGAGACCCACAATAACTACTATCAAATGACTGTGAGTTACTTAATACAACGTTATATTTAGTACTCATTACTTCATCAGTTACATTAAAAAATTAATGACTGCATTTACAAAATAACTCTTTATTTACTGTAAATACAGCATGTTTATAATTCACAATAAATGATTAATTATCTATCTGGATTACACAAATAGTAGCGGTTATAAGTACACTGTGTGTGTTCTAGTACTACTATTCCTATGATTTTCATAGAAACAGGTCATTCTGTGTGTACATTGCTGTAAAAATATTTGTTTACATATTTCATCAGTTTTTGTTACACTTAAATCTTTCAGACCATTAAAAACAATTTCAATATCAAAAACAAAATACAGTTTTCAAATAAGAGAAAAAGTATTTTCAAACCCTCCTGACTTGATGCTTGAAGCACCAGTCTTCTGAATGTGATGACGCTCTGGTCAGAAACCACTGATGACGAGTCTGGTGTCACTGGGGAGGAGTTCTGTCCCAGTCTTCTTTACAGAATGGGTTCACGTCAACCACATAGAAGAATTCTCAAACCTGTTTAAATGGTACCGCAAATGGTAAATGTCTTGTACTTGTACAGCACTTTCTAAGTCCTAGAACCCCCAAAGCACTTCACACTACATAGACACATTCACACACACACACTCACACGCTGATAGCCTGTTAAAGGTCGAAGGTCAGACATTCCTTCAGGATTTTCAGGTTGACAGCAGAAGTCATGGTTTGATTTTGGTAAATGTAAGATGGATCTTTGTGTTCATGTTGGCCAGCATAGGCTCTGGAACTCTTCATGGAGGTAATGAGGGATATCTTTTTATTTTTGAAATGTTCATCTCCTTCCTATTGTCAGGCAGATTCTATTGAAGTGATTTCTTAAATCTAGAGGTCTGGTAGTAATCAGACCTGGGTGTGACTGTTGGAACTGAGCTCAGCTTTCCAGGTAATATGGTTCCTCACAATTCAACTCTGGTTTATCAAGAAGGGTGATTACCTTTTCACATAGAGACAGGTTGGGTTCTCTTTTAATTTAATGGAATAATTCTTTGAACCAACCTCAGATAAAGTAGATGGATGTATGAATGGATGGATGATTAATGGATGATGGAGCGATGATGGATGGATGGATGATGAATGATGATGATGATGATGATGGATGACGATGATGAATGATGATGATGATGATGATGATGATGATGATGGATGATGTATGATGATGATGATGGATGATGATGATGATGATGGATGATGATGGATGATGAATGATGATGATGGATGATTGATGGATGATGATGATGATTGATGGATGATGGAGCGATGATGGATTGATGGATGATGGATGATGATGATGATTGATGGATGATGACGATGGATGATGATGATGATGATGGATGATTGATGGATGATGAAGGATGATGGATGATGATGATGATGATGGATGATGATGATGATGATGATGATGGATGATGATGATGATGATGATGGATGATGATGGATGGTGATGATGATGATGGATGATGATGATAGATGATGATGATGGATGATGATTATGATGATGGATGGTGATGATGGATGATGATGATGGATGATGATGATGATGATGATGATGGTGGATGATGATGGATGGTGATGATGATGATGATAATAGATGATGATGATTGATGATGATGGATGATGATGGATGATGATTATGATGATGATGGATGATGATGATAGATGATTGATGGATGATGATGGATGATTGATGGATGATGATGGATGATGAATAATGGATGATGATGATGATGATGGATGATGGATAGATGATCGATGGATGATGGATGGATGATGATGGATGATTGATGGATGATGATGATGATGGATGATGATGATGATGATGATGGATGATGATGGATGATTACGATTGATGGATGATGATGGATGATGGATGGATGATTGATGGATGATGATGGATGATGATGATGATGATGGTGGGTGATGATGATGGATGATGATGAATGATGACGATGATGGATAATGATGAATGATGATTATGAGTGATGATGATGATGGATGATGATGATGGATGATGAATGGATGATGATGGATGATGATGGATGATGATGGAGAATGGACGATGATGGATGATGATGGACGATGATGATGGATGATGGATGATGATAGATGATGATGGATGATGATGGAGAATGGACGATGATGGATGATGATGGACGATGATGGATGATGATGGATGATGAATGATGATGGATGATGATGATGATGATGGATGATGATGGATGTTGGATGATGATGATGATGGATGATAGATGTTGAATGATGGATGATGATGAATGATGATGGATGATGATGATGATGATGATAGATGATGATGGATGATGATGGATGTTGGATAATGATGATGGATGATGATACATGTATGATGAATGATGATGATGATGGATGATGATGATAGATCATGGATGATGATGATGGATGATGATGATTGATCATGGATGATGATGAATGATGGATGATGATGATGGATGATAGATGATGGATGATGATGAATGATGGATGATGATGATGGATGGATGATGGATGATGATATAGATGATGATGATATAGATGATGATGATGATGGATGATGATGATGGATGATGATGAATGATGGATGATGATGGATGATGATGATGATGGTGGATGATGAATGATGATGATGATGAATGATGATGGATGATGATGATGATAGATGATGATGATGATGGATGATGATGGATGTTGATGATGATGATGGATGATGATGGATGGTGTTGATGATGATGGATGATGATGATGGATGATGATGGATGGATGATGATGATGATGATGATGATGATGATAGATGATGATGATGGATGATAGATGATGGATGATGATGAATGATGGATGATGATGGTGATGATGATGATGATGGATGATGGTGATGATGATGATGGATGATGATGATAGATGATGATGATGGATGATGATTATGATGATGGATGATGATGGATGGTGATGATGATGGATGATGATGATGAAGATGGATGATGATGATGGATGATGATGATAGATGGTGATGATGGATGGTGATTATGATGATGGATGATGATGGATGATTACGATTGATGGATGATGATGGATGATGGATGGTGATGGGTGTTGATGATGATGATGGATGATGATGGATGTTGGATGATGATGATGATGGATGATAGATGTTGAATGATGGATGAGGATGAATGATGATGGATGATGATGATGATGATGATGATAGATGATGATGGATGATGATGGATGATGATGGATGGTGATGATGATGATGGATGATGATGATGGATGATGATGAATGATGGATGATGATGGATGGATGATGATGGTGATAGATGATGATGATGATGATGGATGATGATGATGGATGATGATGGAGGGTGATGATGATGGATGATGATGGATGATGATGGTTGATGTTTGATGATGGATGATGGATGATGATGATGGATGGATGATGATGATGGTGGATGATGATGATGATGATGATGATGATGATGATGGATGATAGATGATGGATGATGATGAATGATGGATGATGATGGATGGATGATGATGATGATGATGATGATAGATGATGATGATGATGATGATGATGATGATGATGATGATGGATGAGGATGATGGATGATGATTATGATGATGGATGTTGATGATGGTGATGATGGATGATGATGATGGATGATGATGGATGATTGATGGATGATGATGATGATGATGGATGATGAATGATGATGATGATGGATGATGATGGACGATGATGATGATGGATGATGATGATGATGGATGATTGATGGATGATGATGATTGTGGATGAGGATGATGGATGATGGATGATGATGATGGATGATGATGATTGATGATTGATGATGATGATGATGATGTTGATGATGGATGATGATGATGGATGATAGATGATGGATGATGATGAATGATGGATGATGATGATTGATGGATGATGATGGATGATGAATAATGGATGGTGATGATGATGATGGATGATGATGATGATGGATGATGATGGATGATGATTATGATGATGGATGATGATGGATGGTGATGATGGATGATGATGATGGATGATGATGATGGATGATGATGGATGATGATGATGATGATGGATGATTGATGGATGATGATGATGATGATGGATGATGGATGATGATGATGGATGATGATGAATGATGGATGATGATGGATGGATGATGATGATGGATGATGATGATAGATGATGATGATGATGATGGATGATGATGATGGATGATGATGGATGGTGATGATGATGATGGATGATGATGATAGATGATGATGGATGATGATGATGGATGGTGATGATGGATGATGATGATGGATGATGATGGATGATGATGATGATGATGATGATGGATGATAGATGATGGATGATGATGAATGATGGATGATAGATGATGGATGATGATGAATGATGGATGATGATGGATGGATGATGATGATGATAGATGATGATGATGATGATGATGATGATGGATGATGGTGATGATGATGATGGATGATGATGATAGATGATGATGATGGATGATGATTATGATGATGGATGATGATGGATGGTGATGATGGATGATGATGATGGATGATGATGATGATGATGATGATGATGGTGGATGATGATGGATGGTGATGATGATGATGATAATAGATGATGATGATTGATGATGATGGATGATGATGATGATGGATGATGATTATGATGATGATGGATGATGATGATAGATGATTGATGGATGATGATGGATGATTGATGGATGATGATGGATGATGAATAATGGATGATGATGATGATGGATGATGGATAGATGATCGATGGATGATGGATGGATGATGATGGATGATTGATGGATGATGATGATGATGGATGATGATGGATGATTACGATTGATGGATGATGATGGATGATGGATGGATGATTGATGGATGATGATGGATGATGATGATGATGATGATGGTGGGTGATGATGATGGATGATTATGAATGATGATGATGATGGATAATGATGAATGATGATTATGAGTGATGATGATGATGGATGATGATGATGGATGATGAATGGATGATGATGGATGATGATGAACGATGATGGATGATGGACGATGATGAACGATGATGATGGATGATGGATGATGATAGATGATGATGGATGATGATGGAGAATGGACGATGATGGATGATGATGGACGATGAATATGATGATGGATGATGATGGATGTTGGATGATGATGATGATGGATGATAGATGTTGAATGATGGATGAGGATGAATGATGATGGATGATGATGATGATGATGATGATAGATGATGATGGATGATGATGGATGTTGGATAATGATGATGGATGATGATACATGTATGATGAATGATGATGATGATGGATGATGATGATAGATCATGGATGATGATGATGGATGATGATGATTGATCATGGATGATGATGATGGATGATGATGATTGATCATGGATGATGATGATGGATGATGATGATGATGATGGATGATAGATGATGATGATGATGGATGATGATAGATGATGATGATGGATGATGGATGATGATGATGGATGGTGTTGATGGATGATGATGATGGATGATGATGGATGATGATGATGATGATGATTATGATGATGATGGATGATGATGGATGGATGATGATGATGGATGATGATGATGATGGATGATGATATAGATGATGATGATGATATAGATGATGATGATGATGATGGATGATGATGATGGATGATAGATGATGGATGATGATGAATGATGGATGATGATGATGGATGATAGATGATGGATGATGATGAATGATGGATGATGATGATGGATGGATGATGGATGATGATATAGATGATGATGATGATGGATGATGATTATGGATGATGGATGATAGATGATGGATGATGATGATGGATGATAGATGATGGATGATGATGAATGATGGATGATGATGATGGATGGATGATGGATGATGATTATGATGGATGATGATATAGATGATGATGATGATGGATGATGATGATGGATGATAGATGATGGATGATGATGAATGATGGATGATGATGATTGATGATGATGATGATGGATGATGATGATGATGTATGATGATTATGATGGATGATGATGATGTATGATGATTATGATGGATGATGATGATGGATGATGATGATGATGGATGATAGATGATGATGGATGATGATGATGATGATGATGGATGATGATGATGATGGATGATAGATGATGATGATGATGATGAATGATGGATGATGATGGATGGATGATGATGATGATAGATGATGATGATAGATGATGATGATGATGGATGATGATGATGATGGATGATGATGGATGGTGATGATGGATGATGATGATGGATGATGATGATGATGATGGTGGATGATGATGGATGGTGATGATGATGATGATGATGATAGATGATGATGGATGGTGATGATGATGATGATGATAGATGATGATGGATGATGATGATGATGGATGATGGATGATGATGGATGATGATGATGATGATGGATGATGACGATAGATGATGATGATGATGGATGATGATGATGGATGATGACGATAGATGATGATGATGATGGATGATGATGATGATGGATGTTAGATGATAGATTATGGATGGTGATGATGATGGATGATGATGATGAAGATGGATGATGATGATGGATGATAGATTATGGATGGTGATGATGATGATGGATGATGATGATGGATGATAGATTATGGATGGTGATGATGATGATGGATGATGATGATGGATGATAGATTATGGATGGTGATGATGATGATGGATGATGATGATGATAGATGATGGATGATAGATGATAGATTATGGATGGTGATGATGATGGATGATGATGATGATAGATGATGGATGGATGATGGTGGATGGATGATGAAAAATGATGAACAAAAAGCAAAAATATGTTGATCATCCTTGGATAACAGTAGGGCTCCAGAAAGCCTGTAAAAAGAAAAATACACTTTACAGGAAATTTATTAGACAAAGAGTCAAGGAAACCTAAAACAAATACAAGAAATATAAAAATAAGTTAACAAATATTTTAAGAGCAACAAAGAGAGAATATTATAATAAAATATTGAATGACAATAGGAATAATATGTAAAGTATATGGAACATATTAAATAATATAGTAAAAAATTACTTTAAACAATCAAAATTTCCTAAATATTTCATTATTAATGACGTAAAAAAGTATGACATGAGTGAGGTGGCTCATAGAATGAATACATTCTTTGTAAATATTGGAGCTGATCTTGCAGATCAGATTCCTGAACCAGTAACATCTGTAAATGAATTTGATCGTTTAATAGACCGCAATATAAATTCAATGTTTCTTAAAACTGTAGATGAAAGTGATGTTAAAAGTATTGTGGCTTCATGTAAAAATAAGACTTCTGATGATAGTGATGGAATCAATATGACAGTGATCAAAAAGGTGATTGAGGAGATCTCAAAACCATTAACTTTTTTTGTATTTTATCGTTTCAGACTGGTGCATTCCCAGATCAAAAAAAAAATTCTAAGGTCATACCTCTGTACAAATCTGGAAACAAACATAAACTCACAAACTATAGACCTGTGTCATTATTATCCCAATTCTCAAAAATCCTTGAAAAACTCTTCAGTAACCAATTGGACAAATTTATAGAAAAACACAAACTGCTCTCTGAAAATCAATATGGGTTCAGATCTAACAGATCAACAAAAATGGCATTAATGGATGCAGTGGAGGGGATCACTAATTCAATAGATCAAAAAAATTATTCACTGGGGATATTCATAGACCTGAAAAAGGCATTTGATACAATAAACCATAATATATCATTTAAAAAACTGGACCGGTATGGCATCAGGTGGAAATCACTACAATGGCTTCAAAGTTATTTATCTGACAGGAAACAGTTTGTGAAACTGGATGACGTTTGATCATCGTGTCTGGACATTACCTGTGGCGTCCCTCAGGGGTCAGTATTGGGTCCAAAACTTTTTTTGATCTATATAAATGATATATGTAAGGTTTCACAAGTACTGAAGATGGTTCTATTTGCTGATGACACCAATATCTTTTCTTCTGGTAGTGACTTACAAATTCTTATACAAGAGACAAATACTGAATTGATCAAATAAAAAACATGGCTGGATATAAATAAACTATCACTAAATATGAGCAAAACTAAATGTATTGTTTTTGGTAAGCATTAAACTAATCCGGAAATGAATATACAGTTAGATGGAGTAATTATTGATAATAATAGATGATAAAATAAACTGGAAATCACAAATAAAACATGTACAAACTAAAATGTCAAGATCCATTGCCGTATTAAATAAAGTGAAATTTGTACTGGATTATAAATCACTCCGAATACTCTATTGTTCATTAGTTCTGCCATATCTCAGTTATTGTACAGAAATATGGGGTAATAATTACATTAGTTCAACACACGCGTTGGTTATTTTACAGAAAAGGGCAATAAGAATCATTCATAGCAAAGGATACAGGGAGCACACCAATATATTATTTTTACAGTCCAAACTGATCAGATTCAAAGACATCGTGAAACTTCAGACAGCACCAATATTATTTTTAGCAAAAAACAATCTTTTACCAGAAAACATTCAAACATTATTTATAGAGAGGGATCAGGGTTATAAGTTAACTTCAGACTTCCTCGTGTATGGACAACGAGGAAAACATTTAGTAATTCAGTTTGTGGAGTTAAACTGTGGAATCACTTGGAGGGAACACTTAAGAAAAGTCAAACTATAAGACAGTTTAAAAATAGATATAAAAATATAATTTATACCAGATACAGTAATGAGGAGGGTGTTGGAGTTTCATTATTTCAGAATTTTAGAATTATCATTAGCTTATTTTGCATTATCTTATGTAGTTGTTTTTTGTTTTTTTGTTTGTGTTTTTTGTGTGTTTTGTTTTTGGAATTGTGGTTATTTTGTTGTTGTAATTATCAGTCACTAGTATTACTGTGATTATTGTTTTTTTATTTTTTTAACTGTGATTATTGTTATGACCGGAAGCTAATTAATTTGATTAAATAGATGGGTTTGTAAAGAGGGAGTGGGATAAAATAAGTTGTACTTCTTCCCACTCCTTTTTGAATGTGTAAAGCAAAATTGTGTCATGATTATTGATTATTAATTTTTTTTTTTCATATTCGAAAAAATACCTATACCAATGATGGATGATGGATGTTTGTCTGATATTGAAGTTTCTTGCTGATCTGAAACATTGTAGTGTGGTTAAAATGTGAATGAACAAAAACTTTTCACAACATTGTACTTCACACAGTATTTCACACAGTACCTCACTCAGTACTTCACATAGAGTAAATCACTATAGTAGTTTTAAATCAACCAGACTGTAGAAGATTAGAATGAGTCCTGAGTAAAGTTTTCTCTTTACTGGTTTTTTATATTTTCAGTAATCTTATCAAAGATTAAACCGTCAAATACTCCAACCTATAATATAGTACTTTTGATGTAGTATTCACTAAACTAGTGCAGTCCTTGGTTATGTACGTAGATATATAGTATGTAGAACTGATGGTCTAGTTCAGTCCTTGGTGGTTTGTCTGACACACAGAGGACAACAATGACAACGTGTGTGTGTGTGTGTGTGTGTGTGTGTGTGTGTGTGTGTGTGTGTGTGTGTGTGTGTGTGTGTGTGGGGGGGGGGTGGGGGGCAGATATTTGAAAGGCTACAGTCATCCTGATCACATTACAGGTACTGAGACACCAGAATTCTCTTTCACATCCTTGTTTCTCTCCCACATCCCCTTTAGCTGTGTCACCAACAGGTCACTCAGAGCGCTAGCTCCCTGACTCACTCACTCATTTGCATTTTGAAAATGTCCTTCAGTAGTAAACGTTTGTCCCAAGATGAAGTTTAGATTTAATAGGGTTGTGCGAACATGAAAATGAGTACTAGTTGTATGTTTTTTTCTTTTTCTCAATATTTATTCTCCTGTGTGGAAACATGTTAAGCTAGTTAATCTCTTTGACCAGAAACACGTTGTGTTTCCCCCTCAGGGTGATTACCAGCTGCTGTGATGGCGACCTCAGCCTACGTAGGGGAGATCCAACCTGCGGCCCAAACTCAGGGGGCTGCTATTACCGTGACAACACCTGATGCTGCCTCCACACCTTCAACCACTCCTCAGTTTCTTACAGAGATTCAAACTGCTGTGGCCACTCCCACTGTCGTCACCCCCACGGGTCAGACGACTCCACCTGAACAGACCGCCACCGTCGTCAGCGCTCAGAAACCTGCAGCCGGAGGTCAAACCCAAACCGCCGCCGCGCAGGCGCCGCCGGCTCAGACGCAGTATGTGACCGCAGAGATCCAGGGTTCCCCCACTCAGTCTGGAAACGCTCAAAGCACGCCGCAGTACATTGTTGTCACAGTCACAGGTAAAGGTCAACACACCTTTAGTCTTACATGATAAATTCATTACTTGTTTTAAATCTTTGTCATTCTTAGCTGCTGTTTTTAGTTTACTGGTGTAAGTTACCTTTGTTTTATTTAATCTTGTAACAGCGTTTTTATTGTTCTATCCTAGAACTGTAGCTTACTTCATGTTATGAGTCTAAGTGTGGTTTCTGACCCGTGGTTTGTGCTGTAGAGATCTGTCATCCATACACAGAAGGAGGTCTTCTCCTGCTTCTTGAAGTAGTTTCAGTTTTTGGAGCCTTTCGGACGAGTGATGTCATTTCGGTTCTATTCAAGGTTCAAGAAAGGAAGTCCTCTTTTATCCAAAGTCTAAACTTGAATTGCTTGTGTCTAGAGAAATTCCTCAAAGGGCATTTGAGTGTTTTTATTTCTCTGGGGATCTTAATTTTTTTTTACAAAAGTTCAAATAACGATAGAACCAAGTCACCGAGAGACTTTTAGGCTCAGTTTTCTGAGTAAATAAAGGTAAATAAGATCCATTTTAACTGACTGCATAGCAGGATGTCAGCAGTGGATGAAGGTTAAGTCAAATCCTTTCTGTTTGTTTCAGAGGGGTCCCTTCACTCCAGTGACAGCGTGTCAGACTCCAGCCCCCCTCCAGCTGTTGTACAGACAGGAGTTCCTACACAGGTTGTTCAGCAGGTCCAGACAGCCCAGCAGGTCAAATACACACAAATACACCATTAACTTTCAATTCTGTGGCCCAAAATACTTTCTGGACTAAATGAATCTTCATCTCAACAGAGGTCTGTGGTGCAGGCCACCTCCCAGATAGCCAAGACCGAGCCGGGCACTCAGCTCAGTGTCACCAGTCTGCAGCCCGTCCACCTCACACAGGAAGTGAGTCACACACACTTCACAAACGATTCAACTCTTCACAGCTTCATAACTAAATACAGCTGAGAATACATTGACCTAAACATTTAGTTTAATATCAGTCAGCTCACTGTGTCTGTGGTCCAACTCACCGTTTTAGCTTCACTATTCTGAGGACGTCACCACGTTAGCCAGAGGTAAAACACTAGAGGAGCTGCAGCTTCAGCATCTGACAGGAGAGTGTGAATATCTGGCCTGGGTTCCAGGAGGCTACTGTGACCACTGCCTGCTCAGACAACAGGCAGCTATCATGTTCCAAGTAGGTTAGGGACAGGAGGGTCTGCTGAGTGGAGCTGAGGGACGGAGAGTCCGCCTAGCTAAGAAATGTCTGAGCTACAAGATCCCTGGTTGATACAACAGGTGGTTTGTTTTGATACGATGTGTGTGTGTGTGTTCATTCTTTAGGTCCAGCAGCAGCTTGCGTCAGTGCCAGTGCAACATGTCTACACCAATCAGGTGCAGTATGTGGAGGGAGGAGACACCAGCTACACCACCAGCACCATGTATGAATACAACTCTCTTTAACTGTATTATTAGTATGTATTGGTCTTAACTGGTCTCTAACTGGTCTCTAACTGGTCTCTCCTGCAGCCGCCCCACCACCTTCCCGTACACTGAGACCCCCCTGTACACCCAGACCACAGCTGCCCAGTACTATGAAGCTCAGCCCACTTCGGTCTCACAGGCCTCGACTCCTGGTACATCGTTAACCGTCTCTGTGACTGCTGGGACCGCAGGGGGCGTGTCCATGTTTGTGGCCCAGCCCACTAGCGCGACAGGAGGCGGGGCCACCGTAGTGACCACAGGGGGCACCGCCAACGGGTCAGAGGAGGGTGCAGGGTCCAATGGTAGCGCAGCAGGCAGCTATGTGATCCAGGGGGGCTACATGCTGGGCAGCGGCAGCAGCAGCAGCAGCAACGGAGGGGCAACTGGGAACAGTCAGAGCTACTCACACACGGCCCGCGCCTCCCCGGCCACTGTGAGTATAACAGAGGGCGAGGAGAGTAGCGTGCCGTCGGCAGACAAGAAGGTATGCAGAGGCGCCAGGCGCAGGAGTTTCTTCCCGTTCCGTTCTCATCCACACAACCCTTCGATGGCGCACACTGATGATGTCATAGTGGAGTTTTGTCAAGTGGAAAGCACAATTCAAAAAATGCGTTGCAGCAAAAGCTGAGGATGAGCGACTACGTCCTGATGACAGTAAAACTTTAGTCAATGTTTTTAAACTGTGATTTCCTCCTCAGAGAAAACAAAACCATGACCTCATCACTTCATATCATTGCGACTGCATGCGACGAGGGGCATTTCTAACCTGCTTGAAATGCTCCAACACTATAGTTCATCCCAAATTCATCCTCCTTAGTATGAGCTGAGAACGTGTCTGGAGACATCCATCAGTAGTCCAGGTCATCGATTCATTGCATACCAAGGTTGTATGCCACGGCACGCAAACGGATGTGTTTTCATTCTGGAGTGTTGACCCAGCTGTGAGTGGGAATGGACCTGTGTTTGTGTGATTTGATTACTGGAAGACGTGTGTGCATGTGCTGTTTATTACCCTAACACGTGTTGGTCAGAGTGTGTGTATGAACAGGATCAGTTTTCTAACTGCTCCAGCTGTTTTCTGTCCTTTTTATTTACATTGCCTGTTTGTCAGGTACAGTGGTTGCTGGACAACTATGAGACAGCTGAAGGAGTGAGTCTGCCACGGTCCACGCTTTACTGCCACTACCTGCTGCACTGCCAGGAGCAGAAGCTAGAGCCTGTTAACGCTGCTTCTTTTGGGAAACTCATTAGATCAGTGTTCATGGGGCTGCGCACGCGACGCCTCGGCACCCGGTAGGACAGCACACCCACACCGACGTAGCCTATAGGTCAGGATACTTAACCTGGTTACCCAGCTTTCATAACGAGTCATAGAAGCTGAAGTTTATTTTCTAACTTCATTTTGATCGTTAGAAGAAATGTTCAGCATGGTGGTGACAGACTGTCCCTTCACAGCTCGGACACGAGCGTAGACTTTTCTAAAAATATATCAGAGCTGTCTTCTTTAAACTGTAGAGTAGGAAGAAATGTGTGGAGGTGGAGAAACCCTCTGTGTGTGTTTGACTGAAGAAAGGAAGTAAAGTAGGTAATCAAACACTTTGAACAGGATTTAGTTAAAACACTTTTATGAACGACTGTGTCTAATTTACATGATAATACAGTCAAACCATCTCTCTCTCCACCCAGGGATTTTTGATAAATATAATTGATCTGTTCCTTCTAGTGGTAATTCCAAGTATCATTATTATGGGCTGAGAATCAAAGCCGGCTCTTCTCTCCTCCGTCTGATGGAGGACCAGCAGCATCTGGCCATGAGGCAACAGCCGTTCTCACAGAAACAGAGGTAGGAACAAAACACATTCCTCCTTCATATTTATGAGCTGTTCCAGCTCTAAATAACTTGTGTTCCCTTTAGGTTGAAGCCTGTGCATAAAGTTGAAGGAATGACCAACGGCACAGCAGCTGGATCAGGCCAGCAGCAGCAGCAGCAGCAGGGATCGGGACATGTGGACATCAGCACCCAGGTCCAGCAGTACCAGCAGTTCCTAGGTCCGTTTACGTTTAGGAAAATGTAGAAAAATTAACGAATATACAAAAATTACAAATATAAACATATGACATAATCATTGTGTTCTATGATGGCACCTAACCTGTAAAACAGACGTAAACATTACGTCGTTGTAAACCCGCTCAGTTTAAAGGAGCGCTTCGTATCTTTGTCCAGATGCTTCCAGAGCTCTCCCAGAGTTCCCAGATATCGAGCTCCAGGGGAAGACTCTACCAGAGGGGATCGAGCTCGAACACATCAAGAGCTTTCAGCTGCTCTACAGAGAACACTGTGAGGTAAATACGTTCCTCTGCTCCCATCAGAACCACTGTAACCTGTTTCATCTCTTTGATTTCACCATCTTGAACCCAAACGGTTAAAACTAGACGCAGTCATCAACCTCCACCATGGGGCCAAACTAACGGGACTCTATTTAAATCAATTCATTGATTATTAATCTTCTTCATGTGATCCTGTTGTCCCTAACTGCAGTTATTAGGTTTTGATTACTGTGATTTTTGTCTTCTTGTGATAAAAACTATTACTCATTAGATTTTTGTTTCCAAAGGTAAAAAATGGAATCACATTTCAGCTCCACCCTAATGACATCATTCTAAAACGAGCCAGACTCCCAGAATGTTGTTGACTCTGTTTGGTTTGTTGATCCGTATTCCTTCACCCATCGTTACTAGTTGCTGATGTCTGCCGTGTTCTCTCAGGCCATAGTGGATGTGATGGTCAATCTGCAGTTCACGCTGGTGGAGACTCTCTGGAAAACCTTCTGGAGGTTCAGCCAGAGTCAGAGTGGAGACACCACCATGGCTGTGTGAGTTGTTTTGTTCCTGGAGGCAAAAGTTCTGTCAATAATCTGATTTTACTCAAACTAGAAGGAAACCCCTCCAACAGTGACACCGTTTCATTTAGATCTGTATTTGTTGACAGTCATGATGAGTCAGAGAAGCGCCTCCCTAAGTCCTGCCTGGTGTTGCTGTGTAAGTACGAGCCGGTGCTGCGCTGGAGCCGAGACTGTGACAACAGCCTGTACCAGAGCCTGGTGGAGATCCTCATCCCCGATGTCCTCAGACCCATCCCCAGTAAGGCTCGGAGACACGTTCTGTCATCACTATCAAGCTGTTGAAGCCAGATCAGTCATGTCTAGATCTTCAGTTTAAAGTGATAATATGCAACTGCTTCATATTTTTAAATCTTCTCCTTGAGCCAGTCTGTGCTAATCTGACTCTTTACAGAGTTAATGAAAAGTCACTTAGCCCCATCTGGTGGTTAGATCCAGAATACCACGATTGCAAGATCTCCGTCTCCGTCACGGTACCCAGGAAGTCACGTGTCTCACGAGGGTTAGGCTAACCCAATGTGGCTAGCTGTTATGCTAGCGATGGAGTGTTTTTAGCTCATGATTCCTGATTTTTTCCATCTCTCCCTGCTTGAACACAGCTGATTTCTTTGAAGGAGTAAATAACCGCTCCTGTAGAAAGCTATGAAGGCTGAGGAGACATTTCAACAGGTAGATTTAGGCGTTTAGAAGCTGAAACGATCTGGTAACTTGTGTAATGCAGTGATTTAAAACGGACACCAGAGGGCGCCCAAAACAAGCAAAACTGCATATTATCACTTTAATGCAGCTAATCTGCATTCAGTCAAATGAAAACATCAGATTTGTCTCTTCACATTAGCATAAAGCATTACTTCTATAAAACTGGTTTTCTTCCTAGAACATTTTGGACTTAAGTGCTGCTTTAAAAAAAACTCTGCTGTGGAAACAAACATCCTGACATTTACAGAACGTCTTTCTCCTTCTGTTGCATTTCAGTCAGGTATGACGTTAGAGTACTTCGATATACGGGACATGCCCACAGGCTCACTGGACATCTGGGTTTAATTTAATCAGCTGTTGAGTCATTTTCTTCTGCAGAAACTCAAGCATGTTGTTGAATGTTCAATAGCGTGAATTAAAATAACCCTTTAACCTCTCCTGCTGCCTCCAGGTGCCTTAACTCAAGCCATTAGAAACTTTGCGAAAAGCCTCGAGAGCTGGCTGAGCAACGCCATGATGAACATCCCCGAGGAAATGGTTCGCATCAAGGTACTGCCCGCTCATCTGAGGGAGGAGCAAAGACAATGTACTAGAACCTAGTAAACTTTAGGGTTTAACCTAACCCTGTATTTACCTAGTAACTAGATGAATACAAATAAAAACAGCAGCTAATTATTCAGGATTAAACGACTAGAAAGCAGACATCGTTCTAATTTTTTTTTAATTAAATGTATTTCATTCAAAAGGAGAACACAAAACAAACAACAAATGATATACATAAACATTTACACTACACATCTGAATGAAAAGGGACAGAAGGAAGAAAATATCTTGTATAATCTGCCCCTTTTCTCGTCTCGTCTTCTTCCGCTTATCCGGGTCCGGGTCGCGGGGGCAGCATCCCAATTAGGGAGTTCCAGACAGTCTTCTCCCCAGCCACTTCTACCAGCTCCTCCGGTAGGATCCCAAGGCGCTCCAGGGCCAAACCAGAGATATATTTTCTCCAGCGTGTCCTGGGTCGACCCGGGGGCCTCCTGCCGGCAGGACATGCCTGAAACACCTCGTCCAGGGGGCGTCCTAACAAGATGCCTGAACCACTTCAACTGGCTCCTCTCTACATGGAGGAGCAGCGGTTCTACTCTGAGTCTCTCCCGAATGTCCGAGCTCCTCCCCCTATCCCTAAGGCTGAGCCCGGCCACCCTGCGGAGAAAACTCATTTCGGCCGCTTGTATCCGCGATCTCGTTCTTTCGGTCATTACCCAAAGCTCATGACCAGGTGAGGATTGGGAGGTAGATCAATCGGTAAATCGAGAGCCTTGCTTTCCGGCTCAGCTCCCTCTTCACCACAACAGACCGGTTCAGCGTCCATCACTGCAGACGCTGCCCCAATCCGCCTGTCGATCTCCCGCTCCCTCCTTCCCTCACTAGAGAACAAGACCCCGAGATACTTGAACTCCTCCACTTGAGGCAGGAAATCTCTCCCGACCTGGAGTTGGCAAGCCACCCTTTTCCGACCGAGAACCATGGCCTCAGACTTGGAGGTGCTGATCCTCATCCCAGCCGCTTCACACTCGGCTGCGAACCTCCCCAGTAAGAGCTGAAGGTCAGAGCCTGATGAAGCTAGGAGGACCACATCATCCGCAAAAAGCAGAGACGAGATTCTCCTGTCACCAAACTCCACCCCCTCCACACCACGGCTGCGCCTAGAAATCCTGTCCATAAAGGTTCTGAACAGGACCGGTGACAAAGGGCAGCCCTGGAGGAGTCCAACCCTCACTGGGAACAGGTCCGACTTACTGCCGGCTATGAGGACCAGACTCACACTCCTCTGGTACAGGGACTGAATGGCCCTTAACAAAAGACCCTCCACTCCGTACTCCTGGAGCGTCCCCCACAGGGTGTCCCTGGGGACACGGTCATAAGCCTTCTCCAAATCCACAAAACACATGTGGATTGGTTGGACAAACTCCCATAACCCCTCCATCACCCTAGCGAGGGTGAAGAGCTGGTCCACAGTTCCAGTTCCAGGACGAAAACCACATTGCTCCTCTTCTCTCTGAGGTTCAACCATCGACCGGACCCTCCTCTCCAGGACCCTGGAGTAGACCTTTCCAGGGAGGCTGAGGAGTGTGATCCCCCTATAGTTGGAACACACCCTCTGGTCCCCCTTCTTAAAGATGGGAACCACCACCCCGGTTTGCCACTCCACAGGAACTGCCCCCGATGACCACGCAATGTTGCAGAGACGTGTCAACCACGACAGTCCTACAACATCCACAGCCTTGAGATACCCAGGTCGGATCTCATCCACCCCCGGGGCTCCGCCACTGCGTAGTTGTTTGACTACCTCAGCGACTTCTGCCCCAGAGATTGGACAGTCCGTCCCCAGGTCTCCCAGCTCTGGTTCCTCCTCGGAATGCGTGTCGGTGGGATTGAGGAGCTCCTCAAAGTATTCCTTCCACTGCCCGACTATAGCCCCAGTTGATGTCAGCAGCTCCCCATCCCCACTGTAAACAGTGTGAGCGAGTTGCTGCCTTCCTCCCCTGAGGCGCCGGATGGTTTGCCAGAACCTCTTTGGAGCCGACTGATAGTCTTTCTCCATGGTCTCACCAAACTCCTCCCACGCTCGAGATTTTGCCTCAGAAACTGCCACCGCTGCACTCCGCTTGGCCCTCCGGTACCCATCAGCTGCCTCTGGAGACCCACAGACCAGCCACGCCTTGTAGGCCTCCTTCTTCAGCCTGACGGCTCCCCTAACCTCTGGTGTCCACCAGCGGGTACGGGGGTTACCGCCACGATTGGCACCGGCTACCTTGTGACCACAGCTAGCAACAGCCGCCTCAACAATCGCAGAGCGGAACAAGGCCCATTCGGACTCAATGTCCCCCACTGCTCTCGGGACACGGTCGAAGCTCTGCCAGAGGTGGGAGTTGAAGACCATCTTGACAGGCTCTTCTGCCAGGCGTTCCCAGCAGACCCTCACTATACATTTGAGTCTACCAGGTCTGCCATCTGATCCAACTCACCACCAGTTGGTGATCAGTTGACAGCTCTGCTCCTCTCTTCACTCGAGTGTCCAAAACATACGGTCTCAGGTCAGATGATACAACTATAAAGTCAATCATCGACCTGTAACCTAGGCTGCCCTGGTACCAGGTGTACCGGTGGGCATCCTTATGTTCCAACATGGTGTTTGTTATGGCCAAACTGCGACTTGCACAGAAGTCCAAAAACAGAACACCACTCGAGTTCAGATTGGGCAGGCCGTTCCTCCCAATCACGCCCCTCCAGGTCACGCTGTCATTGCCCACGTGAGCGTTGAAGTCTCCCGGCAGGACTATGGAGTCCCCAGTAGGAGCGCTATCCAGCACTCGTCCCAGAGACTCCAAAAAGGGTGGGTACTCTGAGCTGCTATTTGGTGCATAAGCACAAACAACAGACAGTGCCCGTTCCCCAACCCGAAGGCGCAGGGAAGCTGCCCTTTCGTCCCCCGGAGAAAACCCCAACATACAGGCAGAGAGTCTTGGGGCTAACAGAAAGCCCCCCCCAGCCCTCCGCCTCTCACCCGGAGCAACTCCAGCATACAAGAGAGTCCAACCCCTCTCAAGGACTCGGGTTCCAGAGCCAACGCTATGTGTCGAGGTGAGCCCCTAACTAATGATCCTAGGAGCTATGTTGTCTGGGGCACTTGTGCCCCTGGTAGGGTCACCCATGGCAAATTGGTCCTAGGTGAGGGGTGAGACAAAGTG
>SSNR01000528.1:315377-340816 GCA_006937965.1 Callopanchax toddi
CACTTTGTCTCACCCCTCACCTAGGACCAATTTGCCATGGGTGACCCTACCAGGGGCACAAGTGCCCCAGACAACATAGCTCCTAGGATCATTAGTTAGGGGCTCACCTCGACACATAGCGTTGGCTCTGGAACCCGAGTCCTTGAGAGGGGTTGGACTCTCTTGTATGCTGGAGTTGCTCCGGGTGAGAGGCGGAGGGCTGGGGGGGGCTTTCTGTTAGCCCCAAGACTCTCTGCCTGTATGTTGGGGTTTTCTCCGGGGGACGAAAGGGCAGCTTCCCTGCGCCTTCGGGTTGGGGAACGGGCACTGTCTGTTGTTTGTGCTTATGCACCAAATAGCAGCTCAGAGTACCCACCCTTTTTGGAGTCTCTGGGACGAGTGCTGGATAGCGCTCCTACTGGGGACTCCATAGTCCTGCCGGGAGACTTCAACGCTCACGTGGGCAATGACAGCGTGACCTGGAGGGGCGTGATTGGGAGGAACGGCCTGCCCAATCTGAACTCGAGTGGTGTTCTGTTTTTGGACTTCTGTGCAAGTCGCAGTTTGGCCATAACAAACACCATGTTGGAACATAAGGATGCCCACCGGTACACCTGGTACCAGGGCAGCCTAGGTTACAGGTCGATGATTGACTTTATAGTTGTATCATCTGACCTGAGACCGTATGTTTTGGACACTCGAGTGAAGAGAGGAGCAGAGCTGTCAACTGATCACCAACTGGTGGTGAGTTGGATCAGATGGCAGACCTGGTAGACTCAAATGTATAGTGAGGGTCTGCTGGGAACGCCTGGCAGAAGAGCCTGTCAAGATGGTCTTCAACTCCCACCTCTGGCAGAGCTTCGACCGTGTCCCGAGAGCAGTGGGGGACATTGAGTCCGAATGGGCCTTGTTCCGCTCTGCGATTGTTGAGGCGGCTGTTGCTAGCTGTGGTCACAAGGTAGCCGGTGCCAATCGTGGCGGTAACCCCCGTACCCGCTGGTGGACACCAGAGGTTAGGGGAGCCGTCAGGCTGAAGAAGGAGGCCTACAAGGCGTGGCTGGTCTGTGGGTCTCCAGAGGCAGCTGATGGGTACCGGAGGGCCAAGCGGAGTGCAGCGGTGGCAGTTTCTGAGGCAAAATCTCGAGCGTGGGAGGAGTTTGGTGAGACCATGGAGAAAGACTATCAGTCGGCTCCAAAGAGGTTCTGGCAAACCATCCGGCGCCTCAGGGGAGGAAGGCAGCAACTCGCTCACACTGTTTACAGTGGGGATGGGGAGCTGCTGACATCAACTGGGGCTATAGTCGGGCAGTGGAAGGAATACTTTGAGGAGCTCCTCAATCCCACCGACACGCATTCCGAGGAGGAACCAGAGCTGGGAGACCTGGGGACGGACTGTCCAATCTCTGGGGCAGAAGTCGCTGAGGTAGTCAAACAACTACGCAGTGGCGGAGCCCCGGGGGTGGATGAGATCCGACCTGGGTATCTGAAAGCTATGGATGTTGTAGGACTGTCGTGGTTGACACGTCTCTGCAACATTGCGTGGTCATCGGGGGCAGTTCCTGTTGAGTGGCAGACCGGGGTGGTGGTTCCCATTTTTAAGAAGGGGGACCAGAGGGTGTGTTCCAACTATAGGGGGATCACACTCCTCAGCCTCCCTGGAAAGGTCTACTCCAGGGTCCTGGAGAGGAGGGTTCGGTCGATAGTTGAACCTCAGATAGAAGAGGAGCAATGTGGTTTTCGTCCTGGTCCTGGAACTGTGGACCAGTTCTTTACCCTCGCTAGGGTGATGGAGGGGTCATGGGAGTTTGCCCAACCAATCCACATGTGTTTTGTGGATTTGGAGAAGGCTTATGACCGTGTCCCCAGGGACACCCTGTGGGGGGCGCTCCAGGAGTACGGGGTGGATGATCTTTTGTTAAGGGCCATTCAGTCCCTGTACCAGAGGAGAGTGAGTCTGGTCCTCATAGCCGGCAGTAAGTTGGACCTGTTCCCAGTGAGGGTTGGACTCCTCCAGGGCTGCCCTTTGTCACCGGTCCTGTTCAGAATCTTTATGGACAGGATTTCTAGGCGCAGCCGTGGTGTGGAGGGGGTTGAGTTTGGTGACAGGAGAATCTCGTCTCTGCTTTTTGCGGATGATGTGGTCCTCCTAGCTTCATCAGGCTCTGACCTACAGCTCTTGCTGGGGAGGTTCACAGCCGAGTGTGAAGCGGCTGGGATGAGGATCAGCACCTCCAAGTCTGAGGCCATGGTTCTCGGTCGGAAAAGGGTGGCTTGCCAACTCCAGGTCGGGAGAGAGATCCTGCCTCAAGTGGAGGAGTTCAAGTATCTCGGGGTCTTGTTCTCTAGTGAGGGAAGGAGGGAGCGGGAGATCGACAGGCGGATTGGGGCAGCGTCTGCAGTGATGGACGCTGAACCGGTCTGTTGTGGTGAAGAAGGAGCTGAGCCGGAAAGCAAGGCTCTCGATTTACCGATTGATCTACCTCCCAATCCTCACCTGGTCATGAGCTTTGGGTAATGACCGAAAGAACGAGATCGCGGATACAAGCGGCCGAAATGAGTTTTCTCCTCAGGGTGGCCGGGCTCAGCCTTAGGGATAGGGTGAGGAGCTCGGACATTCGGGAGAGACTCGGAGTAGAACCGCTGCTCCTCCATGTAGAGAGGAGCCAGTTGAGGTGGTTCGGGCATCTTGTTAGGATGCCCCCTGGACGCCTCCCCAGGGAGGTGTTTCAGGCATGTCCTGCCGGCAGGAGGCCCCCGGGTCGACCCAGGACACGCTGGAGAAAATATATCTCTGGTTTGGCCCTGGAGCGCCTTGGGATCCTGCCGGAGGAGCTGGTAGAAGTGGCTGGGGAGAAGACTGTCTGGAGCTCCCTAATTGGGATGCTGCCCCCGCGACCCGGACCCGGATAAGCAGAAGAAGACGAGACGAGACGATAATGNCTCCTCCGTGAACCGTCACCTTATCGTGGTGGAGGAGTTTGAGTGCCCTAATGATCCTAGGAGCTATGTTGTCTGGGGCACTTGTGCCCCTGGTAGGGTCACCCATGGCAAATTGGTCCTAGGTGAGGGGTGAGACAAAGTGCGGTTCAAAAGACTCTTCATGCAAGTACAATCATCGAGCCAGTGTACCCGGCCCGGAGGGTTACCGGGGTCCCACCCTGGAGCCAGGCCTGGGGTTGGGGCCCGTGAGCGAGCGCCTGGTGGCCGGGCTTTCGCCCATGGGGCCCGGCCGGGCCCAGCCCGAACTGGATACATGGGCTCATCCACCTGTGGGCCCACCACCTGCAGGAGGAACATGAAGGGTCCGGTGCAATGTGGATCGGATGGCAGACCAAGGCGGGAGCTTTGGTGGTCCGATCCCCGGACACAAAAACTGGCTATTGGGACATGGAACGTTACCTCTCTGGCGGGGAAGGAGCTGGAGCTTGTGGAAGAGGCTGAGCGATACCGGCTAGATATAGTCGGGCTCACCTCGACACATAGCGTTGGCTCTGGAACCCGAGTCCTGGAGAGGGGTTGGACTCTCTTGTATGCTGGAGTTGATCCAGGTGAGAGGCGGAGGGCTGGGGTGGGCTTTCTGTTAGCCCCAAGACTCTCTGCCTGTATGTTGGGGTTTTCTCCGGGGACGAAAGGGCAGCTTCCCTGCGCCTTCGGGTTGGGGAACGGGTCCTGACTGTTGTTTGTGCTTATGCACGAAATAGCAGCTCAGAGTACCCACCCTTTTTGGAGTCCCTGGGACGAGTGCTGGATAGCGCTCCTACTGGGGACTCCATAGTCCTGCTGGGGGACTTCAACGCTCACGTGGGCAATGACAGCGTGACCTGGAGGGGCGTGATTGGGAGGAACGGCCCGCCCAATCTGAACTCGAGTGGTGTTCTGTTTTTGGACTTCTGTGCAAGTCTCAGTTTGGCCATAACGAACACCATGTTGGAACATAAGGATGCTCACCGGTACACCTGGTACCAGGGCAGCCTAGGTTACAGGTCAATGATTGACTTTATAGTTGTATCATCTGACCTGAGACCGTATGTTTTGGACACTCGAGTAAAGAGAGGAGCGGAGCTGTCAACTGATCACCACCTGGTGGTGAGTTGGATCAGATGGCAGACCTGGTAGACCCAAACGTATAGTGAGGGTCTGCTGGGAACGCCTGGCAGAAGAGCCTGTCAAGATGGTCTTCAACTCCCACCTCCGGCAGAGCTTCGACCGCGTCCCGAGAGCAGTGGGGGACATTGAGTCCGAATGGGCCTTGTTCCGCTCTGCGATTGTTGAGGCGGCTGTTGCTAGCTGTGGTCACAAGGTAGCCGGTGCCAATCGTGGCGGTAACCCCCGTACCCGCTGGTGGACACCAGAGGTTAGGGGAGCCGNTGTTGTCTGGGGCACTTGTGCCCCTGGTAGGGTCACCCATGGCAAATTGGTCCTAGGTGAGGGGTGAGACAAAGTGCGGTTCAAAAGACTCTTCATGCAAGTACAATCATCGAGCCAGTGTACCCGGCCCGGAGGGTTACCGGGGTCCCACCCTGGAGCCAGGCCTGGGGTTGGGGCCCGTGAGCGAGCGCCTGGTGGCCGGGCTTTCGCCCATGGGGCCCGGCCGGGCCCAGCCCGAACTGGATACATGGGCTCATCCACCTGTGGGCCCACCACCTGCATGAGGAACATGAAGGGTCTGGTGCAATGTGGATCGGATGGCAGACCAAGGCGGGAGCTTTGGCGGTCCGATCCCCGGACACAAAAACTGGCTATCGGGACATGGAACGTCACCTCTCTGGCGGGGAAGGAGCTGGAGCTTGTGGAAGAGGCTGAGCGATACCGGCTAGATATAGTCGGGCTCACCTCGACACATAGCGTTGGCTCTGGAACCCGAGTCCTTGAGAGGGGTTGGACTCTCTTGTATGCTGGAGTTGATCCAGGTGAGAGGCGGAGGGCTGGGGTGGGCTTTCTGTTAGCCCCAAGACTCTCTGCCTGTATGTTGGGGTTTTCTCCGGGGGATGAAAGGGCAGCTTCCCTGCGCCTTCGGGTTGGGGAACGGGTCCTGACTGTTGTTTGTGCTTATGCACCAAATAGCAGCTCAGAGTACCCACCCTTTTTGGAGTCTCTGGGACGAGTGCTGGATAGCGCTCCTACTGGGGACTCCATTGTCCTGCTGGGAGACTTCAACGCTCACGTGGGCAATGACAGCGTGACCTGGAGGGGCGTGATTGGGAGGAACGGCCCGCCCAATCTGAACTCGAGTGGTGTTCTGTTATTGGACTTCTGTGCAAGTCGCAGTTTGGCCATAACGAACACCATGTTCGAACATAAGGATGCACACCGGTACACCTGGTACCAGGGCAGCCTAGGTTACAGGTCGATGATTGACTTTATAGTTGTATCATCTGACCTGAGACCGTATGTTTTGGACACTCGAGCAAAGAGAGGAGCGGAGCTGTCAACTGATCACCACCTGGTGGTGAGTTGGATCAGATGGCAGGGGAAGATGCTACGCTGACCTGGTAGACCCAAATGTATAGTGAGGGTCTGCTGGGAACGCCTGGCAGAAGAGCCTGTCAAGATGGTCTTCAACTCCCACCTCCGGCAGAGCTTCGACCGTGTCCCGAGAGCAGTGGGGGACATTGAGTCCGAATGGACCTTGTTCCGCTCTGTGATTGTTGAGGCGGCTGTTGCTAGCTGTGGTCGCAAGGTAGCCGGTGCCAATCGTGGCGGTAACCCCCGTACCCGCTGGTGGACACCAGAGGTTAGGGGAGCCGTCAGGCTGAAGAAGGAGGCCTACAAGGCGTGGCTGGTCTGTGGGTCTCCAGAGGCAGCTGATGGGTACCGGAGGGCCAAGCGGGGTGCAGCAGTGGCAGTTTCCGAGGCAAAATCTCGAGCGTGGGAGGAGTTCGGCGAGACCATGGAGAAAGACTATCGGTCGGCTCCAAAAAGGTTCTGGCAAACCATCCGGCGCCTCAGGGGAGGAAGGCGGCAACTCGCTCACACTGTTTACAGTGGGGACAGGGAGCTGCTGACATCAACTGGGGCTATAGTCGGGCGGTGGAAGGAATACTTTGAGGAGCTCCTCAATCCCACCGACACGCATTCCTATGAGGAACCAGAGCTGGGAGACCTGGGGACGGACTGTCCAATCTCTGGGGCAGAAGTCGCTGAGGTAGTCAAAAAACTACGCAGTGGCGGAGCCCCGGGGGTGGATGAGATCCGACCTGGGTATCTGAAAGCTATGGATGTTGTAGGACTGTCGTGGTTGACACGTCTCTGCAACATTGCGTGGTCATCGGGGGCAGTTCCTGTTGAGTGGCAGACCGGGGTGGTGGTTCCCATTTTTAAGAAGGGGGACCAGAGGGTGTGTTCCAACTATAGGGGGATCACACTCCTCAGCCTCCCTGGAAAGGTCTACTCCAGGGTCCTGGAGAGGAGGGTTCGGTCGATAGTTGAACCTCAGATAGAAGAGGAGCAATGTGGTTTTCGTCCTGGTCCTGGAACTGTGGACCAGTTCTTTACCCTCGCTAGGGTGATGGAGGGGTCATGGGAGTTTGCCCAACCAATCCACATGTGTTTTGTGGATTTGGAGAAGGCTTATGACCGTGTCCCCAGGGACACCCTGTGGGGGGCGCTCCAGGAGTACGGGGTGGATGATCTTTTGTTAAGGGCCATTCAGTCCCTGTACCAGAGGAGAGTGAGTCTGGTCCTCATAGCCGGCAGTAAGTTGGACCTGTTCCCAGTGAGGGTTGGACTCCTCCAGGGCTGCCCTTTGTCACCGGTCCTGTTCAGAATCTTTATGGACAGGATTTCTAGGCGCAGCCGTGGTGTGGAGGGGGTTGAGTTTGGTGACAGGAGAATCTCGTCTCTGCTTTTTGCGGATGATGTGGTCCTCCTAGCTTCATCAGGCTCTGACCTACAGCTCTTGCTGGGGAGGTTCACAGCCGAGTGTGAAGCGGCTGGGATGAGGATCAGCACCTCCAAGTCTGAGGCCATGGTTCTCGGTCGGAAAAGGGTGGCTTGCCAACTCCAGGTCGGGAGAGAGATCCTGCCTCAAGTGGAGGAGTTCAAGTATCTCGGGGTCTTGTTCACGAGTGAGGGAAGGAGGGAGCGGGAGATCGACAGGTGGATTGGGTGATGGACGCTGAACCGGTTTGTTGTAGTGATCAATCCTCACCTATGGTCATGAGCTTTGGGTAATGACCGAAAGAACGAGATCGCGGATACAAGCGGCCGAAATGAGTTTTCTCCTCAGGGTGGCCGGGCTCAGCCTTAGGGATAGGGTGAGGAGCTCGGACATTCGGGAGAGACTCGGAGTAGAACCGCTGCTCCTCCATGTAGAGAGGAGCCAGTTGAGGTGGTTCGGGCATCTTGTTAGGATGCCCCCTGGACGCCTCCCCAGGGAGGTGTTTCAGGCATGTCCTGCCGGCAGGAGGCCCCCGGGTCGACCCAGGACACGCTGGAGAAAATATATCTCTGGTTTGGCCCTGGAGCGCCTTGGGATCCTGCCGGAGGAGCTGGTAGAAGTGGCTGGGGAGAAGACTGTCTGGAGCTCCCTAATTGGGATGCTGCCCCCGCGACCCGGACCCGGATAAGCAGAAGAAGACGAGACGAGACGATAATGCATTTTATTTCAGACGCCTTTCAAAACACCCAAGGTCACCGTACAATTAAAATCCACAGTAAAAAACTTCAACAAATAAAACCACTAATTTAAACAACCAGCATAAAACAATCAGAATAAAACAGCCATCAGAAATAAGGTGCACAGTAAAAACACAATAAGACAGAAAAATGACAAATTCAACCATCAAAAAATCATTAACCAGGATGAAACAACCATAAAACGCAGCAGTCATTACACAGAGTAGGCAGTTTTAAATGTAGTCAGTTCTGTCTGTAGTAAAGGAGAGAGAGTCTTCTCTTCCTCTGTCTGTGACACACCTCCTTCTCCCCCTTGAGGAGGTGTTCGCTCCACTGTATTCAGCTGGAGTCCTGGTGAGGTGTTCTGATCAGAGGAGAGAATGAAGTTCGGAGCAGACTGGTAGGAGGTGGAGAGATGAAATCTGAGTCCTCCTCTGGTTAAAGCTGGTTCTTCACGTTTGACATAGATGTCTTCTTTAACTCCTCTCTCAAACCATCGGTCTTCTCTGTCCAAAATGTGGACGTTGTCCTTTTCAAAGGTGTGTCCCTTGTCTCTGAGGTGGACGGCTGAGTCCTGTCCTGATGATGTGTCTCTCCTGTCTTGAGACATGTTCTTGTGTAGTTGTTGTTTAGTGTCTCCAGTGTAAAGGTCTGAACAGTCCTCAGAAACAACACCACTGGTCTTCTGTCTGGGAGTCTTGTCCTCAGGATGGACCAGTTCCTGTCTGAGGGTGTTGTTGGGTTGGAACTTTACTGGGATGCTGTGTTTGGAGAAAACTCTTCTCAGTGTCTCTGAGACTCCTGCTACGTATGGGATGACGGAGCTTTAGCGCTTGTTGTCCTTGTCTTTTGTAGCTGCTGTGGAGTCTTTTCCAGATTTCTTTCTTGATTTAGTGAAGGCCCAGTTTGGGTAACTGCAGGTCTGGAGAGCTTCTTTGACGTGTTTCTGTTCCTTTTGTTTCTCTTCAGTTCTGGTGGAATGTTCTCAGCTCGGTGGTGTAAAGTCCTGATAACTGATAGTGTGTGCCCCAGTGGGTGATGGGAGTCAAAATGCAGGTACTGGTCTGTGTGAGGAGGTTTCCTGTAAACCTCAGTGCTGAGACTTCCATCCTGTTGGATTTGTACAGCGCAGTCCAAGAAGGGCAGTTTGTTGTTGTGTGCGTCCTCCTGGTGACCTGATGTTTTGATCCACAGCGTTGATGTGACTGGTGAAGCTTCTACTTCAGGAGTCAGAATCTCTTCTTCAGAAGTTCTTCACCCACTGGTCCTGGATGTCCATCTGACTTGTATCCTCTGGTTCTGATCCACTTACTTCAGACGTTTTTGGATGTAGGTTCTGGAATTTGCGTTGTTGACGTTCTTTGCTCTTTCTGTGTTGGGATAGTTGAGCCTCTTCAGTGAAATTGACGACTTCTTCTAAAACTGTGTCAGTTAGAAGTTCTGAAGCTTTTGTTTGATATCAGTGATCCTGTGGGTGAGGACCTCCGTGGTGAAGTGTGTTTGTCGTATCCGTTCATTTAGCAGTTGTTGTGCTTTTAAAAGAATCCCTTCTGCTCTGTGTCCTTTGATGGTGCTCTTAAGTTTCAGACTTTTTGGAAAAAGACTTTGTCGTCTGCATCTCAGCTTGAAACGGATGTGGTTCCTGTCTGCCAGCTTCCTTGAAGTTCTCTCATACTCCCGTACTATTACAAGGGTGTCTTTCCCAAAATGTAAGGCAATATGCTGATGACGTGGTGTCATCAGCAAACAGAACCGTACCAAGGAGCTCAGATACATTTACCAGATCATTAATGAACAATATGAACAGTTTTGGTCCAAGGACCGACCCTTGTGGTACACCATAATTAATATTACACAGTCAGATTAGACTAGTTAGGATTAATGTTCTGGAGGTTTTTATATTTTTGGTTTCGGAGCCATGATTCTTCTGTATTTTTCCTCCAGGTCACATCAGCCAACGCGTTTGCCCAGACGCTGCGTCGCTACACCAGTCTGAACCACCTGGCCCAGGCGGCCCGCGCCGTCCTGCAGAACACGGCTCAGATCAACCAGATGCTGTCGGACCTGAACCGCGTTGACTTCGCTAACGTCCAGGTTGGTTCAGGCTGAATGATCTGTGTGTCATACGGTGTTGAGTCTTGTCAATGCCACTTTTCCAGTTTGTGGTTCCAGTGAGGTGTGCAGTGTTTCACTTCTAACCAGTAAAGCTTTCATCTTTTTCTCAGGAACGTCCCCTCAGGGCTAAGACACAGAATCATGTATTGACTTGAGTCCTAATTAAAAGTTTGGTTCTGATCTGACTCTAGCCTCTCTTAACGAGATAAAGACAGAGATGACTGACGCCCTTCCTTCGTCTTGCTGTGCAGGAGCAGGCTTCGTGGGTGTGTCGGTGTGAAGACCGCGTGGTCCAGCGGCTGGAGCAGGACTTCAAGCTGACCCTCCAGCAGCAGAACTCCTTAGAGCAGTGGGCCGTGTGGCTGGATGGCGTGGTCTCTCAGGTCCTAAAGCCCTACCAGCACAGCCCTGCCTTCCCCAAAGCTGCTAAACTCTTCCTACTAAAGTGGTCCTTTTACAGGTGTGATGGGTTCTGAGATGAACTTAAATGCTTGTTTTATTTAAGTTCTCTCATGTCCTAACTCTAGTGTCCATTGATACCAGTATTATAAGCATCGTAACAGGAAACCAGTACCTCCCAAAATAGCCTGTGTGAGCATTAGTCACTGACATGTCGGGTAACTGGTCGCTGTGGTCAGTGGACGTTAACCTCTCTCTCTAACTGCTCTTAGGAGGGAGTTTCTCTTCCTTTTCTACTACTAACGTGTTTTAGTTCACATACTTCACTCCTGAAAATAACATCTGACAGGAACACTGTCACTACGTCCAGAGTTCAGCTTCCCTACCAGGATTTAACAAATAAGAACAAAGAATTTTTTCTTCCTCTTTGTCTCAACATTATGGCCTTTTCCTAACACTAGCACTGTATCTGGTTATGTGAGTGAACAAACACTTTAACATTCAGCTTCAGGCCTATCTGATCTAATTTGTACATCTCAGTTTGTAACATGCATGTGAAGGAAGCTCCGGACAGAGCGAGGAGGAGGGCAGGTTCATCTTTAGTGTGAAAATCAAAGGTAGAACAGGAAGTAGAGGAGGAACACCACAGTGTAGGACATGTGACCAGTTAAATACATCTTTACTTCAAGGTTCTGAGCTCAGGGACAGAGGTAGTCTCTGAGGAGATCTGAAAGAAAACCCTGAATCCTGGAGAGACACTGAGTGAAAGACCAAAAACATTCCTACGTTTTGATGTGTACTAAGAGTAGCGTCAAGTTTTAGGAATAAATGAATGTTTAGACACCTAAAAATCAGAGCGTGTGACATCATCACACTGAGGTGAACGTTCAGTAGAAACATCTTTAACCGTGAAGTCTGCTCCAGTTGGCTGACCTCGTCTCTGTTGTACAGTGTCCTGCTGCCAAAAGTCTTAACGTCTGATTTCTAACTGAGACACGTTTGTGTTACAGTCACTTCTAAAGCTGCAATAAAACTGATAAATAAGGGAGCTTCAGGGTTTATTTCCCTTTAATAACTCCACAGAGTAAGAATGTCTTTGTTAGATCGTCTTCCTCCTGTTTTTGTTGAGGGGTTAAGATGTTCAGACAGAAGGAGGGTTAGGGTTAGAAAACGAGGATGTCTAAGTGAAGGAATCAGATGAGGGGTGTCACAGAGACAAACCACTTCCTGTTGTTGTGTAGAGGACTGATATTTGTGTAACAGATCTGTGTCCCTGCTCTCCAGCTCCATGGTGATCAGAGACCTGACTCTGAGGAGTGCAGCCAGTTTCGGTTCCTTTCACTTGATCCGCCTGCTGTACGATGAGTACATGTACTACCTTATAGAGCACAGAGTGGCCCAGGCTAAAGGAGAGACCCCCATTGCTGTTATGGGAGAGGTAGCAGTAACCACACACACAGTTACCACAGTAACAGAAGCCATCTTTAACCACTAATCTCCTCTTTTAGTTCGCCAGTTTAGGTCGAAGTCTGAACACGCTGGATCCTGACAAAGGTTCGTATTAATCCTGCGTCTTCATCAACTTGAACTCCTATTGGTTTCCAAGCATTAGTCATAACCAAACGTATGTGTCAACCATAGAAGAGGAAGAGGAAGAAGAGGAGGAGAGTGAGGAAGAAGGTCAGGAGCTGTCTCTGCCGTCCGACGCAGCCGTGCTGGGGGAGGAGTCTCTGGAGCCGCCGGCCAAGCTAGCCAGAACCGACCAGAGAGTCCTGTTCGCCACCGGCTCAGCTGATAACTAACCAGAGACACCTCCCCTTCACCACACAGATGTACAGAGAACACTTCTTTATACGTTTGATATGTCTGTTTCTCTGGCTGCGTACGGATTGATTGTGTTGGTTTAAACACGCAGCCGGCTGCCTGATGGTGGCACAACACCGTTCGTTACTCCACCATCACTGTTGTTGCAATCGGAGAAGCAGAGTCAGCTGTTTGGTTCTGTACAAACGAACAGGCGTGTTTAGTTTACGTCACACTGAAACCTGCTGCCTCACAGACCCTCCTGAAGTTCTCACTGCCAGATGTAGGTGGTCTTGAAATGCTGCATAGTGTGTATAGAGGTAACTTCTACAGGAGGAGTGTGTAAAGAGGCGTTACGTTTTGACATGATGGCACACATGTAGTGAGCTTTTTGTTTACTGTGTTTCTCTGAGCGCTGATGTGTTTCTATGGTTGTGTGATTGTGAGTCATGCAAAGTGTTCCTGTAGATATTTTCTGATAAATGTTGGATTTTGGAGGCCCTTTTTGATTTAACTCACCTGTAAATGAAAGGTTTGTGTGTTTTTGGAGTGCCTGCTACACACTCTTGTATAAAGACCTAAAAAAGCTTTTTGCTGTGGAACAGGAACTCCTTTTAGTGGCTGCAGAAAAAAGAAATCCTCCTTGTTTTATTGACTGTGATTTCACTAAAGAGGTACTGTTTTATGTTCTAAGTGCTTTAATCCTGTACTCTAAGTTCCTCCGTTGCCTCGTTTTCCTGAGACTTTACTTTCTTGCCTTCTTTGAAAACGTCTTGATTTCCCACCTCCATGTGTGTCACACCAGGTTCCTTTGGTCCCAGATCGTTGTGATTTAGAAATTCTTTGTTGTTTTCGGAGGACTGTGCCTGAGTAAGAATGCTGATCAATTCTACTGTATATTTATCCACTTCTTTTGCTCTTTGGTTGTCACTAAGTGAACCTCTTGTGCAGTGTATGGTGCTGTGTTGTCACACATTGTAAGCAACATTTGTGTACATTTATTGATTTGTGATTGTACGTATCAATCCCGTTTCATATCTGATGACTCTTTAACCACAGACAGGCCTCGGCCCAGCCTCTTTGCACATGTCCACTGTTGTCTTTAAAACTCTATCTGAAATGTTTCTCGTGTACTTTGAAGTTTGACGCGTGCTGTTGGTGGTGAGATGGAGGCGTCAGACGACATGTAAATATCTGGTATCGCTCTGTAGGTGAGAAACCTGAAAGCTTTGTTTTCTCTTCGCGGTCCTCCACCACCACTCATCTCACTGCGTTCCTCCTAATGGCTCGTTTTGCTTCAGACATCCATATTCTTAAACACTGTTCATCCAGACAAACATCTCATTTTTAAATATCTCAATGCTCTGTCTTTAAATAGCTGCAGTGCACGTGTCCAGCAGGCATTGCCAGCCTCTAACCAGCACCTGATCTACAGTGGAGTTTAATGCTTCTGGTTAGGGTCATCATCATCCTACAACATGGTTTAACCAGTAAAAATGTTGACTCATTTTTATAGGGTGTTGTTTCTGGTGTACAAAACTAACTGAGGAAAGAAAACCCCAGATGTTCAGTGGCAGTGTTTTCTGAATTTGGTCTGCTATGAGTATGACTGTGCCTTTGGAGGTGGTAGAATGCAAATCAGATGTTTTTAATTTTAAAAGATATAAATTAAAGACAATTTTTAAAATTGCACTTGTGTTCTCAGTGTTATTTTCTATTAAAGTTCAGCGACCTCCACAGCAGTTTTTATGTTTGAGGCTAACGTTCATTGTGTATGTGTGTGTGTGGAGGGGGGGTCTCAAACTATAAAACTTTAACAGCTTTAGCTGGTTAACACACAGTGACTGAGTCCCAAAATATAAATAAAAGAGCATCTAATTGTTTTATTTGAATCTAATAATTTATTAACCTCAATAAATAAACATTGAAGAAGTAAATTTCTTTCATAGTTTAAATATTTGATATGTTTTTCTTTCAACTTAGTACTTTTCTAAACAACAAAAGATTATTTTACCACATTTATGCCTTCCTGTGTCATTTGCACACCGGTGTCTTTTTGCTGTAAAGATTTAGAAATACCATCTACCCCATATTCCCAGAGCCATGTCTCCAAATCCACAAGACACGTGTCTACATGCCCCTTCCATCACCCTGGCAAAGGTAAAGCGATGTCCACAGCTCCATGGCCAGGACGAAACCCATTCCCTCATTTCAAGATTCAACCAATGACTGAAGCCTCCTCTCCAGGACCCCGGAGCAGTCCTTTACAGGGAGGCTGAGGAGTGTGATCCCCCTTTATTTGGAACACACCCTCTGGTCCTCTTTTTTGAAAATAAGGACCACCACCCCAGTCTGCCACTCCACAGGAACTGCCCACGATGACCACACAATGTTGAAGAGACGTGTCAACCACGACAGCGCAGGGGAGTAACCCTTTCATCCCCCTGGGTAAACCCCAACAGGCTGAGAGCCACACCCCAGCACCTACATGGCTGAAAGCCTGGTCACCAGGTGCTCACTCACCTCCAGAGCAGGACCCCGGGAACCCTCTGGGCTGGGTACTGGGACTCTGATTTTGTATCCATGACAGGTCTTCTGAACCTCTCTTTGAAACAGAAACATCTAAACTAAAACATTATATCTCATATAAACCATGAACTGTAGAAAACATGTCCCGTTTCAGACACGTTGACTTAATAATAAATAACAGAGTTTTACTGATTTGACAGGTTTATTGTGTTTTACATGTAAAAAGTGCAGTTTTTACATGAAAGTGATCAGATATCTACAACGTGTCATTATATGATCTAAATACAGTTTGATCAACGTGTTAAAATAAATCATTGTCCTCTTAACAAACAGAATATAATTATATTCAGTATAAAGGCTGATTAATGAATCTATCTGTTGTATTTCTCATTGTTCTGCCGCTGTCTGGTTGATCTGAGGTCTATCACTGACATCTAGTGGTGAACAACCTCTAACTGTTCTATGAACTCAGTGACTTTACTACTAGAACTGGTCAGAACTTTATTATTCAGTTAATCCTGGTGGACTAAAACAGGTTCAAACAGCTGATATTCAGAATCAATGGTTCAGATTTAAAACCTCCTGAAAATAAACCAGCTCTATAAAATCAATGTGTGTTAACATGTGACACCGAAATCACGAAGAGTTAAATTTGTTATAGATCAAGAATACGTCCTTAATATCAGAATATATTTTAAATCTAACTTCTACTCAGTGTGGTGCTTTAGTTTTCTTCATTTTGTCTGGTGAGAGTTCCTGCATTGAGTCTACAGTGTTTGATGACACGTTCTTATCAGGAACTGGAGGATTTTCAGCCTTTAGAGAACTTTCATCAATGTTTTCCATATAGGTGTCTAAGGAACACACGCTGCCAATCCCAGAGGAGATATCAGACTCTCTGACCCATTCACAGACGTGGTCATGAGATAGTTGATTCCTGAACTCTGTAACGGTCCCATAATCTGAGGGAACATCTCCACTCACTGAAACAGAAGAGTTTTATTCATTGAAACAAATCATTTAACTGAGAAAAAGACAAAAAGCTCTGTTCTTCTGTATCACATTAAACTCACTGTCCGGAGGTTGACTCATGCTTCCTGCCACCTTCACAGAGGGAGCTGTTGGTTCGTTTGCTAAAGCTTTCATTACTCGTTCTATCAGCTCCTCCTCCTTCCTGTTCCATTCTTCTTGGTAAGTTTGTGTTTTCACTTTAGTTGTGAAGCATCCCTTGTTTCGTGTTCTCATGTCAATAACCTTTTGGAACAGCTCTTTGACAGAATCACTTAACCAATAAGGGTTTAGAACATGGTATCTGTTCCCACACTTCTCCAACAGCTCCTGGATGTATCTCCCCTCTCTGCTGATGTAGTCCTCAACAGGACGGTCATTGATCCAGTCTCCACAGGTAAACAGCACCATGCAGTGTCTCCACACTCTCTCTGGAAACAGAATCAAGACCTGGACCAGATCTTTAAGATCTTTCTCTCTAAATGATCTGTGAAGTGGAACAACCAAGAGAAACACATGAGGCCCTGGAGCACACATGGAGACACTGTGGAGAACTTCCCCTTTGACCCAGTCAGGTAGTGTGGTGTCTCTGAACCAGCCTGGTGTTTCAACAACTGTCACTTTGACTCTGTCAAAGCTTCCTTCATGTTTCACACATGTTGCTGTTCTTCTCTGGTCCTGGAAGTCCTACAAAGACATGAAACACATGTAATGGATCTGGTGTGCAGGACCCAAAATACAGATGGAGGCAGAAGGTGAACTCAAAATGTGTATTTATTAAAAGGTAAAATAAGAAAAAACAAGACTGCTTAAAGCAGCACTGGACAGTTTTTAACACTTTAAGTTAGAGCATTAAAATTGATCTCAATGATTATTTAGTTAGAAACTTGACCAGTTTCATGTTTGACAGCACTCTGCTGCCCTCTACTGGCCAGATACAGCACTAGACAGTTTTGAGCCCCGGCCCGTACCTCGTAACTTTCTGCTTTACCGCATAGTAACCGGTGAAAAACACTAGGGGGGGGGGCTCCTGCCGAGGAGGGATCGTTTCAGCAAGCATTTCAGTTTAACCAGATGGTGAAATATAGTAGAAAATAATGTTCTGAAAGATATTCTCAACACCACCTCACAGATAAATAAATATAAAAATAATTCAGCCCGAAACTGACGAGACCTGAATGTCTCCGCGAGCTGACTCGAGCACAGTGAAGCCGGAAGGTAAAAACAACAAACCAGAGAGAGGAGGATGATTATGAAGCGGACAGGTCGACCCCCCCCCCCACGGCCAATGGTGTGTGGCGACGGAGGACCGCTGCCATATTGTTCCCATATCCCGACAGTGGAGGCTCCCCGCTCTCCACGCACTCTCCTCCGGCTCAGTGACTCCCAGCTGTGGCTTGGCTGACACGCAGACCCGAGGCTGAACCAGGTGATGTCATCCCGCAGCTACGCCTGGGTTAATCTCTCCTACACCGACCTGATCATCAAAGCCTTCTTCTACAACACCTCACAGGTAAATAAATCCATGGAATCGATGACGCACAACCCGCATGAAACAGCAACACCAGACCGAATTAGCCTACACCCATGAGCTAGCTGCTAGCCGCGATGTTTTGCGCCAGCCGCCAGCCAAACAAGATCTAAAGTCTGTCAGATCTTAGCTGGTCTACAAGAGACCCGGGGGTTCTGCTCACCAGCAGACCCTAAAGTCTCGTCAGGTTCGCGCTGAATTACATGGTTCGTTTTATTCTGTTCACACACCTGAAACACACACCTGTCTGCTCGGACAGCTGAGAGAGAAAGATAGACTGTTATGAACTTATAATATTTATACATTCAAAAGAAATGTAAAAACAACAACTTGTCTGACAGATTATTCGCTGAAAGCTGTCGCAGACTGGGCTGGACAAAAGTTCAGGTGTGAGATGATTTACGACAGTAAAAGTGAAACTTTCAATCGTAGCCTCCTACTGCCCCCTACTGGTTAAAAGTCACTCAGTGCTGCTTTAACTGAACAGAAGGACTGGCGAGAGAAAAAACAGGACTTGACAGAAAGGAGCAGGATGTGAGGCAAAAAACAGGCAAGACTTAGTCAGTTTAACAGACAATCTGACAATGGGTGACAAGACAAGATGGTTTAAATAATGAAAGAGTGATCAGAGGGAACAAGCAGCATGTGGTTACAAGGACAGGTGAGGACAATGAGTAATTTGATGTGGGATGAGTGAGAGCAGGAGCAGGGACAGCAGGGCATAGAAACAAATCATCCAATCTAAAACACAGACCATGACAATGAACATGCAAAATTACACATGAAAGACAAACACAGGGCAGGACAAACATGAAGTGAACACAAGGACATAAAACAGATATAAAGAAAACCCATGAGTATGAACCAGGACAAAAACTAAACACATGGATGAGGAGAGTCATAAACATGAACATGGAGTAGCCAGGGGAACACAGGGGGCTGAGACCTAACAGGACATATCACAGGGGCCAAAATCATTACAATACCCCCCCCCCACACACACACACACACAGAGGGGGCAATACCAGACACCCACAGGAAACTGCGCAGGGTGGTAGGAAGGGGACCAGGGAGGAGGGCCAGAAGACAAAGCAAAGTCCAACAGGGCCACAGTCAGGAGGGTGGCCCAGAGGCAGCCCCATGACAAAGTCCTGGAGGGCAACAGGGAGGCACATGCACCATGTGGAAAGGCAAAGGAGGGCGGACGGAGGGTGCACAATAAGGCGTGGTTCCAGTTGGCGACGGCAAGAATGCCAGACAGGATTAGCCTGGCAAGTCAGACTATATATGTGGATATATAGTCTGTCTGGCCATGATCCTTTGAAATGACTTGTTCATAGGGGCGGTATGAACGGTTGTTAATCAAACTGTCTTCACATGCTTTTGGATAACACTAGGACCAATCAGAGCTATTTAGCAACAACTGGAACCAGTTGGTAAATTAAACTTTTACCGTATCCCATCGGCAAAGCAGCCATTACATCCTTTTTCAAAATAAAAGACTTAAGTGCCTCTATCTGTTTGCATCTTAAAGAAAAGACCAAATCTAAATTGTGCAAAATTGATGGCATAGCTGTTTCAAACAAACACAGTTCCCAAGCTGCCGTCATGTTGTTTAATTTCAAAGTTGAAACTCTGCCGTCATTAGCTAATACCGCCCACCAAACCATTAGAGCGCTGTGATTGGCCAGGTACAAGACTGACCAGACCAACCAGTGGGCTGCGGAGGTTCCAATGGAGCATGGCTAAACAAAAGTCTGCAGAGCAAAACTGATGGTCTAGTTTACTAGGTTAAGACAGGATGGGACCCTGAGGGAAGCAGCAAGACCACTTGATGGGGTGAGAACTTGGGGTATGACGGTGTGGCCAACTGACAAAACAGGACTCAGGAGGGACATTGTGGGATGGCCTTACAAGCAATGGGTCTAAAGAGTGGCGGGAAGGCCACCCAACAAGGTGAGGCTCCAGAGGGTGGAAGCAGGACCCCTGACGAGATGTAAATTAGGAGGTGGATGGCAAGGCCACCTGACGAGACAAGTACCCTTAAAAACATGATGAGACACAGGATGAAACCATAAGATATTTGCTTTGAACTCGTGGGACTCTTGCGGTGAGGCGTCTGGTGTGACCCACTGGGACTCAGGGACTGGAGCAGTGTTGGAGACCTCAGGTAGGACAGGGGCTCCACCGGGGAACTCAGGACCATGACGTTGACTGAGGGACACAGGACCAGGACCACGACTTGGGGAAGCGGGACCCTGCCCTTGATCTGGGGATGCAGAACTGTCTGTCGGCGGGACCCTTGGGGACTCTGCCGACGAGGCATCTGGCAGTAAGGCATCCAGTGGTGGGACCCTCAAGGATTCTGGCTTTGGTGAGACCCCGATCTGGATGTGGTGTGGGGGGATGTGATATCCTCCAGCGCTGGCCTGGCCCGTACACCCTACAGACATGGGTATGATGGTTCTTAAGCGATGGAGCTGCTGCCAACCCTGGATGGGCAGAAAAAAGGGAGAAAAGTGTCTTTGCTACCTGTGGCCTCTGGTGGTGGCACAATAGTGCAGCAAAGATGTCCCAGAGGGAGTCGTTCACCATCCAACCCACCATCTTGACTGCCTCCTCTCCTGGGGCAGTGTGAGGAATATCCATCAGAACCCCCGCTGGACCTGCATGTGGGGCATCCCCCTGGATTCTTGCTGGACCTGGGTGCGGAGTAGAGGCTGACAATTCTTTGGGATCCCAGCGGGTCACAGGAATCCCGCAGGATTCACGTGAAATGGGAGTCAAGTTATTTATAATCACGGTACTGGGACTAAACAGGAAAATGATCATCAGGAGAATGTGAGAGTTGGGATAAAAAAACTCTAGTGTTTGCAAAAACACGCCGGACAGTCGGACATTATGATGTAATTTAAAAGTGTCCAGCGAAAATCTTAAAATAGTTGGACACTTTGACCGATGTGCTTCTCCAGTTGTTTCTCTGTCTCTCACTCGCTCAAGTTCTCTCTTTCTTCTTCTCTCTCTGTCGTTCTCTCTCGCGCATGCGCCTTTCGCACGAGTGCCTCTTTCTCGTTCACGTGCGTTCGCTCGCGTGCCTTACTTGCTGGGAAATGCCTCCCATGACAAATGTCAAAGTATTCCTGCTGACTTCGTTGCCTCTGATCATTTAGGCGATTCCAATCTAAAACACAGACCATGACCATGAACATGCAAAATTAAACATGAAAGACAAACACAGGGATAAGGACAGTCATAAACATGAACATGGAGTGGCCAGGGGAACACGGGGCAGAAACCTAACAGAACAAACTACACTAAGAGAACACCATCAAAAACAGTGAGAAAACACAACATGGAACAAGGCAAGGCTGTGAAGGAGCAGGCAGAGATGATACAGGGGCCAAAGTATTACAACACAAACTTGGACATGAGACTCGACACGCCTGAAATGATAAATAACTGAAATATTTCTGTTGGAGGCATATTGAGGTACCTTCTCCAGTCGATATGTGTTTATATTGATGTCAAAAATCTCTTTCATGAGGATCATGTTTCCTGTTTTACTCTTTGCTGAACATTTTGGACCAACCAGAACAATCCTGATGTCAGTGAGTTTCTGCCTCTGTCCTGTAGAAATATATTAAGTAGATTTAGTTTAACTTTATTGTTTTGATGTTTGACAAATGATGGTTGTGATCTCACCTCCCAGCAGCTCTTTCATGACTCTGGTCTGTCTCTCAGTGATCGTCTTCATCCTTTTGACCTTCTTGTCTTCAGCCTCTTTCTTGTCTTCTAGTAGTTCTGCTCTCCTCAGGTCAACTTCATAATAAGGATTTTCATTTCCTGCCCACATCTCTTCAATCTTCTCAAGGAGCTCCTCTACCTGAGCCTGATCTCTGTGGTCCACGTTGTTCAGGACATGATACCTGTTCTCACACTTGTTCACTATCCACTGCAGACCTTCATCACTCTCTATGTGCTCCTCCACAGTCTTCTCTCCTAACCAGCCACCAAAGGTCAACAGGAGAATTGTGTGTTTCCAGATTTCTTCTGTAAACAGACTCATGTGTTCCTGAACTGATCTCAGATGTGATGGATGGATCGCTGTTGCCAGATCCGTTACAAACAGCACAGCGTGAGGTCCTGGAGGACACAGATACATGCTTCTCTCCACCTCAAGTTGATCCATCTCACTGGTGTCCTGAAGGTTGTGGATGTAGTACCAACCAGGAGAATCGACCACCGTCAGCCTCCTGCCTGATACCAGACTCTGGTTTATTTTACAGCGTGTTGTTCTGCCTCTTTTAACTTCAAATGCATTTTTCCCCAGAATGATGTTTCCTGCAGAGCTCTTCCCTGCTGACGCTCCACTTAATAATACTAGTCTAAGATGTTCTGGTGGGACTTTTCCACCTGCAGATGATAAAGAATACATTCATAGTAGAGTTGTTTACAGAGTGGCATCAGACTCAGTGTCTGTTCTTTTAAAGAACATCTTGTAGTTTTATTAGAACAGATCAGTGTGTGACCTACCTTCAATCAGAGCTCTGAGTTTCTTCCTTCGTTCCTGAACTTGATGAAACCTTTTTGATGCCTTTTCAATCCAGACCTTCATCTCTTCTCTCAGAGCCTCTCCATCAGCTCTATCAACACAATAGAGTCTGCCTCTGTTTTCTGACACCATTGAATCCATTTTCTCTAAAAGCATTTTGACTTGAGCTCTGTCCTCCATGTTTCTGATGTTCAGAACATGTTTTCTGTTTCCACATTGTTGAAGAATCCACTGCAGAGCTGGGTTTCTCTGGACTTTAGATTCTATCATTTCATCACTACATGGATCAAGTGTAGTAAACAGCATGATGGTGTGTCTCCACACGTCTGCATTAAACAGTCCCAGGTGTTCAATTAGTGATGATTTGACCTTCTGAGTTAAATATAGTTCAACAGGAAAGACCAGTAGAAAGACATGAGGTCCTGGGGGACACAGATGGACACTGTTCTGGATTTCTACCTGATCCAGTTTTATGGTTTCTTCTAGTGTGCCAAACCAGTACCATCCTGGAGTATCAACTACTGTGATTGGTCTGCTGAGAACTTCCTGCTGCCTGGCTTCACTCTGAGCTGTTCTTCTGCTGGTGTCAAAAACACTTTGACCCAGTATGATGTTACCAGTGGAGCTTTTACCACTGGGAGTTCCAGTTAAATCTCTTCCTCCGATCAACACAATCCTCAGCTCTGGATCATGGAGGCTTTGACCTGATAAATGAGATAAAATATGATTTTTTGTTAACTAGAGCAGCTTATTTAGACTTAAACAAGATCTGTTAACATATTTATTATAAAAGCTCCTTGTCTTATTAATAACATAAACACTAAATTATAAAAAGAACATCACAGAACCTGTTGGTACAAAAGTTCATTAAAGTAAATTAAAAGTCAGTCAGGTATGAGTTAGTTTTTTCACACAACAGTAAGTCTTTGCAAGAGGACTCAAGGAGTTGGGAGCTATTGAGTTCAGGACTTTGTATGCTAGCATTAGTGACTTGAATTTGTTGTGGGCGGCTAAGTGTGGAGCTCAATGAACAGAGGGAACGTGCTCTTTAAGGCCGATTGAAGACCAAACAAATGAGTAACGGAGGCAACATGATCTTTAAAGGTCAGCTGGTCATCATATGATTGGTTTGACTGGAAGGAAAAACAGTTCAGTTTTAGAGGTTGAGATGGAGATGATGGGCTTTCATCCATCTCCATCTATCAGCGAGACAGTCGGAGACTGTGAGGTCATCAGGTGGGAATGACAGGTAGAGCTGGGTGTCGTCAGCATAGCAGTGGTAGGAGAAGTCATGTGATCGAGTAATCTGACCCAGTGATGTGGTGTATATAGCAAAGAGAAGAGGTCCTAATCCAGAGCCTTGGGGAACCCCTATGGTGAGGTGGAGTGTGCTCTCCCTGTGATGCCCATGCTAAAGATGAACTAAAGGATGACATGGCTGACAGAGTCAAATGCAGCCGATAAGTCGAGCAGGATAAGTACAGAGGGCTTGGCAGTCGCTCTGGCTTCTTTTAAGACGTCTGTCACTGCTAACAGAGCTGTTTCAGTGGCTCCAAAGACGCCTACGTCTGTAAATACAAATACTGGCTACTAGACTAAACCCGTCAATGTTTTTGAAGATAATCTCTGTGCAGCTCCTGACTTTGTGTTATTTTTCATCATCAGTGAGGTTTGTAAACAACGTGCGGATACGTGTTACCAGAAGTAGGTGTCTGTGGAAATCTATTGTATCATGTTCATCCAGGCGGAGCCTCCAAAGAAACAAAGACAACCTTTTATTTGATGATTGAAAACACTTGCGTACAGCGTGAGGGAGGGGTCAACCATTCATTTTATGACAGTGATTTAAAATGGACAGCAGGAGGTGCTAAAAACAAGCCAAAACTGACAAATGCGTCTTTAACCTCAAGGGAGGAGAATGTGTTGGAGGTTGGAAAAGCAAAGGCAACAAGGGAAGAGAAATGAATGGATGACAGATTGAGGAGGTTGCAGCAGAAAGAAACCATGAGGGTAGAAACAGTGGACCTGCTCAGGAGACTCACTCTGAGTGAAGTAATGGTCAGAAAAATGCAGAGGTGTGACAGAGAGGACCACTATGACACAGTTTCTTGTGAAAATTTGACAGTGTTTTCCCAGCTTTTTGAATCGGAGGACTTTGAACAAGTTTTAGGTCAAACGAGAGCATTAAGGAAAGAAAATCTGATGAGTTCGGACTGTCAAGGTGGATATCCATGACTCATAAGACCATTATGGGACAGTAATGCTCAGGAATGGAAGACAGCAGGGTGTCTAATTCATCTAAAAGTTCACCAAGGTGTCCTGGTGGTCGGTATGATGACCATGAAGAGTTTGACCAAGCAGTTACCAGGATGGCATGGTATTCAGAAGTGGTGTATGTAGCAATGGCTAGCAGTTTTACTACTGTATACTTCCATTTGTTGTAAATAGCATGCCTGTTCCACCACCTCGTCCAGGTGTAGAAGTGTGTGAGAATGTGTGGTTGTATGAAAGTGCAGCTGGGGTAGCATTGTTTAGTCCAGGTCTCAGTGAGAGCCAGATGGTTGGCCTGTGCAGTAATGAAGTCTGCTTTGTTAAGGCTGATAAGAGTGAGAGCAGACGTGTCCTCTTCAGCTCTCTATTGTGGTCTAATTTTGTGGCTTTTGTGCCTTAACTTCTTGGGGAAATCTCACCCCTTTGTCACTGGAACTGGATTACACTGGATTATATTATTTTTTGGGACTTTTTGGATCTCTAAAGGACTTTTAACAGACTAAACTCCAATCCGGCAGAGAACGCTCCGCTGCAGCTGTAGCCTTGAAGGTATCTGCATGTCGCTGCTACCACTTCTTCTTCCTCACAATGATGAATCTATGCTCCTTAAAGCAAATAGAAAGATCGCTGACCTTAAGGAAGATGTTCGACGTCTGTCAAATGAATTAGAAAGGAGAGAATTTCTGCTGTCAGATCTTACCAGTCGTTTCCCTAAACTGTCCAAAGTGATTATTAATCAACATGAACAGACATCCAGAGACACTCTGCTCCAGGACACTATTGCCTGGGACCCCTTATCACGGCCAACATCCAGCCCCACTCCAGACCCGACTTCATCTTGGTCAGAGGTTGTGGTACGTGGCCGAAAGAGGTCCCCTCCTGTTGTTTCCAGCACCCCACCTGACTTCAACCTGTCTAACCGCTTCTCTGCACTGGCTGAGGAAGAATCAGCTGCAATCTCTGAGCCCCTTCCTCCCATTCAATCACCACAGCCTGTGGAGGGAGGTGAGGAGGACAGAGGAGCAGCAGCCGTGTGTCTGGAGCCTGTAGTTCGTAAGAAGCAGCCTCCACAGTCTCTCCACCCCCGGACCTCAACTTCTACTGCCCGACGCAAAACACTGAAGGAAGCTGTGCGTCGACACTCCGCTGGACCTCCTGCCCTGGCTCAGGAGCAGGGCCCCTCCAGCTCCAGCCCTCCAGTTCCTCGGCCCCGCAGGATCACAAACCCAAGATCAAACCCAGAACCCTCTTCGCCTCGTCCACTGTTCTCCCCAACCACTCTGCTGGTTGGTGACTCAATCATCAGGAACGTCCGCTTCTTCAACGTCATCACAAAGTGTTTTCCATCGGCCACCGTTCAAGATATTCTGGAGAAACTTCCAAGTCTGCTGTGCTCCGTCCCGACTTCAGTCAGAAGAGTGATCATTCATGTTGGATCCAACGATGTCTCCCGTCGGCAGTCTGTTGTCACATTACAGCATTTCTACCAGCTGCTGGAGATCCAGAAGAGCAGTGGAATGTCTGTCTTCATCTCCGGCCCGATTCCCACAGTTTCTCGTGGAGATGAAAGTTTCAGCCGTCTCCTCTCTCTCCACACCTGGCTTCAGTCTGCCTGCAGGTCCCTCAATATTGGCT
>SSNR01000529.1:7755-35920 GCA_006937965.1 Callopanchax toddi
GTGGGGGGCGGGGCTTATTTTGACAGCTCATTAGCATTTTTGACAGATGATACCCTCTAATATCTCTTTCAGGCGTCTCTACTTTGTGTACTTCACTTTTCAAACACATTTCCACATTTAGACGACAAGCAGAGTTTTCTTTTTGATGACATTTTCCTGTGGAGGTGACTAAAAGAACGAGATCCTGGATCCAAGTGGCTGAAGTGAGTTTCCTCTGTAGGACGGCCTTAGAGATGAGATGAGGAGCTCAGAGTGGAGCTGCTCCTCCTCATCGAAAGGAGTCAGCTGAGCTGGTTCAGGACTCCCCCTAGTCGCCTCCCATTTGGAGGTTTTCCAGGCGCTGGGAGGAGACCCCAGGTTAGACCAGGAACTCTCAGGAGGGATTATAGATCCTCTCTGGCCTGGGAATGCCTTGGGATCCTCTAGGAGGAGCTGGAGGGACGGATGTCTGGGTTTTCCTTGGATAAAAAATGGATTTACTTTATAAAATGTAGGAAAAAGTATTTAAAAAATCAGATTGTTTTAAAGTCTGTGATATTAAAATGTGTAGAAACCGTTTGCTGCTCTCTCCGTGCTCACAGGAGATTAAAATTTATATAACAAAGATTAAATCATCTCAACAAGCCTCCAAAGACCTGATTCATCCAACACATCCAAACAGCGTTTACTCGTCGAACCCGCTAAGTCCTCCTCCTGTTAATCTGTTTGGTTTGGGAATCAGGAGCCGGTGCTCGTTAACAACAGAAGAACAAATCGAGCAGGATTTCTCTGTCCGTCCGTTACGTCAGATACAAAACACAAAAGCTTCCCTGGAAAGAAGAGTACCAGGAATGCTCCTTCCATCAGGGTTAGTGTTGGGTTTCAGCAGCTGGGTCACACGTGTGCTTTCATTCATCAACCCCAAATTCTAACCTCCTGTTATCAGAATCGTCTTCATTTCTTCATTTAAGGACATTCAGAAGATTTTTGTTGCGTTAAAGTATTAAAGGTTAGTTCTCGTAGTCATGGGAACGCAGCAGGAGGGAGCTTATATGTTTTGATGGATTTTTATGTGATGAGTCTGAATGTGAATGTTTGTTGTGACATCAGTGAGAGTCGGCTGGAGTTCGAGGAGCCGAACGCGACTCGCAGGTGAAAGGTGGACCTGGTGTCTGGTTTCCTGTTAACTGCTGCTGCCAGAACCCGACCTGGTACCAGGACCTGATTCTACATGCAGCACTTTCTCAGAGCTGGACTCTTCATCTGCTCACTTTGACAAACTTGGTTTTTACATGAATAAAAAAAAAAAAATTAGAAAACGTTGTTTTTAACCTGAACTGACAGTTTTATCAGAACTTTTTTGATGTTTTGAATAGGGATGCTCGATATTGGCTTTTTCACCGATATCCGATATTGTCTAAATCTTAATTTCCGATACCGATATAAACCGATACCGATATAAGCGTGGTAGCCATCATTAAAAAAAAGACAAATACAGTATTTAATGCAAGGTGTGCCAAATAAATAAAAATATCTCTAAAACTATACATCAGATTTTTTATATTTTGACATTTTGGGAGAGAGGAGACGTAGCCGAACAGTTTGATGTATAACGTGTGCACGGTATGTAAAGGTCATGTGTGTCATCATTACAAAAACCGATACCGATATTTACCGATATTACCAATATCGGCCGATATTATCGAAAAACCGATACCGATACCTAGTTTTGAACTAAAGTGACTGACTTTCTGTGCTTGATAACAGCGTGGGAGAAATTATGTAAAAGAACTGTGATTTAACAAAAACAGTAAAAGAAAAGTGATAGATGTTTGTGAATGTAGGTGGAAGTATTCTGATATCTACCTATGAACAGTTTTAAAAGCTTAATATCTTAAAAAATATAAAATATATTAAGACCAAACATCATAGCTGGAAGGTCCTGAAAGAGCTAAACATATACATGGCTCAATACATTAAAGGGACACTCCACCAAAAAGTGATTTTTTTTTTGTCTATTGCCATATTCCTCATAGTTAGATCAGTGGGCAAAAACAATTAGTAACCAGTCCAGCCGTTATCCTGATCCAGCAGTACTCCTTTAGCATTAGCTTAGCGTAAAACACTATAAGTGAATGGTAACAACTAGCATTGTGAGAAAAAAGTCATTAAAAAACACTTTTTGGTGGAATATCCCTTTAAAGGAACATTTTTAGAGACTTAATTAATTAATTCTTTATTTATTCTGAACATAAAACATTTTTATACAACACTAAACGATTAACAATTAAAGTCAGAAAAGGAGTAGTTAGAAGTAAAACTTATACATTTCTACCCCCTTCTCACTTATTCTTATCAACTTCTCATATTAAATCCCAAAAATAAAATAAAATTAAAAAAAAATTAAAAATATATATATGAAAATAAAAACAAATATATGTGAAAATGAAAATAAAGTGAGAGAATAAAAAATATATAATAATTATACTAAGTAACAAGTAGATTGAAACTTACTTTTAAAAAAAAATGTATTTCATTCAAAAGAAAAAAAGAATAAAATACAAACAAATTATTATCAATATTTACAATACAAAATTGAATGAAAAGGGACAGTAAGAAGAAAATAAATCTTATATAATCTGCCCCCTATTACAAACAAAATTCTTAATAATTATCTCCTAAAGTTACAGTATATATAAACTCATTTTTTATTAACTTCCTGTTTCAATATTTCCAAAATAAACACAGACACTAACTTAGTTTACACTTTCATAATTTCTCAATATCTTTGATTTGAAGCATCTTTTAAAAACATGAATTGACTTTGATTCTTTCCTTTCCATATTAAGGTTGTTCCATAATTTAACACTGAAATACTCCATTCCTTTGTCTTTGTTCTAAATCAGGTTTATTAAAGATTCTATTTCCTTTCAATAAATAACTACTGACTCTTTTCACAAACATCTTCTGAATATTAGTTGGCAGACTATCAGTACTAGCTTTGTACATGGTAAGTCATATTTTCCAATTCACCAAATCATGAAATTTTATTCTTTTATATTTAATAAATATTTACTTAACATACTTAACCATCCACTTCCTGTATTACCCCATTTAACCCAGCTCATCAACATAAACATCCAATAAACATTTTTTGTATCTTTTCTTAAATTGATTTATATTTACATATTTTTTCTAATCTTCACTCAATCTGTTCCATAAATCCACCCCACATACTGTCGTACACAGACTCCTCTTTGTTGTACGAACTCTGTTTTTTTTTAATTTAATACCCGTCTTAAAATATACTCATCGTCTTTATCATAAAAAATGTTCTGTATATTACAAGGATTTATTTCTTGCCTTAAACATGATGACTGCTGTTTTAAATTTGATCAAATCAATAAATTTTAACACTTGTAGTTTTGAAAACAGTGTGTTCCCTATAACCCACATTACATACAGTCCTTGTTGCTCTTTTTTGCAGTATGAACAGTGATTGAAGATTACTCTGTGTGTTTCCCCAAACCTCCACACAGTCATTCAAGTATGGAGCGATGAAAACAGAATATCTAAGGATTCTTGATTTAGTAAATGTTTTATTTTACCCAAAACGCCAACGCTCAAACAATTTTGTTTGAATATATTTAATATGTGGTTTCCAGCTAATGCTATGGTCTAGAATAACCCCCAGAAATGTTGTTTCATAAACTCTCTCTATGCTTACATTATCTAACATCAGTTTTATCTCGGAATCCACTCTTCGATTTCCAAACAAGATGACTTTGGTCTGATCTAAATGTAACGATCATTTGCTCAAGCTGAACCATTCTTTTCATTTCAATCCCAACTTCTCCCAATATTTGTTGTAAATTTTCCCCAGAACAAAGAGCATTGGTGTCATCTGCAAACAAAACAAATTTAAATTTTCTTGAAACCATAACTAAGTCATTTATATACATAATAAATAACTTAGGGCCCAGTACTGACCCTTGCGGTACACCAACAGTTATATTGAGATACTTTGACATGACGTCACCCATTTGAACAAACTGTTGTCTGTTTCCTATACAACTTAACTTAACTTGAAAATTTTTATTTCATTCCTCGTTTTCTGCTTTCTTTCAGCTCCCCAGCTGCAGGGGGCGGGGCCAAAGAAGATGGGCGTGACCTCTGCGGTTTCCGACGAGTCGGTTGCTGGCGACAGCGGCGTTTACGAACCTTCAGAGCGCAAGTACGCTGGGATTTACTTCTAGGTCGTTTTTGGTTTGTTTTCTACAAACTTTAAAATCACAATTGTTCTTATGTCGGAGTACTTACCAGTACTTAACATACTTGAAAATATTTGATAGTATTTTCAACATTTTATTAGGTAAACAAGTGATTCTATATTTTACTATTTTGACTTCAGATGTTTCTTCTCATCCAATCAGAGATCTTCTTCCTGTTTGGTTGCTTTTTTGTGTATTTATACATACATACATATGTATATATGTGTGTGTGTGTATATATATATATATATATATATATATATATATGTATATATATATATGTGTGTGTATATATATATATATATATATATGTGTGTGTATATATATATATATGTGTGTATATATATATATGTGTGTGTATATATATATATGTGTGTATATATATATATATGTGTGTATATATATATATATGTGTGTATATATATATATATATATACAGTGGGGCAAAAAAGTATTTGGTCAGCCACCGATTGTGCAAGTTCTCCCACTTAAAATGATGGCAGAGGTCAGTAATTTTCATCATAGGTACACTTCAACTGTGAGAGACAGAATGTGAAAAAAAAATCCATGAATTCACATGGTAGGATTTTTAAAGAATTTATTTGTAAATTAGGGTGGAAAATAAGTATTTGGTCACTTCAAACAAGGAAACTCTCNTCATCATAGGTACACTTCAACTGTGAGAGACAGAATGTGAAAAAAAAATCCATGAATTCACATGGTAGGATTTTTAAAGAATTTATTTGTAAATTAGGGTGGAAAATAAGTATTTGGTCACTTCAAACAAGGAAAATCTCTGGCTCTCACAGACCTGTAACGTCTTCTTTAAGAAGCTTTTCTGTCCTCCACTCGTTACCTGTATTAATGGCACCTGTTTGAACTCATTATCTGTATAAAAGACACCTGTCCACAGCCTCAAACAGTCAGACTCCAAACTCCACTATGGCCAAGACCAAAGAGCTTTCGAAGGACACCAGGAAAAGAATTGTAGACCTGCACCAGACTGGGAAGAGTGAATCTACAATAGGCAAGCAGCTTGGTGTGAAAAAATCAACTGTGGGAGCAATTATCAGAAAATGGAAGACATACAAGACCACTGATAATCTCCCTCGATCTGGGGCTCCACGCAAGATCTCATCCCGTGGGGTCAAAATGATCATGAGAACGGTGAGCAAAAATCCCAGAACCACACGGGGGGACCTGGTGAATGACCTGCAGAGAGCTGGGACCAAAGTAACAAAGGTCACCATCAGTAACACACTACAACGGCAGGGAATCAAATCCTGCAGTCCAGACGTGTTCCGCTGCTGAAGCCAGTGCATGTCCAGGCCCGTCTGAAGTTTGCCAGAGAGCACATGGATGATACAGCAGAGGACTGGGAGAATGTCATGTGGTCAGATGAAACCAAAGTAGAACTTTTTGGTCTAAACTCAACTCCTCGTGTTTGGAGGAAGAAGAATACTGAGTTGCATCCCAAGAACACCATACCTACTGTGAAGCATGGGGGGGGGACATCATGCTTTGGGGCTGTTTTTCTGCTAAGGGGACAGGACGACTGATCCGTGTTAAGGAAAGAATGAATGGGGCCATGTATCGTGAGATTTTGAGCCAAAACCTCCTTCCATCAGTGAGAGCTTTGAAGATGAAACGTGGCTGGGTCTTCCAACATGACAATGATCCCAAACACACTGCCCGGGCAACAAAGGAGTGGCTCCGTAAGAAGCATTTGAAAGTCCTGGAGTGGCCTAGCCAGTCTCCAGACCTCAACCCCATAGAAAATCTGTGGAGGGAGTTGAAAGTCCGTGTTGCTCGGCGACAGCCCCAAAACATCACTGCTCTCGAGAAGATCTGCATGGAGGAATGGGCCAAAATACCAGCTACTGTGTGCAAACCTGGTAAAGACCTATAGTCATCGTTTGACCTCTGTTATTGCCAACAAAGGTTATGTTACAAAGTATTGAGCTGAATTTTTGTTATTGACCAAATACTTATTTTCCACCCTAATTTACAAATAAATTCTTTAAAAATCCTACCATGTGAATTCATGGAGTTTTTTTCCACATTCTGTCTCTCACAGTTGAAGTGTACCTATGATGAAAATTACTGACCTCTGCCATCATTTTAAGTGGGAGAACTTGCACAATCGGTGGCTGACCAAATACTTTTTTGCCCCACTGTATATATATATATATATATATATATATATATATATATATATATATATATATATAATAAATAAGCCTGTGGTCTTCTGGTCTTCAACATAAATATTGAAATTCCGACGGGAATCGCTGACATTTAATATTGGCACATTCCTAAGAACCTGTAATATTTACTTTCATTAATATTACATTTTAAAAACAAAAATTGTGCTTTTTTAAAAAAACGACTTGACAATTTAAACATTTTGTCTTTTTTCCCCCTTAATAAAACAGATGAATCCTTTTACTATACAGTATACCATCAACAACAAAAAAGTGATTTAAAGGCTCAGATATTTCCATCGATGCAATATACATCGAGTTTGTATAAATGTAGACCCTGATGTTTGACCTGCAGACGTTTCCCCTCCCTCCCTCCCTCAGACCAGGCCTCCCTGCAGACCTCCTCCTGGGCTCCTACGAGGAGCGCCTCACATCAGGCAGCTCTCAGGTGCAGCTCGGCTTCCGCTACGAGTCCCGAGACCAGCGCTTCACCATCTACATCATGCAGCTGTCCAACTGCAGCGCCCTCTGTCTGCCGGCTGACCAGAAAATGTAAGAACTCTCTTCTGGTGGTGAATGTGTGTAAACCCTGAAGTGGACTAGTTAACTGGACCCTAGTCATCAGAACTGAGATCAACTAAAATATAGATTTTTAAACGCAGCACGTTCACATCGTGTTCTCTAAATGCTAGAAGATGAACGCTGGTGAAGGTTGTCAGACATCCAGAACGTTTTGCTGTTTATCTGAGAATCTTCATGAACTCCAAATAAAAAGTGCAGAGTACCAAGCTTTTAAACTAGTAAGAGCTTTGTTAATGCGAGCTATCTTATATTTCGAGCAGACATAAATGATTTAAGAGGGGAGTCGATAAAGAAAACTCAACATCAAACGCAGGAGGAGGTCTAAGGTTTCCACTTTCCAGTACTAACAATGCAGCTTTGAATCTGATCCCCAGACAGTTTCATGGCGATTCAGAACTTCAGGAATGCGATCAAACATCTTGGATGTGGACCAGGACAACAAAGATCCTGATGACGCTCCGTAGGGAGGAGAGGCGCACTTTAACAAAGATCTCACTAAAGTGTGAAAGCTTGGCACGCCTCACTCTTTGTACAGAAAGCAAAACATTTTCCAAAGATGAGGAAATACAATTTCCTTTTTCTGAGCCAAACAGGGAGAGCAGATTAAAACAGTCCTGATCCAGCCTTCAGTTCTTGATTCAGTTTTAGCAGGCAGACCTTCTTGTAAACTCGAAGTTTTCCAAATTAAAAGTGTTTTTTTAAACCAAAATTTTAACTGTTAGGAAGAACAAGTCTTAAAAAACTCATCCTCCTGATTTCTGCAGGTACCTCCGCCTGGCCGTGCTGCCCTGCGTTCAGGCCGCCCGCTGCCTCTTCCGAACACGCACCTCGCTGCCTCAGGATGTCGTGCAGATCAATGAGGTGTTTGGCATGCAGATATCCCACAGTGCATTGCGGCAGAAGACGCTGAGGGTCGACGTCTGCAACGGCAGCAAGTCAGGCCACGAGGAGTGTCTGGTCAGTGTCTGAGCTTGTATCGGCGTTATCAGCTCACCGATGAGTCGTGTGTGGAGGTTGTTGAAGAGACTTTAATTCGTTGACTTTTTCCAGGCGGGGGCCCAGATCAGCCTGGCTGACGTCAGCTGTTTGGAGGAGAGATGCACCAAGTGGTACAACCTGCTGAGTCGCCTCTACATGCCTGAAATCAGCAGCAAGGAGAGAGAGAGCAGAGCAGCAGGCGGCTCTGACAGGGTACGTCTGGGGAAACGCTGACACCTAGTGGACGGGTTCATAATAACATCCAGTCACTCTATGGTTTTTGTGCTTCAGACTCGTGTTTGCAGCAGAGATGAAGTCAGAGCTCATGAGGATGACGATTGGTGAGTTTTACCTTCAGGTTTAATTTTCTGGAAACTTCCACTTGTTCTTAACTTTCACACAAAGTCTTTAAACCTGAACATCTTTGCTGCTCAGAATAAATAAAAGTATATTTTTATTGTTGCGTTTCAGGCATGGCGGCCCTCTGGAGGCACACTTACTTGATGATGAAGAAGGAAATGGCAGAGATGGGGAGGACCTTCAGGAGGATGAGGATGAGTTATACCCTGACAGCAGCCAGTGGGAGGAAGAGGAGGAAGAGAAGGTGACCAGACCCCCTCCACCAGCAGCACCCGTCACAGAGAAGGTAACGTGGATGTTGATGAAGCTCACAGTGTGTCCTGTTTTGGATAATTATGAATACCGCTAAACTTGACATCCTGTTGTGTTCTCGATCCAGGTGAACAAGGAGACCAGTATGGACGGCTTATCGGCGTCCCACCAGTCCTCTGTGGTCCGGCCCAAAGAGCGGCGGCCGGATATCCACCGGCAGAACCCCTTCATGAGGGGCAACACCATCATCCGCTCCAAGACCTTCTCTCCTGGACCTCAGAGCCAGTACATCTGCAGGGTAACAGCAGCAGAAGCAGTGATCCTGCCTCGTGCGTCTAATGGTTTCATTCTCTTAAACATTTTTCTCTTTACAGATTAACCGCAGTGACAGCGACAGCTCCACCCTCTCCAAGAAGTCTCCGTTTGTCAGGAATGCCTCAGAAAGACGAAGCATGCGCATGAAGAAGGTAGAGACGCCTTTCAGTGACTCTCTTATCAGACTTTGGGTTATTTTATATAAATTTGGAGGGGTTTGAAATTTTTTCATCATGGATTCATATCCCGGACAAGCCCCCAAAGTTGTGTTCCAGCCATCATACTGTATATGACATCACTCCAGGTGTTAAGACCTGTTTTTCCTTCAGTTTTTCTGCATGAACGAGACAAAACGTTCAAATAAAAATCATTTAGAAACAAGGTGAAGTTAACTAATCCGAATGAATTGGCTTTTTGGAGGCCTTAACATATTCAAAAAGTCACAAACTTTTGCAAATGCGTAGATATCTGGTAAAATTTAGGTATTTTAAGGGCGTCGCAAAAGTTGCAAAAAAATTGGCTCAACAGCGCCACCTAGAAACTGAAAAATCACCCTCCCCATTGACCTTATTTTACAGTAGAATTATGAAATTTAATACACTTGTTCAGCATACCAAGATGCACGAAAAAGTCTCTTACCATCATGGCCTTTGTCAAACAGGAAGTCGGCCATTTTGGGTCAAACACACCATTTTAAGCTCATTTTGGCTGTTTGGAGGGTCCACCGCTGGTCATATTCCACCTAGAGATTTTGATTGATCGACTTGATTTTTGGTGATTTTGCTGATAATGCTGGCATGGGGAAGCTTAAGTTTTGAAAATTTTGAGTTTTCGTTAATGTTCAGGGGGCGGGGCCAGGCCTCAAACGTGGGCGACTCGCCCAAAAAATTCAAGTTAACCTACAACTGAAGTAAATACCCAGATATGTAAAAAATGATTTCACTTTTTTAGATTAAACTGTTAATATTTGAGATGCATTTCATGTTTGCTTAATAAGCTCCTGTGTTTTAATTATTTTATGATTGTTGGAGGTTAAAAACCCCAAGTCTTTGTGCTGAACCTGCTTCCTGCATCTACACTTCCTGACGTTTTAATAATAATGTCAAACTCTCCGACGTGCCAACCACATCTCTGTTCTCCTGGGAGGAAGACGAAGCGCCTGTGTGCGTTTTTTTCTTTCCTAAACTCTTAAAGCCACTTAATGCCTCCCAGTCAAGTAACTCTTAATATTTAATAACCATCTGAATGTTTAATGCAGCTCTGACATTTACCGGCTTGTATTAATTCAACCGTGTTCCTCCTGGGGCGCAGAATTTATCTGTGACAATATTTGCAAACAACTTGAGGTGATAATGAATCACTCGGCTGACATTTAAACACCTCTCTGAGACGACGGGAGCTGCTGACAGGATCGGGAGGTTTAAAAACAAACCTGTTCACACGATAGCAGTGGATTCTGTCAGACAGGAGGATTTTATTGTGTAGATCTTGGGTTATTCTCCCTTTCCCAGGGTTCCCGCGGGTCCTTAAAAAGTCTTAAAAGTATTGAATTTATGAATTTGGAAATAATACCTTAAAACAGTCTTGAATTTTGATATCTGGGTCTTAAAATGTGCTGTGTCACTTCTCTGTATCTCATTTCACCTCAAAGGTTTCATCTGTCAACCACCATTATTCTGAGTAATAACTTGTCATACTTTGCACATTCCACATTTCTTTTAAAAATAAATGAACATTTGTTAAAGAATTTTTGTTTTTCCTTGTCGGTAGGTCTAATGGCTATTACATTTTTATATAAAATGTCTTAAAAAGACTTGAATTTGACTCGAAGACTCCTGTAGGAACCCTGATATTATAAAAGAGACTGTTGTTTTTAAAGTTGTTCCTTGATTTTGGAAAAAGTCAACATACTTATGTGTAAAACAAACTCTTCATGTTTTGTTTTTGATGGTAAATGAAACTTCATAATGAGCACATGATGGTCTGGTCCGTCTAAACTTGGCATGAAAAGTAAGAACGTTTTGGTTTGGCTGATTATTTTTAGTTTTAAAAAATGCTTTTGGAAGTAAATTGTACATCATTGGAAAGCCTGATTAGTCATCTTCACTACGAGGTAGAACTTATTGTATATCTGTGGAATGAGCAACACGTGTGGGAAGACCCCAGAATGTGCTGAAATCCCCTCTAATGTCCTCCTGTTGACTCTAGATCTGAGCTGATTGGTGGATTAGATGATGAACATTCCCACAGTAATCAGAGTCAAATGACACACGTTGTCTATTTTTACACTTGATTCATTTCCCACTGGTCAATGAGCCTTTTGTTGTTTCAGGACTATTGGAAGGTTTGACGTTTCTCCTGTAACGAGCTTCCTGTTCCCCATGCAGCCTCCGGTGCAGGTCAAAGGTCTTGACGGTTTGCTTCGCACCTCCCTGGACCTGGAGTTGGACCTGCAGGTGTCTCGGACTCGGCAGGCCCGGCTGGCCCAGGAGCTGCGGGTTCTGCGGGAGCTGAAGACGCAGCTGGAGCAGGCGAGGCAGCGGGGCCAGAGAGAGCTGCCCGCCTGGGTCCAGGAGGACGAACGCTTCCGACTCCTCCTCAGGCAGGCTGAGAAACAGGTAAGAACCCGGAGCGGGGACGGAGACCAGTTCCTCACAGATAACGGCAGAGTTCAGGGTCTGTTTCTCCTCTCTGTTCGGATCAGACTCATGAGGAGCAGCTGCAGGAGAAACGGGTGGAGAAGATGATGAGGGCCGCAGCGAAGGACGTCCACAAGATCAGAGGACAGAGCCGCAAAGAGGTCCCAGAGGTCCAAACCTTCAGGTAGGACCCAGGATCAGAGAGCGCTGCTTTAAGACCTGAAACCACAGCAAGGGAATGAATAATAGACGTGATAAAACAGTCAACGAGGATTTTAATAAAACACTAGATAGTGATATATAGCAACCAGGGAACTATAATGTCACACTTTTTGTAGTCGGCTGATTTTCTTTGAGAATTTAAAAACTGGTGCAGATCACAAGCAGGTGATTAAAGATGAAAACAATTAGCGTTACTAGCTGAGGCACTTTTTCAACCGACATAACCTGCTGAGACGTAAAACGCTTCCCTTTAAAGCCGAAGTCGTGTTGATGGTTTTCTCTCTGATTTCAGAGAGAAGATGGCGTTCTTCACACGAGCGAAGACCTGCATCCCCGACCTGCCGGTGGACGACGTGTAGAGAAGCATTTCAGAGCATTTCCCTCCTCGGCGTCGAGTCGACCTGCTGCTCCTTCGCCCGAACGCTCGGTGGTGTCATGAAGAATTAAAACACGTCGGAAACAAACGCTCAAAGAAACGCGTTTCTAACGGCCGCAGTCTCTGTAAATCTGAGCTAGCGCCGCCGCCGCTTCCACTTTTCCACTCTGCCGTTTTGTTTCTGTTACTAACGACTGTTTTAGTGTTTAAAGTCATTCCAGCAGAAAGCACACACACTAACCGACACAAAGATGTACATTAAAGCACAAGAATGGTACTATGTTAACCTTAAGTTGGAGCAAATATCTGAGATATTTAGTTTTCACTGTTTTTAGAGCATTTAGGAAGCTTTTTATGCAAACATACAAGCACACAGTGTTTTCTTTTAAACTTCACCCTGCAGACTTCAGTGAAACATTTCTAAAAGCTTCTCGTCTGATCAAGTCGTTGAAGTTTAACAGGAGTTTTAATCCTTAAGATTTTTATCCTTAAATTCCCTTCAGTTGCTATTAAAATAATGATCATGTTTAGCCTCAAAAGTTTAAAAAGTTTTCTGGTTGATTTTTTTAAAAGCTGAGTACAACTCCCATGGTCCATTTCAGCCAGAAACCTTTGATTAGAGAGCATCAAATTCTACTTTTATTCCCTGAACCTGTTTAATCTGGTTTATTTCATACAAATTGTCAGAGATAAGTTGTATCAAATCCTTCACATTAAAAGCACTGATGCTTTTATTGTGAAGTAAGGCAGCTGTTAAATATGCTGATGAACTTGTTTTGAGCAGACTGTTTTTACAAACAAAGAAATTTTTGGAGTAAATTAATAAATCGTTTTTCTACTTTTTGAAAATTTTATGAAGTTCTTTTTAAAACTAAAAACAAGTAAACGCAGCACTTCACGCCTGCAGTTACCACCCTTAGCCACAGGGGTCGCCAAATCTTAAGGATTCAGATTCTCGTTTCTTCGTCTGAAACGTTTTAACGAGCAGCTGATCGTCTGCTGGAACTCGCTGCAGAAAACACGTCACGACGTCTCCGAGAGGAAAACTGGAGTTGGTTTTGACGTCACAAACATAAAAAGTAGGAAGAATAAATGTTTGTTGATCTAAAAACCTCCTCTCGGTCGTCGCTAACCAGTTTATCAAAGTGTAGAAACACTAACTCACTAACACTCAGGTAGCTGATCAGATAGTCTGCACTTTATCAAACTTTAGGAAAGTGTAAAAAGAAATTACAAAAAAGAAACTCAGTTTGGGTTTTTGGAAAGAAAAATCCCAGAAGCCTTTGCATCCCGCTGGATTGATTGATTGTTAAAGAACACGGGACGTGAAGATCAGATGTATTTTTAATGACTGTGAACTTCTTACTGATTGTATGTTCGTTGGAATGAAAGCGATAAGAAAAAACAGTCAGCCAATAGATAGACGGAAGTTTCTTTTTTTAAATCCTTCACTTCTCTCTGATTGGCTGTTTGTTTTCGTGCCGATGAAAGCATTGGATCGTTGTTTTGTTTTCTGCGTTTCCTCGCTGTAACTACATAACATATCAGAGCCGCTCTCGTGTTTCTTTTAACTGGAAGTTTCACCAGCAAAACTCAACATATCAGCTTTTATTTCTGCTGCCCTAGAGCGGTTTACTGGACCTTTTTACTGTAGTTTTAGTTTTGTCATCTCATACCGTTACAGTTTGGTTCACCTGGGTGCTTTTCTGTTTCTCTGTTTACACGATTATTAACCTACAAGCAGCTAAAGAGCCACACATTTCCCTCAGGAGGAGATGGACAAATAAAAAGAATCATCATCTCATCCTGATCTAAGCTCATTAGTTGTTTTTGCTGCCCCCAAGTGGCCAAATAAAACCTCTACAGGCAGCGTGACAAAACAATAAAAACAGGAGGTTCCAGATTTTTAGGTTCACGCTGCTTTTATTGAAAACTCAAAAACGTCATGACAGAAACTCAGCTGCTGTAGTCATTCCAGGTGTTTCCTTCTTTTACATAAAAGGAAAAGAAATCTTGTTTTCTGATGGTTAAATAATGTCAGTGTTTTCTGTTCACACGAAGAGAACAACAGTTGCACCACATCTTTGTTGTTTTAGGAATATTTTTTTAATAAGAAAAATAATTTTCACATAAAACCATTGTCTGGCGCAGACTCTTATTTTGAAAGATTTAGGTCCAGTTCCTTCGCTCAGCCTTTCCAACCATAAAAAGTTCTATTTCCTCCCACTAATCCTTCACAAGAAACATTATTTAGATGAAATGTCCTCGTTTTTGGACCAGAACAAGGTCTCAGTTTCGCTCACGTCTTCCTTCCTTTTAAGAAAAGCTGACAAACGCTGCACCTCTTCATCCCTTTGTATTTTTATTTTAAATTCCTCAGACTCTGTAGCGTTTGTCGGATGTGAAAGAAGACGTAGAGGAGCGTTTGTTTTCTGAACATCGTTAGTTTTTCTCCTCTGTAGAGCAGATAGATTAGAGTCGTTTACACAAAAACAAAACTTTGATGAAGGAATGTAGGTTCTTACAAGAAATCAGAGAAACAAATTGTAATGATTGTTCATCGTGTAGGTTGTGCATAATTCTTGTATTTTTCTTTTCCTCGTTTGATCATTTTGTTTTGTAATGAGTCTGTATTACGACTGCTGATGAAACTGGTGACGTGTTTGCAGATGGCGGTGAGAAACATACAGCATGTATTTATTGCACTTTTGTGATTTGGGTTTGCTTTTATTTTTTCCTGTTTTTCATTTTATCAAAAGTCCCAAAAAGCTGTGAATTTTATTCTCAGACACTGTACTGTTGACAGGACTTGTAAATATTTCACCAGCACACAAAAAGAGCAAACAAAACAGTATGTTTTGTAGTTTCACAACAAATAAAAAAGTTCTTCTCTTCTACCTGTGCTTAATGTGTTTTTAACTATAGTAAAACTTCTGTCATAACTACAGGCACAGATCATACAAGTTATTATTTTATTAGTATTTTTATGTAGTCCTTAGTCCAGTAGTTTAAACCCAACCTTCTCAGTCTGCTAAGATGACCTCTGGGGTCCATCAGGGGTGTGTTCTTGGTCCTTTAATTTACTCTATACTATGGAAAACAGGCCCCATTACAGATGTTCTATCACCTAACTGTTTCAGATAAAACATTGATCTTATCCTGAGTAAATACAAAATGTTGTTTTCAAATTTTGTCATTTATTAAAAGAACAAAACTATCCATACCAATCTGATGTCCTGAGTCGATCGCACCTTCAGTTTTGATGTTCGTGTGAAAATGGCAATAAAGATTTTTGTCTTTTTAATCTTTAAATAATTACTTTAATTACTGAAGTTCAGGTTTAGGACATTATTAATCAGAAAATTCACATATGACTTGACTCTTGTGATTGATATAAGGTCTATAAAAGTGTAGAATAGACCAAATGTTATTTATTGATCTTTATATATATATATATATATATATATATATATATATATGAATCTTCAGTTTTATTAGGATTGTTTTCTATGGAAGCCCATTTCTGTCATTTTGAAAAATATGTTTTGATGATTATCTCATAATAATGAGATGCCAAGTCATAATATCTCAGTATCTCATAATTATGAGATAGTATCTCATTATTATGACTTACTATCTCATAATTACGAGATGCTAAGTCATAATAATGAGATGCAATCTCATAATTTTGACTTAGCATCTCATAATTATGAGATAATTATCAAAAATATTTTTCAAAATGGCGGAAATGGGCTTTCATAGTTTTAGATCCAGATTTGGACAAAATTATGTTTAAATATAAGGTTCTAACATTGTAGAACCTGACAGATAAAGATCACAAGTCGGTAACAGCATGTTGGTTCTCCTCCGGTCCACCAGGTGGCGCTGCGCAGCTGCTTTCAAACAATGAAAGTTGTGGAACTTCTTCCTCCTTCCTCAGTTTGTTTCATCAGACACGAGATTTTATTGCCAGCCGACAGAAAGAGTTTCTTTCCAGCGTTTCAGGAAGATGGGAGACCCGGTGACCGAGTACACGACCCGACTTCAAAAACAGGTCAGCTGTCGCTTCGTGTCAGGAGCAGCTAGCGTTAGCAACAAGGCTAAATGTGTATTTAGCTGCACCGCTGTCGGTCTGTTAGCTAGACGTCAGCGCAGCGCCAGGCTCCGTTTAATAAACTATCAATTTGAAGCTTTTTCATATTCAGATAAAGAATAGGCATGGCATAAAAACAACATGTTTGTCATGTCAGGTATTTTAACTCATTACACATTCGGCTTACGTTTCTTATATTTACCACCAGTTATTCTTGTAAAAAAGAAATGTTTTCACTTATTCATCTTTAGGCGACATAACGTAACGATGACACGAATACTGTTATTTTAAGCGTTTTCTTAACTGAAATTTGCACAGAATTTACCTGAAGAGGACGTTAAATTTAAAGGTTAAAGTGATTTGTTGATGGGGCTACGTATTTATTCACTAAACAGGTAAAATGTTTAGTTTTCGGTTTTATTTTCCTGAGGATATTAATGTGTGATTTACCGCCATCTAGTGGTTTTAATGGGGAATGGTTAGTTTCTTCTTTCAAATTAAAAGCTTTTAAAAACGATAAATGAGAATAAAAATACATGTTAGAAGTCACCCAGAAGACATTAGCCTGCAAAATATGTAAATGTTTTCAACATGCTTGTTAATGAAAACGTTTATGACTAAGTGCAAAGTTCACACAAGTTTTATGATGTAATAATATGATTGTTGTTTGAAGACAGAGGTGAAGAAACTTGCTTTTAGTTTCATTCTGATAAACATTTTGAGCAATTATTGATCAGATCTCCTTTTAAGTGTAAATGTAAAGGTGTGACGTTCATCCACTCTGTCTTCAGAATAAATCATTTGAAGTTTTAACAAACCTGCTATGAAAAAGATTTTTTTAAACAAGATCTTTATTAACATTTTCCCTTAAACATGAACGTCCACATACTTCCACTACATTTCTTCCTTCTCTTTTTTCTACCTATGCTCAGTGTTGCTACAGCATTGTTTATTCAAGGCAGAGCAAATAAATCGACAACAAACAAAATTCCCAAATGTGTGAAATATCAGTCTGCAATTAAAGAAAGCTGGCCTCCAAACTGCAAGTAATACCCACAATCCTTTGCCTTTCAAACTGAGACGTTTACAGATATCTATTCCACATCATCATCCTCATCCATTTCAATTATAGAGCTAACGTAGACAGTAAAGGATTCCCACGCATTCTGTAATAGTTTAGTCTCTCCTTTCAGCACATCAGCCACCATCTCTTTTAGCATTTATCTCAACCAAGACCCACGGGGTGGCGTTTAAGTTTATTTCCAAACAAGCTCAGTTAATCTTTTAGCTTGAAACAGCCCCATATGTATAAGAACACAGTTCCTTTTAGTGTACTTGTGTTGGATACTGAACTATTTGAAAACAACTTGGTTACTTATTGTTTTTTAAGGAGCTGGAGATTCAGAGTTTGTCTGCTGAGGTCGAGAGTCTGAAGAACCCTCAGAACCTCAGTCTGTTGCCTCGTCTGGACGAGCTGCGAGACGAAAACCTCAAACTAAAATATCGTCTCAACGTCCTGAAGAGGGTGAGTCGGACCTGAGCGGCCGGTCAGAGGCTCCGCTTTGACCAAGTTTAACTTTATAGTTTGTTTTGTCTGTAAACATGCAGTTAATTGTTTTTTCAGCTATTTTTGAAGGTAGCACTTCTTTTAACTGCCTATGATTGTATATGAAACGAATACAAAAATCACAGAAGTAAATATATTACAAACTCATTTAATAGGAATCAGTTTTTGTCCAAAAAACCCAGGAAAACATGTTAAAATTGGATGTTTAAAAACAGCTTTAGTTGTTTTACCAGCAGCTTCTGTAGCTTTAGTTCAGTCTTTGGTTTAAATCAGAGTTTAAACAGTAAATTATGTCTTCTTTAGCTGAACTTTATGAAACAAAACTCCAAAACCAACGGAAACCTGTTTCTTCCATTTAAAACATTTCTTAATTAAATGTTTGTTTCACTTAGTTTCTTGTTTTTTTAAATCTTGCAGGAAATGATGATTTTAAAACTCAAACCATTCAAACGTCTTATATTTTGACCATTTGTTTATAAATCAGACTACAGTGCAGCTGTTGTGTTTCTGTGTTCAGAGTCTGCAGGAGGAGACGACTCCCTGCAGTAAATCCATGATGAACATCAACCAGCGACTGCAGGAGGTTTTTGGCGACGCCATCCGGGCGTCGTTCCCCGAGCTCGACAACCCGCCGCTCGCCGTCACGCCCAACCAGCAGGCCAAGTTCGGAGATTATCAGTGCAACAGCGCCATGGCCATGGCTCAGGTGGGTCCTCGCCGTCCTTTAATCCACCGAGGTTGATTTAAAACACTCAGGTTTAAATTCCAAACCTAAATTCAGTTCTGGATCTTTCAGGAAGTGATGCTAAAACTGAAGAGATGTGACTCTAAAAACCCACAACCTCTGAGTTTAAAAACAGGAAATGAAGAGTAGGGCTGGGTATTGTTAAATATTTATCCATACTACTACTTTAACGATACCTGGTTTTCGATACCGGTACCTTAACGATACTTTTTTCGATACCTATATAATTCTTAGAGAAAATAACAAGTACTTAAAGTTTTTTTTTAATAAAACAAAAAAAAACAGTTTTATGGCATATTGATGCATTTATTATTATTATTATTTATGTATCTCTTCCCTCTGGAACTAACTAAGGTTGTCATACAATCCATGAACTCTTTGTTTTGTTGTTTTATTTCTGAAAGGGAAACTGAATATCCAGATTTAAGAGTTATTTGGTTTTTGTTATGGAAAAACAATCGGAAATACGGGAAAACTGATCCGTTTTCATTAATTCATTATTCCCTTTTTGCTAATAAAGAGTACACGGATTCAGGTCGACCAGAAACGAGTGTTACTCTGGAGGTGTCAGGATGGGGGCACAGGAAAACCTGAACCAGAGGAGGAGAACCCTCCACATCGTCGCTGATAACAGAGCCTCTATGGTCTCTAATAAAAAGTAAATCCTCCTAAATAAAACAAGAACGTCTCGTGGCCTCGCAGATTTTTTAAATGCAATTAAAAAAACAGCGCATGTGTTCTGCGTCGTCCTGAGGAGCTGCAGCTCCGACTTTTTTTTTACTACCTACCGAAGGTTTTCGTTCGGTACCACAGTAGTACCGTGTTACAGTACCCAGCCCTACTGAAGAGTCGTCCAGGTTCCTGCTGATGAACTGATTAGATTCATAAGTTCAACCCCTAATGTCTAATAGTTTGACCCAATGGAACATATATAAAGAATATTGGACCAAACACTCAACCCTGAGGAACTCCACGACCAGCTCTAGTGCATGAAGAACATTCATTATTAACATGAACAAACTGGAGTCAGATTACAAACGTTGGTCAGTTTTTTAGGACTAAAACTTATTTTTTTGTCCTGAATTAATTAATTCATGATCTAGTGGGTTTGTGTCTCATTTATCACCAATAAAGGATTCAGGTGGGTTTAAAGTTTGAGCTGAACTGAGCAAACAAACAAAACTAGTTTCTTCTCCTCTGGTTGTTGCTGATTTGTTACCTGAGATGTTTATCCGGTTTCTTTTGGCCGCCGTGTTTCAGATGCTGAAGGCGAAGGGGATGAAGGTGAACCCGAGAGAAATCGCTGAAAAAATCGTTCAAAACCTGTCAGACAACGAGCTGATTCAGAAGACGGAGATCGCAGGTCCAGGTAGGAAAACAAATCGATCAATCAGAATTTAAAATAAGTTTTTATTTCTTAAAATAATGACAAAGTCAAATAAAACCCAAATAAATGATAAAACAAGTCTAAATTGAACCAAATGATTTTTATAGTGCATGAAGCCACTCTGTAGGGACTGCAGGGACCAGGACTGTTAAGACTGTTTTATTTGTTGAATTAAACTTTAATCTTTATCATTTTTATAGTAAACTTCATTATCTTCTGGGTTATTTACTGAGATTCAGTCTTTTTACTGCTGTTTTTTATGGTTTCAGGATTCATCAACATCCACCTAAAGAAGACGTTTGTGTCCAAACTGTTGAGCAACCTGCTGGTAAACGGCGTTCAGCCGCCGCCGCTGGCGTCCAGGAGGAAGGTTTGTCCTCTGATCAAATACAGATTAATTTATTTTCTACCTCTCTGCTCACTAGCTGGGTCGAACCACTCTGATGTGTTTATTTTTAAATTTATTTGTGGTTTTGTTGCTCAGGTTGTTGTGGATTTCTCCTCTCCAAACATCGCTAAAGAGATGCATGTTGGTCACCTGCGCTCCACCATCATCGGCGACAGCATGTCGAGGCTGTTTGAGTTTCTGGGCTACGACGTCCTCAGGTCAGCGCACAGAGCTAACCTCCACTAACTCGACTGAAACGAAGCTAAACATCAACACGGCTTTTTGAGACCGGAATCACACCATAGGACTGAAAACACCTGGCTGTGCTAGCGTAGCGTTCTAACCCCATAATCAGGCCTCCTTCAGTGTTTCTGTATTCAAGTTGTAAATTAGTGATGATGTCATTGCTGTGCTCACTAGGAGTATCAGCTTCTTTGTTCGTGTTTTGAAGGAGTTACACTTTCCGTGTGTCCTCTCAGCGTGGAGTTAGCATGTTCTCCCCGTGTCTGGGTTTTCCTCCAGGTACTCCGGTTCTTCCACAGATTAATTATTGTTGGTCGCTTTGGATAAAAACGTCTGCCAAATAAATAAACAAATATAAACATAGGAGAGGATCCGTCAAAGCTTTTATGAGAAAGTTAAAAGAATTGAAGGTAAATTCAATCACTTTGGTACTTTATGTTCTGAATTCTGAGTTTTTTAAATGTATAAAACTTCACTTGTTCAGATTATTTTTCTTGTTATTTCAGATAAAAATGTCAAATTAAACAACATTCATGTCAACAGGATGCAGAATAGAAGCTAATAGCAGTCGCTACGATCAACGCAGCAGCTGACTTTTAAACGTTTACATGTTTTAGGTCGATAAAAGCTGTTCAACCTTTTGAATCTAGTTTAAAACGAGTCTGAAGTTTGAATCTAGTTTAAAACGAGTCTGAAGTTTGAATCTAGTTTAAAACGAGTCTGAAGTTTGAATCTAGTTTAAAACGAGTCTGAAGTTTGAATCTAGTTTAAAACGAGTCTGAAGTTTGAATCTAGTTTAAAACGAGTCTGAAGTTTGAATCTAGTTTAAAACGAGTCTGAAGTTTGAATCTAGTTTAAAACGAGTCTGAAGTTTGAATCTAGTTTAAAACGAGTCTGAAGTTTGAATCTAGTTTAAAACGAGTCTGAAGTTTGAATCTAGTTTAAAACGAGTCTGAAGTTTGAATCTAGTTTAAAACGAGTNAGGTGGACGCTCCTAGATCTGGCAGGCGTTGGTTTCTCCACGAGCTGAGGCTGGAGTCCCCAGACTCGGAGTGGTGGTCCTGGAAGGCGTGGCCACCGAGGACCTCGCCGGACAGTCCGTGGATACGTCCCGGTCAGCAAGGGAGGCATTTCAGCAGGCATGCTGAAGTCATTTCTGATCTCTCCCGTGGTGAGGGAGAGACGAGAGGCAGGTCTCTCAAGGCCTTGTTCAAAGCTGATGAAGGTTCAGCTAAGATAGCAGCATAGCAGCTCCAACTGCTTTCAGGCTGTAGCTCAGACCAAGACTGAGACTGTAGGAAGACTCGACAAGACTGTCAGGACAAGACAAGACTTGTACCAGAACTGAGTATTAGTTTTGAGACGAGTTATCTTAAATTTAACCAATCAGAAGATGTTAAGTGTACTAATCAGAACTGAGTTAGTGGAGTTGTGAATCGTTCTGATTGGACAAGGGACTGTGAGGGAGTTTCCAAGTCACATGACTTCCGCCCGTTAAGACTCACATTATAATGGTAGAAATGCATGAAATAGCAGAGAAGCATTATAACACTTTGAGTGTGTGGATGTCCTTGGAGCAGGAACACTACAGAGAATGTTCTGTAAACAAGAGATTACAGTTGGAACACCAGTCATTTGGTGTTAAAGAAGAGACTCCTTTACAGAGAGTGTTTTATTAGACCAGCTAGTGTCCAGTTAAGGTCATCTGGGAGATGGACACTTGAAAGTGGACAGTAGGACACCTGTAGGGATCTTGATCCAGGTTAAAACATAATCCAAGAGTGATTGTATTCCAAGTTATTGGGAAAAAGTTGGATTATTGTTGTGATGGTCAACAGAGGTCAAAGGTCAGAGGATATAGCCTATTTGGGGAGGCTACACAAGGCGCAAAATAACTGCCCCTGAACTGAGAAGAGTCAAGCGTGCAGCTGCCAAGATGCCACTTGCCACCAGTTTGGCCATATTTCAGAGCTGCAACATCACTGGAGTGCCCAAAAGCACAAGGTGTGCAATACTCAGAGACATGGCCAAGGTAAGAAAGGCTGAAAGACGACCACCACTGAACAAGACACACAAGCTGAAACATCAGGACTGGGCCAAGAAATATCTCCAGACTGATTTTTCTAAGGTTTTATGGACTGATGAAATGAGAGTGAGTCTTGATGGGCCAGATGGATGGGCCCGTGGCTGATTGGTAAAGGGCAGAGAGCTCCAGTCCGACTCAGACGCCAGCAAGGTGGAGGTGGAGGACTCGTTTGGGCTGGTATCAAAGATGAGCTTGTGGGGCCTTTTCGGGTTGAGGATGGAGTCGAGCTCAACTCCCAGTCCTACTGCCAGTTTCTGGAAGACACCTTCTTCAAGCAGTGGTACAGGAAGAAGTCTGCATCCTTCAAGAAAAACATGATTTTCATGCAGGACAATGCTCCATCACACGCGTCCAAGTACTCCACAGCGTGGCTGGCGAGAAAGGGTATAAAAGAAGGAAAACTAATGACATGGCCTCCTTGTTCACCTGATCTGAACCCCATTGAGAACCTGTGGTCCATCATCAAATGTGAGATTTACAAAGAGGGAAACCAGTACACCTCTCTGAACAGTGTCTGGGAGGCTGTGGTTGCTGCTGCACGCAATGTTGATGGTGAACAGATCAAAACACTGACAGAATCCATGGATGGCAGGCTTTTGAGTGTCCTTGCAAAGAAAGGTGGCTATATTGGTCACTGATTTGTTTTTGTTTTGTTTTTGAATGTCAGAAATGTATATTTCTGAATGTGGAGATGTTACATTGGTTTCACTGGTAAAAATAAATCATTGAAATGGGTATATATTTGTTTTTGTTAAGTTGCCTAATAATTATGCACACCTGATATAGGGTGTTGATGTCATTAGACCACACCCCTTCTCATTACAGAGATGCACATCACCTGATATGCTTAATTGGTAGTAGGCTTTGAGCCTATACAGCTTGGAGTAAGACAACATGCATAAAGAGGATGATGTGGTCAAAATACTCATTTGCCTAATAATTCTGCACNTGAAGTTTGAATCTAGTTTAAAACGAGTCTGAAGTTTGAATCTAGTTTAAAACGAGTCTGAAGTTTGAATCTAGTTTAAAACGAGTCTGAAGTTTGAATCTAGTTTAAAACGAGTCTGAAGTTTGAATCTAGTTTAAAACGAGTCTGAAGTTTGAATCTAGTTTAAAACGAGTCTGAAGTTTGAATCTAGTTTAAAACGAGTCTGAAGTTTGAATCTAGTTTAAAACGAGTCTGAAGTTTGAATCTAGTTTAAAACGAGTCTGAAGTTTGAATCTAGTTTAAAACGAGTCTGAAGTTTGAATCTAGTTTAAAACGAGTCTGAAGTTTGAATGTAGTTTAAAACGAGTCTGAAGTTTGAATCTAGTTTAAAACGAGTCTGAAGTTTGAATCTAGTTTAAAACGAGTCTGAAGTTTGAATTTAGTTTCTGTTGATGAACGTCGTGACTTGTTTCAAGCCCTCTGATGTTTTTCGGCAGGTTGAACCACGTCGGAGACTGGGGGACTCAGTTTGGGATGCTGATTGCTCACCTGCAGGATAAATTCCCAGATTACCTGACGGTCTCTCCTCCAATCAGCGACCTTCAGGCTTTCTACAAGGTCAGATCACGAGTTTGTTTGAGTTTAACTGAAACACGTTCATTTTCTTTGAGTTGAGTAAAAACTGAAGTTCTCATTCATGACCTCAAATGAAATGTTTGAATAAAATCTGTCACGTCTCAGACTCGGTTTCACTAAAAATTTCTGATGATGCTCTGAAATATTCAAATGCTCTAAAACAGCTTCAGGCCTTTAACTATTTTATTAATTAGTCTCTGCATTTTATACGTAGGTAAATAAATCAGAAACATGTTTACCAATTTACCTCTGAAGGATGCCGCTTGTTATTTATTTTGATAAATTTTTTCCAAAACTGGAATGTGACATAAATGCAGCAAATAAATAAAATAAAACTTCTTTTTATGCTTTTCTTTTTTCCGTTTTTTAAACTGTGTTCACTCTGCCTCTATCAGGAGTCGAAGAAGCGCTTCGATGAGGACGAGGACTTTAAGAAACGAGCGTATCGGTGCGTCGTCAGACTGCAGAGCAAAGAGCCGGATTTCATCAAAGCCTGGAACATGATCTGTGACGTCTCCAGGAGAGGTGGGATTCATCACATTCAAACTTCTTTAAACTATTTCACAGCCGGAAACGAGACTCTGAGAGACTGTGGTGGAGTTATAGGATGATCTGTTAGTTATTCTTAGTAAGATGTGTTCTGGTGATTATTTAAATAACAGAATTTGACGGTTAAGACTGTAGTTATATGTCACTCACATCTGGAGTGAAGTTCTGTGGAGTTCTGTTTTTTCCCGACCCAATTCCCTCTTTATGACGGGACCGTAAAACAGATGTCTCCGTCTTTTATGAGGGGGTCACCACCTCCTCCCTCAACTTCACCTTCTGGGGGTAGATGGTAAAAGAGATAGATTTGACCCAACCTGGTTGTGTGTGTGTGTGTGTGTGTGTGTGAGACAGAGGTTGAAGGGGTGAAGTTTTATGATGGGTCTGAGAGAGAGAGAGAGAGGTATAAAGGCAGTAAAGACGGGGTTTTTCTCTCAGACACGGTACAAGGCCCAAACAAAAAGACGAGACAAAAAACTGGGTCCATAAAGAGCTGAAGGACCTCATTTATGTTAAAAAGCATAATCAGAAAAGTAAACGTGAGAATGATGGGAATTTTACCGGTTTCAGAGTTTCAGAAGGTCTACGACTGCCTGGACATCAAGCTGATTGAGCGAGGGGAGTCGTTCTACCAGGACCTGATGACTCAGGTGGTGAAGGAGTTCGAACAGAAAGGTGAGTCAGCAGCACCTCAACAAGAAGTCAAGTCTGTCATTTTGGAGAAAAAAGATGCAAATTCAAAATAATTTACATGTCTTTATTGAACAATTCCAACATGTAAATAAGTTATAAAAACATATAATTCTGTACAAACATTATCATTTGTTCTGCGAATTAGAAGATGTTTGGTAAACAGTTTAAACTCAGTCCTAATAAAAGTATTATTTAATTTATTAGAAAAATAAATAATGGATTTTAAATGAATTAAAGTACGAAGTCGTCACTCAGAGGGGAGGCGAGGAGGAGAAAGATGAGTTAATAATCTCAATTTCAGAATCATAACCACGAGGAGCCTTTAGATTCACACACCTACTGGTTTTCAGGGTAGAAATATGAAATAAATTGTTACATCTTTTAAAACTCACCTGTTAAAAGTCAGAACTTAAATTTTTTTCCAGTTCCATGTCTGTTTTCCCACCAATAACATGCAGTTACTAGATTCACCACCAGATGGTGCTATTGTCTCATACATTTTTTCCAAGGTTTCCCCCCCTTGCATTTAGTTTTTCTCACCAATAAACCTTTTTTTAAATAATATAAATAATAATTTTCCATCTCCATCCATCCATGTTTCAAACTGTTTTTCTTTCCTCTTCAGGTCTGGTGGAGATGGACGAAGGACGTAAGCTGGTCTTTGCTACGGGTCAGTCTCTTCCTCTCACCATCGTTAAGTCTGACGGAGGCTACACTTACGACACGTCGGACCTGGCGGCGCTGCATCAGCGACTCTTCCAGGAGAAAGCTGACATCATCATCTACGTGACGGACAGCGGGCAGGTGGGTGGAGCCAAGGAACGGAAAACATGTAGAGCAAGACAACCTGGAACAGTTTTATATTAAAACACGATGAAGTACAAGAGATGGACACAAAGACAAAGATGTCTGTCATTTTCTCAGGTAGAAAATATTCAAGTCTTTCAGTCAAAGTTGTGTTTTAAAGTGCAAAAGCTATTTTACCTATAATTTAACATTTAAATTCATTGTAATAGGAAACAACCTGAGGTTTTGTCTGTATCAGAGTCTTTAAATAAAGGTTATCAGGGTTCCTACCACGGTCCCAACATCACCTCACAGTGGTGAACGCTTCATAAATGATTTCACTTTCCAGTCTCATACAACGGTTACTGTGCTATAACCTGTTTCAGTTGTTTTCAGACATTATGAAAAATTCAAGCACTCTCAAAACCTTGGAAATGTTTAAAAACACCACTTAAAAATTCAAGATTTTATAAGTTCTTTAATTTTTAATAAATTGAAGAATTATGTGGTTTTCAGCACCTGTTAAAACACCTTGTAATAAATATTAGTTACTAGTACATTAGTTATTAGTGCATTAGTTATTAGTACATTAGTTATTAGTACATTAGTTATTAGTACATTAGTTATTAGTGCATTAGTTATTAGTGCATTAGTTATTAGTGCATTAGTTATTAGTGCATTAGTTATTAGTGCATTAGTTATTAGTGCATTAGCTATTAGTGCATTAGCTATTAGTGCATTAGCTATTAGTGCATTAGCTATTAGTGCATTAGCTATTAGTGCATTAGCTATTAGTGCATTAGTTATTAGTGCATTAGTTATTAGTGCATTAGCTATTAGTGCATTAGCTATTAGTGCATTAGCTATTAGTGCATTAGCTATTAGTGCATTAGCTATTAGTGCATTAGTTATTAGTGCATTAGTTATTAGTACATTAGTTATTAGTACATTAGTTATTAGTACATTAGTTACTAGTACATTAGTTATTAGTACGTTAGTTATTAGTGCGTTAGTTATTAGTGCGTTAGTTATTAGTACGTTAGTTATTAGTACGTTAGTTATTAGTGCATTATTTATTAGTACATTATTTATTAGTACATTAGTTATTAGTGCATTAGTTATTAGTACATTAGTCATTAGTACATTAGTCATTAGTACATTAGTTATTAGTACATTAGTTATTAGTACATTAGTTACTAGTACATTAGTTACTAGTACATTAGTTATTAGTGCATTAGTTATTAGTGCATTAGTTATTAGTGCGTTAGTTACTAGTGCGTTGGTTACTAGTGCGTTGGTTACTAGTGCGTTGGTTACTAGTGCGCTGGTTATTAGTGCGCTGGTTATTAGTGCGCTGGTTACTAGTGCGTTGGTTACTAGTGCGTTGGTTACTAGTGCGTTGGATACTAGTGCGTTGGTTATTAGTGCGCTGGTTACTAGTGCGTTGGTTACTAGTGCGTTGGTTACTAGTGCGTTGGTTACTAGTGCGTTGGTTATTAGTGCGTTGGTTACTAGTGCGTTGGTTACTAGTGCGTTGGTTACTAGTGCGTTGGTTACTAGTGCGTTGGTTACTAGTGCGTTGGTTACTAGTGCGTTGGTTACTAGTGCGTTGGTTACTAGTGCGTTGGTTACTAGTGCGCTGGTTATTAGTGCGCTGGTGTTATGGAAGTTTCTTATCAAGCAATGAGATATCAGTCTTAAAAGTTTTAAGAAAGTTTATTACTTGTTAACAAGGAGACGTTACACCACAGAGGTCTGAGGAATAAGGTCTGACCACAGCAGTTCTGAGTCTGCTTTTAAAACCCTCCTCTTGTTCCCCCCCCCCCTACCCACCATAAATCCTACCCATCCCAAAAAGAGTGGAATTCTATGTTTTAGCATCTGCCCCT
>SSNR01000529.1:49834-61997 GCA_006937965.1 Callopanchax toddi
CCATAACACCTTATCAGTAGGGGACATGGGGTGACCATAAATCAGTTTAGGCAGGGGGGCCTCAAGTGTGGAATAATTAGGGATAAAGGCTCGACAATAGGAGGTCATTCCCAGAAACGACATCAGTTGTTTCTTTGTTATCGGCAGGGGAATGGCTTGAACAGCCGCCACCCTTTTGGCTGCAAGGGAGTGAGTTGTTTCAGAAATTACATGACCCAGAAAGGTGACCTGTCTTTGCACAAATTGCAATTTCGAGAGGCTAGCCTTGTGTCCTGTAGCATGCAGGTGACGCAAGAGAGTTAGCGAGTCAGCCAGACATTGAGCCTCTGTAGGAGCACACAACAACAAGTCATCCACATATTGAAGGAGGGCACTACCCTCAGACAAGACCAGAGGATCCAATGAGTTTTTCAGGGCAGAGTTGTAAATGGTAGGGGACTCACAGTAGCCCTGACAGAGTCTGGTGAATGTATAGGGCTTTCCCTGAAACTCAAAAGCAAACCAAAACTGACTGTCCTTGTGTACAGGTACAGAAAAGAAGGCATTGCTTAAGTCTATCACAGTGAAGAAAGATGCCTGAGGAGGAATCTGTGATAGGATGGTGTGTGGGTTGGGTACCGTTGGAGCTCGAGGAACCACTGCCTTATTTACTGCTTGTAAATCCTGAACAAAACGCCATTCAACAGGCTGGTCTTTATCTCTAATCTTCTTCACCGGGAACAGAGGTGTTCGAACCGGTGAAGTGGGACATGGAACTATCACCCCTGCTTTCAACAAGGATTGAAAGACAGGTGTGATACCCTCAATGGCCTCAGGCTTCAATGGATATTGTTTTTGGCAAGGCCTAAATGTAGATTTTGGCGTTATGACAACAGGTTCGCATCCTGCGATAAGGCCAACGTCATATTTAGAGGAAGCCCAGAGGTCTGGAGGAATTTCAGAGAGAGAGGGATGAGGGAAGGGGTTATCAGTTGAAACCATGAAAGACCCCCCCTCCAACTGCAGTTGGAGTGACCTAGTGACATGAATAACAGCAGAATACTCCTTCTTGTAACAGGAGCCTCCAGGGGAAAAGAAAACCATTGGATCGGGGGTGGGGATCCAGTCGGTCAACAACAACCATTGTTGAGCAAATGGGCCCACCTCCCTCCACTTCATAGCAGGGGATCTTGACAGAGAAATGTGAGGGACCGAATCAGGCATCTGGAAGCACTTTGTTTGTTCAGGAGTTAAAGAAATAGATAAAGCTGAAACATGAGTGTTCCAGTACAATGTTCTTATAAAAAATCTTTCAGAACAAACCCGGTCCCACACTTCCTCAAATTCCACGCAGGGACCATGAGAATACATTGCAGTACAATGCAGGTCCTCTGTGGGCATGAAAACTGAATTAGGACTGACCAAGTCATGAACAGCCCGGAGGATGGATTGTGAAAATGGACCATCCCCCAGTTGCCACTCATAGACATAATCAGGAACCTCAGGGCTGTATTTCACAGCCAGAAACACATCAGGGGGATCTATTTGTTTTTGCTTTACAATCACTCCCTCATGGGATGAATACAGTTCTAGACTCAATTTACACATCAAATCTCTCCCTAATAAATTCACTGGACATAGGGAGGACATGATGAAAGCATGTTTGAATTTCGACCCGTCTTGTGTCTGGCAAGACAAAGGCACCGAATATGGTTCCTTAGTTGTGTTGCCAGAGGCAGAAACGGAGAACACATGATGACCACTCAGCTTAGCAGCTGGGTTCAGAACACTAGTTTGCAACACAGAATTTGTAGCACCAGAATCAACCATAAAAGGAATGTTTTGACCTCTTATCATTAATGTAAACATAGGCATATTTTTGTAGGAAGGAGAGGATAAATGAACATATGTTCCCACAGGTGTGAATGGTGTTGTTTTGTTTTCTAAGTGTATGAGTGCATCTGTGAGCAAAGTATGTAAATCAGTAGCGGCCGGCATAACATTGGGTGTAGCTGTGTGAGAGTGTGATGTTTTACTTCCCTGTTCAGATGCAGTAGAGAAAACTCTGCCCTCTCCCAAACCTGGGGTCCTGTCCTCCACCTCCCATCAGTCTGCAGCATGTGGTAGAGGTGCTGGTTGAGATCCTCTGTTAAGACAGCCAGGCTCAGGACAGTTGTTGCGCCAATGTCCAGTGCGACCACAGTTGAAACATCTGTCATCCCCAGGTCGGACTCGTTCGACCCTTCGACTCCGTTCTCGGGCCCGTCTTCGGCCACGCCCCTGGACTGGTGGAACTGACTGCTGATTCTGTTGGCTGAACAACGTCAGAGTGGCAGCATGGAGGGCATCTTCTCTTTTTGTCTGCTTCCGATCCTTCTGTTTGACAATAATATCCTGAGCATGGAGGGCATGTCGTCGAAGTTCAGTGAGGCGGACTCCAAACCGGAGGCCCACATATGAATGACGAACCTCACTTTGGAGCTCAGGTCTCAGTCCAGACAGCAGACGATCGCAGAGGAGACTTTCCCAGGGAGTGGGGTTTCCTGTCAAGTCCGCAGGACGTGCCAGCCCTGAGTGTTTGTTGAAAGCCTCTTCCATGCGGTGGAAAAAATCATCCACAGGCTCATCAGGTCTCTGGGTGATGCAGTTGAGAGCATTGGCGTCCATCTTAAGTGGAAATTCTGTTCCAAATTTCGCACACAAGACGTCAATGGCAGTCCAGTACGGTCCATTGTCTGCATGATTGTGAGCTATGTTGTGGGGACGGAGGTCTGCAGCTGGAATCTGACTGGAAACTTTTGCCAGGTCACAGGCTTTCATCTTTGTGGCCAGGAGACGACGTATTTCTGCTCCTGTTGGTCTCATCTCCTGGCAGAATGTCTTAAACTCACTGGCAAATTTTGTTCCATCAGCAGTTGGATCTGGAAGATGATTCCCAGATTCTTTCACGTCAGCCGCTGTCCAGGACCGGAACACCAGTGTTGGACCATCAACCCCAGAGACCTCTACCATGGGGGCCACGAAGACTTCATCAGGTGGTGGGCCATCCCTGGACCGGAGTCTGTGAAGAATAGGGGAGAACGTGGTCGAATCCGCGGCGGCCCCATCCTGAGGTGGTTCTGGTACTTGTGGGCCTGCAGCTTGTGCCCCTTGTAGGTTGTGGTCTTGAGGATTCTGTGGTGGAGGTCGGCGAGGAGGACAGGAATCCAGGTCTAGGTCCACTTTATTCAGACTGAGGGCCTGCAACTGGTTCTGCAAAGCAGAGTATGGAGAGACAGGTGAAACATCACGAGTTCTATATGTAGGTGGCGGGTCCAGTGGAGCTGATGGGCTCACATTCTGAACCGAGGCATTATCTTTTCGTCCCGTGATTACCCCACTAAGGTCCTTACTACCCCCCATTTCCTTTGCTTTACTCTTTCTGTCTCTTATCACCGCCTCTTCCTTCCACTTACTCAGACATTCTCTATTCAAATCAACATTCTTAACCGTTTTCCCCTTAACTTTCTTTTGTTCTTTCAAACTTTCCCATTCCTTCTCTATTCCTTCTTCAACCTTCTGAATTTGCATTAAACTCAAACTCCCTTCTTCAGGGAACCCAAACTTCTTTGACCAATAGGAGAGACATTGTACACTGTCATCCCCATATTTCTTTTTCATGAAAACACACAGAGGACTGTCTGGAGGTGATTCTCTTCCCTTGCTGCTGCTCGAGCCCATTGTTACTGGATAAGGCGTCCCTTTCCAGGCTTTTTCACAATCTAGGTAAAAAAATGCTAAAATACCCTGACCTTACGACCCACTGGATCGCCCACGGTCACCGGTGTTTCTATTTTTCGGTGTGAAACACTTAGACACAATAAGGTTCTACCCTTATTCCCCTGCAGCGGACTAAAATCACCTCCAGGGAGTCTCCTTCCCGAATTATATTTAATAAGACTGAATCTCACCGGATTGAACCACCCGAGTGGCAGGTTCGTTTTCTGGATTCTGAATTTCGCTGACTTAGGGGGTGAAGACCAGGCTCCTCCGTCACTCTTAAAGGTCTAATCGAGGTTTGGAGGATCGAGGAGTTTTTCCTCGAGATGCGCTGTCGTCCCAGTCCTTCCCTCTGCGTCTGGCGGAGAATTAGAATCCTGTTCGTGACGCCAAATTGTTATGGAAGTTTCTTATCAAGCAATGAGATATCAGTCTTAAAAGTTTTAAGAAAGTTTATTACTTGTTAACAAGGAGACGTTACACCACAGAGGTCTGAGGAATAAGGTCTGACCACAGCAGTTCTGAGTCTGCTTTTAAAACCCTCCTCTTGTTCCCCCCTCCCCTACCCACCATAAATCCTACCCATCCCAAAAAGAGTGGAATTCTATGTTTTAGCATCTGCCCCTAGGGGGTCTCTTAGAGGTAGAGGAATTTACCCCTCCCTGACAGGAGACGAAGACATCTGTTTACTACCCCCCTGATAAGAACAGGAGATGGCCCCTTCACCACAGGAGGCTGAGACTTTGTTATACTGCCCCCCCCCCCTGATAAGGACAGAAGATGGCCCCTTCACCGTAGGAGGCAGAGACGTGTTATCAGCTGGATTCCAACAGGCTGGCATTTTGTTTGTCATTTAACTAATCATTATAGAAAAAGAAAACCTATCATATAATTTTACTAAAAGTAACTAACAAAATTCCACTACAGCTGGTTATTAGTGCGCTGGTTACTAGTGCGCTGGTTACTAGTGCGCTGGTTACTAGTGCGCTGGTTATTAGTGCGCTGGTTACTAGTGCGTTGGTTACTAGTGCGTTGGTTACTAGTGCGTTGGTTACTAGTGCGTTGGTTACTAGTGCGTTGGTTACTAGTGCGTTGGTTACTAGTGCGTTGGTTACTAGTGCGTTGGTTACTAGTGCGTTGGTTACTAGTGCTTTGGTTACTAGTGCGTTGGTTACTAGTGCGTTGGTTACTAGTGCGTTGGTTACTAGTGCGTTGGTTACTAGTGCGTTGGTTACTAGTGCGTTGGTTATTAGTGCGTTGGTTACTAGTGCGTTGGTTACTAGTGCGTTGGTTACTAGTGCGTTGGTTACTAGTGCATTAGTTATTAGTACTGAGCTGTACACAGAGGTCATCATTTACCAGAATGAGCTTAAAGGGATGTTTGGGTCGTTCTGAAGTGTCGTTTTATCAGGTATTTATCTACAGTGAGGACCACACCCACTGATGACATCACACACAGTGGGTGGAGTCTCTAAAACCAGGAAGTAGTCCTCTGACTGGAGCTATACCAATAATTATCATGTATTTAAAACAACTCTTGCACAAAAAGTCACTCTTCTGCTTTAGAACAATTTATTACATGTTTGGAAAAAGTTCTTAAAGTTTAGCCTGAGATCGTTTGTTTCAACTGCTTTTCTATAAGACCACTTTTAGTTGAGTGTTTTTGAGACAGGATGGCATGAATTAGATTGTTTTCAGTCATTTGAGACTTGTGGACGTCTCTGTCCTCCACACTCTCCTCGATCAGATTCACACTAACGACAGGATGGAAGCAGTGGAGACCTGGAGGAAGTGTTTTAGGTCTCAGCAGTGAGACGACGTTAACTCGTATCCGTTTTCCTCCTCAGGGCTCACACTTCCAGGTGGTGTACGCTGCAGCTCAGATGATCGGCTGGTACGACCCCCAGGTGACCCGGGTGGAGCACGCCGGCTTTGGGGTGGTGCTGGGGGAGGACAAGTGAGTCCACCACAAACACAGCTGTCCTCGCTGTCAACGTCTTTCATTTTCTAACAACTCCTGAACTCAACCTGATGGTCCTCGTTAGTCTGCGTCTCAAACTGAGTTTATTGTTTTTCTTGTCACCTGTTTCTGCGTGCCTCACCAGCTCTACTGCTGGAACCTGGTTTTTAGGCACCGCTGGTTGAATTTTAATTGGTTCTCTGCCATTTTTGTTATTTCCTTCTGCCTCCAACTAACAGCTTGATGCTCGTTCACAAACTTCTCAGAGATTTATTGATGTGAATTTCTTCACGTCTGTGGAATGGATGAAACGGAGGTTCACCAGCAGCAGGACAGGTGGAGGAGGAGTCAGCATCTTTTTGTGGTTCATTAGATGTTCCAACCTAAGAGGAAATGTTATTTGTTTTTCTCAGATTATGTCTAATTAAACAATATTAAAACAAAGGCAAGGAAACGTTCCAGGATGATTAAACCATGTCATTTAGCTCAAAACGAGGGGAAATCTGGAGTTTTTAGGGTCCATGATAAATCTACACCCATTCATTTGCACCTTACACACACACAGGGAGAGAGGGAGACTCTGAACCCTAAAGAGAGCATGAGAGAAAAAAAGATTTAACTGAACTGTTTTCTCTTTTTCTCCAATTGACTGAAATCTGTCACCATGGCGGAGAACTTTAACCCCTGATTAATGGGTAAATATTAAAACAGTCTGTAATTATGGAATTATTTAAATAATTTTCTCAATTTAAATAAAAATTGCTTCTTTAAAAAGTGATTTTAGTCATTTTTCTGAACATTAGTCTTGGAAAGGGGGGTTGTCTTATAATTGGGGTCGTTCTATATTCGGGTCAATATGGTATCTAGATTTATGCAGTGCTGGAGACCTTTCTTACGGACAAGTATATATATATATATATATATATATATATATATATATATATATATATGAATAAACAGCCTAACGTGAGAATATTATTGTAAAATTATGTGTTTTAGTTCTGTTAAGTCGGCTAGAAGTTTCGCGTTTATGAATGAAGGCGTTGCTAATCCAGCTGGAAACATGGAAGTAGGCATTATAGCTTAAGCTGCAATACAGTTTTCCACCTCTAGATGGTGCCATTTGCAAAAAGTCAGTAGTTCAGCTTTAAAGACAAGGTTGTGATTACCATGGCAACCCTAATGCACCACTGGCAGCAGCTCTAACATTTCTTTAGATCTTGCTCTATGCTTTTTGTATATTTTCTATATCAGAACATTTTGTTAGTTTAGATTATTATAAAAGTAATTCTTAATTTTTAGGGAGGGATCGATAGAAAGAAGCTGATGTTGTAATTTATTTGTAATTCTTGGTTTCTGAGGAGGTCGTCTGTAAGATAAGTGAGATTTAGTTTGTCGGAGCCACGTTGCGTCTACTGCTCTATTCATGAGTCCTGTCACTAAGCTGTGATTATGACATCATGTGAAAACTTTATTTCTTCTGATTAGTCGTCCTGAGCAGAAGCGCTCGGCTCAGGCGGGAGGTTGACGTTACGCTTCGCAGAGGAGCGCCGCTAAACGCCCGGCTGTAACCTGAGGAGAGCATAAATCGGCCCCACGACGCGTTCGCTGCACCAAACTATTAGAAATTGATCATGCTGTTTGTGTAATGGCTTACCCAGACAATAAACGCTTCACACAGCAAAACGGGCTGAGATGTTTGGGCTGAACTGGGACATCATTAGAGTTTCGTCTCACGTGTTTTAGATTCACTGGGTTGTACAAAATGATTTTCCCCGAGGCGAAAACAGGAAGTAATTTAATACCTTCGTGGTAATTATTGATGATGGAAACGTGTATCTGAGAATGTTGAGATGACTGTTTTCTGACTTCATCAAACTCAGACAGTTTTGTTTCTAGGTTTTAGGGGATTTAAGTTGTTTTGGCCGTTTCTCCTCAGGAAGAAGTTTAAGACTCGATCTGGAGACACGGTGAGGCTGATGGACCTGCTGGAGGAGGGACTGAAGAGGTCGATGGACAAACTGAAAGAAAAGGAGAGAGACAAGGTCAGAGGATCAGATTTATTCACGTTTAAATGGATGTTTGACTCGCTAAACCACCTCAAAATGACCCATGGTGGTTGTTTTTTTTACTTTTTTCATGTTTAGAAGGAAAAATGTTTGTGATGCAAAAATGTTTTGTTTTATTATTTTTTTTAATAAAAAAAAAAACAAACCGTTTTGTTTTAGATATCGAACCTGCAGCCTGTCCCACTTTAATGACGTCAAAGTGTTTTTATTCCAGCACAACAAATAAAATCATTTGGACGTGATCAGGGCTGGGTACTGTTAAATACTTAATATAATAATATAGTAGTATAATAATACTACTACTTTATTGATACCTGGTTTTCGATACCGGTACCTTAACGATACTTTTTTCGGTACCTTTATGTATAATCCTTAGAGAAAATAACAAAGAACTAAAAGTTTTTTATAAATTAAGCCAAAAGAACACAGTTTTATGGCATATTTATGGTTTTATTATTATTTATTTATTTATCTCTTACCTCGGGAACTTTCCGTTAACTGACGCCGTCTTACAATCCGTGTACTCTTCGTTTTTTTTGTTGTGTGTGTGTGCGGAGCAGAGCTGGGCTGGAAGAAATGGAGCGGCTCATTTATTGGGACGTTTTATTGCAGAAGCACCAAAATTTTTTATATTTTTTTTGGTACCAAAGAAGTACCGAGTTTCTGTACCCAGCCCTAGATGTGAGTTGTTTAAACTTTAGAGCTCAGATGATAAAACTTCGACAAATACGATCAGGTTTTTTTGTAGGTGTTTTATTTGCTCTCCCAACTCACTGACATACATTTTTAAGATGGAAAAATGTACTTTTCCTTTTTAAAAAGAAACAAATTAAAGTTTTTGTAAAGTTTCCTGTGGTAAATATGGTATTTTTGGTCATTAGAACAGGTTAAATGTTTGTAGTTGAGTGCTTTTTTTCTGCTTCAGCCAACAACACGTTTCATTTTTAATTAACTGCAGGAAGTTTCTCTTCAGAAAATCAACTTTTCATTGTGCAGGATGCCTTCAGGCGCAGTGGTGCACATTATCTCAGCTCGTGTTTCAGTGGGTTTATATCAGAGTTTTGTGTCGATGTTAAATCTTTGATAAGCAGCCATTAAGAGAGCGCGGGACGCCGTCCAGCGGGCAGCTCATTATTTCTGCCTTCAGTTCGCCCCGTCCACACTGATTCTCCAGTAATGACCGACTCCGCTGCAGCAGACATTAATCCTCCACCTCCAGACACCAGCAGAAGTCAAACACCAGCAGATGTTTGACTCAAACACTCGGGTTTTTCTCTTCATCTTCCTCCTCGTTCTGTTGCAGCTGCATCGACTCCTTTTATTAAAACACTGAGTTCTGTGGAGGGTTTTCATTTGACTCGTTTCCCTTAAATCCCAGAGGCGGAGTTCAAATTAAATCTTAGTTACTGAGATGAGATTAAAAGATGAGATTTAGATTTATTTGGTGAAATCAGCTGAAACTAAAGACCAGTTAAAGCTGGCGACTTTAGCTGGTTTTAGATCAATTTAGACAAAAACATGTTGGTTTAAACCTTTAAAACTTGATTTAAAGGAAAGAAGAAAGTTTGAATGTTTGATCTTTTTTATTAAATAATGCATCAACCAGCTGCTTTAACTCTTTTCTACTTCGTCATGTTTTTGTTTCATATTTATCTCATATAACTCAGCTGAAACGAAATAAGTAACTAAACAACAATAATTACATAATAGTTAACTAAATATCTAAATCATAAGGGAAAATATCCAAATGGCTAAATATCAATGAAACATTAATAACCAAATAACTAAATTCCAAATATCTAACAAAATGACTAAATACCTATTAAATGCCTAAAAGTCTATAATATCCAACTAATGGTCTAACATAATGTTTGACCAAATTATAACTAATTAAAGAACCAAATAATGAAAAAAAACAAAAATCAATATCTAACAAACCAAAATATCTTAAATAAAAAATTTTTTTTAATGAAATAAACAATATATTTTAATATCTAAAAACTAAATAATCAATTAAATAAATATAACAACTAAATATATATTTATTCATGGTAAAGAATCAGTTAAATAACTTTATTTATTTTAAAATCTTTTCCTTGATCCAGTCTGTGCTAAGCTGGCCCTTTACAGGTTAAATAAAAGTCCCTCATTCCATCTGCTGCTGGGATCCACGTTTGTAACTTCTGAGTCTCTGGCCCGGTGCCCCGAAGTCTCACTAAGTCACCGTCACTGCCCGATCTGTAACGGAAACCCCATCGGTTCTACACATGTGCAGAACGCGTGTACTCGCAGTGAAGTGTTTTACGGTAGTTACGGTTCAGAGTATCTTTTAAGGTGTGAACAAGTATATAATACATCTATATATACATATACAATGTATTAAAATGTTTATACACGTTAGGTATCCATTGTTTAAATGGTCCGCGCAGTCGAGAAAGAGGCTAAGCTGTTGGTAAAAGCTAAGGGCTAACTGGGAGCTAACCGTCTCATCAAAAGACTTGAATGTCGCGAAGTTGGCAAAAAGGAAGTGACGTAGCTTCACGCATGTGCAGAACTGATCGTGCTTCCGGGTGTGGATCGGGCAGTGACAACCACGTATCTCAGAGGGTTAGGCTAACCCAATGTGGCTAGCTGTTATGCTAGCTCCGGAGTGTTTTTAGCTCATCATTCCTGATTCTTCCCATCTCTCCCTGCTTGAACAGCTGATTTCTTTGACTGAGTGATGAACCGCTCCAGTAGAAAGCAGTGAAGGCTGAGGAGACGTTTAACAGGGAGATTTAGGGCTTTCTGAGCAGAGACATTTTTATGGCAGTGACTTCAAACGGACACCAGGGGGTGCTAAAGGACAAGCTAAAACTGCATAGTGTGCCTTTAAGACTCTTGTTCATAAATGGTTCTGATTGGTTGAAGGAGGAATGTCTCCTCTTCCTGATGTTTGTCTCAGTCTGAACCATGAGGCTCTCCTTCATTAACATTTAACCAGTGCAGCCACCAGCTGGTCCTGATTAAAGATGTTTAGAAGTGAAACCTTTACATCATTTCTCCATCCTGTTGGTGTTTAGTTGGAAGAGGTTTCTGTTGTTTTCTCCCTCTGATATTTGGGTCCAGAACTAACCCTACAGGACAGTAAAAGCTCTGACCCAGTTGGGTACGATGTGGAGCTGGAGGTGCAGTGTAAACACTTCCAGTTGAACAGTTGTGATTTCAGAGCTGGTGAGGAGTTGATGCCAGCGGTCTCCCTGCAGGCCCTTCTGGCCTGGCAGTGGGCTCGCTGCCTGGGTCAGTGCCCACGTCTACCATCTGCTAACTCAACCTCATTAAAACCCGACCCAGACGAGAACCTCCGCCGGCGCCGCTACAGCTTTACGTTTGATTTATATCAGAGTTTTGTGTCAATGTGGTGTTTTGCTTTCTGTCTGCGTTCATTGATCTGTTAATTGGTTAATGATAATCTAATAGTTGATCTGATTTATAAGAGAGAAGAGACGTCGGTTTCTCCTTCAGGTTTTGGTGGGACTTTTATTAAACTTTTTTCCTGGGATTTGAGTCCACAGAGGACTTCCCTGAGCTCGCTTTGCTCCAGAGTAATTCAATAAACGGGCCCAGATTTTATAAAACACTAAAGGTTTGTCCTTCAGTCAGTGGGTCGCAGCTTCCAGGGAGATGAGATTTATGGTCTTTATACCTGCTGGTGACGGATTCACAGGGTTTATATCCACTGAAGGAAGACGCACTTCTCACAATAAAAGAAGAACATGATGAGGTTTAGACCGACAGAGGACCAGGATCAGGAGTCCTTTATCATTACAAGTGATTCTTTACATTTACTAATAGAAAAGCATCTTTCCTTCACTTTGATCAACCTAAACCTTAAAACTACTGATATTAAAGTGTTAAAACTCAGAAACAGGAAATGATGGTTTAGTTTAAAAAACAATAAAATAATTATTAAACTGATTTATAACAAAGGTTCTCAAAGGATGAAGTTGACGGATTTAAAGGTTTCCTCTCAGAGAAAACCTGAATCTGGTTTAAGGAAGAAGTTCAGGCTCTGGGTCTGATGGTACGGGTCTGGATCAGGGTTCTGATGGAGGTAGGGGTCTAGATCGGGGTTCTGATGGAGGTAGGGGTCTAGATCAGGGTTCTGATGGAGGTACGGGTCTAGATCAGGGTTCTGATGGAGGTAGGGGTCTAGATCAGGGTTCTGATGGAGGTAGGGGTCTAGATCAGGGTTCTGATGGAGGTAGGGGTCTGGATCAGGGTTCTGATGGAGGTAGGGGTCTGGATCAGGGTTCTGATGGAGGTACGGGTCTAGATCAGGGTTCTGATGGAGGTAGGGGTCTGGATCAGGGTTCTGATGGAGGTAGGGGTCTGGATCAGGGTTCTGATGGAGGTA
>SSNR01000529.1:63699-75588 GCA_006937965.1 Callopanchax toddi
GGGTCTGGATCAGGGTTCTGATGGAGGTAGGGGTCTGGATCAGGGTTCTGATGGAGGTAGGGGTCTGGATCAGGGTTCTGATGGAGGTACGGGTCTGGATCAGGGTTCTGATGGAGGTACGGGTCTGGATCAGGGTTCTGATGGAGGTAGGGGTCTGGATCAGGGTTCTGATGGAGGTAGGGGTCTGGATCAGGGTTCTGATGGAGGTACGGGTCTAGATCAGGGTTCTGATGGAGGTAGGGGTCTGGATCAGGGTTCTGATGGAGGTAACGAGCTGTTGAAGACTAAATCAGATGTTTTACTGTTTTAACATCAATAAATAAACCGAGTTATCAGGATTAAAGGTGTATTTGTTCACCCTGACCTTTGTTCTTTATCGACCCGTCCCTCGGTCCCTGGTTCGTGTGAAGTTTTATCCTGTAGCGTAGCGTCACCTGTTCACTGATATTTTCTTCCTGGCTGAAGGTTTTTGTTTCTCAGTGAAACTTTCCCCTCCCTGTGGTCGTAAACGCTTCACAGACTGAAGACTGCTTCAGGTTTAGAGAATCGGTTTGGTTCTATCGGGCCGATGAAACAGATTTAACAACGTTCCTAAATCATTCATCTTCTGTTAAACGTTTTGAATGTCCTTCCTGCAGGTTCTGACTCCAGAGGAACTGGTTAAAGCTCAGAGAGCCGTCGCTTTTGGCTGCATCAAATACGCCGACCTTTCCCACAACCGCATCAACGACTACGTCTTCTCCTTCGACAAAATGCTGGACGACCGGGGCAACACGGCGGCGTACCTCCTCTACGCCTTCACACGCATCAGGTGACGACTCTGAATAAAAGCTCTGAGTAGGGCTAGGCTTACCTGCTGGACTCGGCTCAATCTAAGACCTGGAAGCGAACCATCGCCTTCCTTCTCTTGGACAAATCACCTCCACCTGTTAGTCGTGAATCATAAAGTTTACAAAGTGAGATTCCTAACTTTTTTCACTCTGTTCTGTTGGAAAACTCCTTCTTTCAGGTTACTTTCATTACTCCGATCGGATCGGCCTCGCTAGCGGATTAGTCTTCAGATTTCTCCAATCGGCCCTTATCCCCAAATCGAGCCGAGTCGATCCTCCTCCTCCTCAGCCTCCCTGGAGGAGTCAGACTCAGGATGGCAGATTGATCTCCCTCTTTTTGATTTTTTGGTGAGATGGAGGGGTGAGCGATCCAGCTTGAAGGGATTTGCCCGTCAATCGAGGTCCTGTCGGAGGCTGCTGATCAGGCTACAGTTAATAATAATAAATCATTTTAAAATTCCTGAAGTTTTAATTATGTTTAAGAACAGTTCAGGTTATTTTTCTTTGTACTTTTTAGTCACTTTCAAACATTTTCTCTCAGGTTTTCTTACTTCCTTTCTTCAGGTATTTATTAGGAATAATCTCTTATTAATGAGGTTTTTATTAATTTTATTCCAATTCTCATTTTTTTACCTCCTGAGACTCGAGCTTCTGTTTTCATTTTTTATAATTTACCTGATTCGTTTCTTTTTTTCCCCTAATTAAAGTTATTAAATAAAAGAATAATAAATGTACAGTGATCACAGTGTAGGGAGACAGTTTGTCTCTAGTGATGGGATTTATGGCTCTTTGAAGGGAGTTGTTCACCTCAAAGAGCCGTTCAAAAAACTGGCTCTTTTATGGGTTTGTAATATTTTGAAAGAAAAATATTATGTGGAACTATGTTTGGGGACACTCTTTGTTGCGACACCTATGTGTGCATCGCTAATTAGCTTCCCCGATAGAACTGATGGGTTCCTGTTGCTAATAACTGATGTTATTTTAAATAAAGAGCCAGTGTCGTTGAATGCCTCAAACTAGGGATGTGCCGATGCCAGCATCGGAAATACTCGCCGATTCTGGCAAAACTGAGGGTATTTGGATTGGCAAGTACTTATTTGTAAACATGAACCGATACCACGTAAACGGGATCTCCTCTGCCTACCCCCACCACACGCTCACAAGCTAACAATAACAATACTAAGGTCGTATACTCGTACTCATAAACGTTAACCCGATGCTTAGCGTAGCTCTCCATTAACCTGAAGCGCCACCGGCTCTCACTCTGTAGCAGATGGCGTTAACTTACATGTGTTGTAGTTGTAGTAGTTGTGATTTAGCCGTAGTATACACGCTCTGAATCCTCAGTCCTGACGTCTGGTTCGGTAAAGTTCCAGTAATCCATTCATACTGAACGTATTTCCAAAGCGTTAGCATGTTTAGCTTAGCCGGCGCTAACATTTTGCTAACAGAAAACAGTAAAGAACAGAAGAGCTGATTGAAGCTTCTGTCTTCCGTTACTCCAGAATAAGGCAGAGGCTTAAAGAAGAGAGTTTGGTTCTAATCAGCTGATGGAAAGTTTGTTCGTCAGAAATAGTTCGGCAAAGGTATGGCAAGCTGTTCTATCATATAATCAAATGAACTTTGAAATCTCTAAGGCACGTCATTTGTGTATTTATTTATCTAAAAGTCATTTTCCCAAACAGAAATCAGCTAGCTGAGGTTTAGTCTGAGGGTTTAATTTTAGTTTTTGACTTTAATGTTTCATCCAGTCCAGGTCATATTACCTGAAGCAGTCAGTACTTTTATAGAATATTCTCTAACTCAGAGAGAGAAATCTTTCTGGAGTTGACCTAAGTTTTAGTTTGACCCCTGACCTTTAGGACTTTGGGATTGGATGGAAAAATAGATAAATGTGACTTTTTTTTATTTAATAAAATTTTTTCTGTTGTACCAAACCACAATTTAGTATTAGTACTTGTATCGGTACTCGGTATCGGCAAGTACTCATATGTAAGTACTCGTACTTGTTTAGAAAAAAACTGGTATCGGAACATCCCTACCTCAAACGTCAGTTAATACAAAAAAAAAAGAACGGTTCTTTAAAAGGACTCGGTTCTCCTCGTTCAAAGTGAAGAGCCGTTCAAAAGATTTGACTCGTTTATGAACGCCACATCGCCGTTTGTCTCGTTCTTCCTGCAGACTTGTGATGAAGTAATATTTCAAATTGATTTGTAGGAATCTTACGTTTGAATACTTGACTGGTTTTTCTGTTTTGTAGTAAAAGTGACACTAACTCAGATTTTACACATGACAACAATTTCATTGGTTGTTGGTCCCTGTGAGCCCGCCTCCAGCTCACAATCAAAGGATTTTATTGGATAGAAGTGTTTTTTTTTCCTCCAGAGTTGGTGTTGGATTATGTCATAGGTTACGTAAAACATGGAAAGTAGAAGCACGGAGATCAGGAGCTGAGTTACTCCTAATCTCTAAAATATCAACCCTGATGAAAACATTAAGGGAGCAAAGCTCTGGTCTCTGATCTCCTTTAGGTCCATAGCTCGTCTGGCCAACATCGATGAGTCCACCCTGAGGAAAGCAGCAGAGACCACAGAGATCATCCTGGACCACGAGAAGGAGTGGAAGCTGGGGAAATGCATCCTGCGCTTCCCAGAGATCCTGCAGAAGATCCTGGACGACCTGCTGCTCCACACGCTGTGCGACTACCTGTACGAGCTGGCCACCACCTTCACCGAGTTCTACGACAGCTGCTACTGCGTGGAGAAGGACCGGCAGACGGGTGAGACCTGAGACTCCGTAACACCGTTTGTCAAGATGGTTTTGTTCTGGTTTTAAGGAGTCTCCTCCTGAACGTCTCAGACTGCTCTCATATTTCATATTGAGCTGTTTTTGTTCTGTTGTTTATGTCTCTTATCAAATGTCGTTTAAAAAAGATTTTTCTGTTTTGGAGGTGAAGTTATGAGATGATGATTGTTTTTTGTTTGCTCTTCGTCAGGTGAGGTGGTGAAGATCAACATGTGGAGGATGCTGCTTTGTGAAGCCACAGCCACCATCATGGCCAAATGTTTTGACATCCTGGGCATCAAACCGGTCCACAGGATGTGATCCTCCTCCAGACACCAAACCCACAACTCTGGACTTTAGTTCTTCATAATGGAATCAAACCTCGGAGGGAGAAAATGTTTAAGTTTGGTTCTTTAAACACCTCTCATGTGTGAAGGATCTATTTTTAATAAAGAGGCGTTAAGAAATGGTGAATGTTTCTGCTCTCATTTCAAATCAAATGATCTGAAAGCCCGAGTTTAAAGACGACATTCAGAGAAATAAAACCCTCAGCTGCCAGATATTTAAAAATCATCATTTAATATGTTTTATTAGTGGGGAGGACCCTGTGATTTCTTTGTGGATTTGAAATGACTATTTTCTTATATATTTTAAAATTTACCGTTACTTTTTAAAAAACGTTATTTCTTGTTTTTACTTTTTTAAATGTTTTTACGTTTCAGGTTTCTGCTGAAAATCAACGTTTAAAGCTCAAGTGATCAAATATGGTCATATGGTCAAATATGCTCCATTTCCTGAATGTGCTGAGAAGCCATCTGATTGGCTGATTAGAGATCCACGTGACTGAACAACAGGTGTACCATGGTTTCCATCAGTAATCTCTTACAGGTGGAGTCTCCACTGGTGGAGTTCACTGGGTTTACCGTGAAGCCGGAGGTTAAATGTGGACCCGTACCGGACTACGAGGACCCGACCCGACCCAAACCCTGCAATGGAAACGAGACTTGTATGAAACTTCCCGTGGTGCGGATGTAGAGACTGATGGAGACCCGTGGATGGTAGGTGTTGATCTATTGTCAGTGTGATATGACAGGACAATGATTAATGTTGATGTAATCAACTCTGTCTTTATTTCAGTGTTTCAGAAAAAGGTCTTAAGCCTGATGGTCAACCTTCAGAATCAGTTTCAACAAGTACAAACCCCCCCCTTCAGCTGCCCACATTCAGAGGATGGAGACCACAGGTAGGTCTGAAAACAAAGGAAAGTCTAGTCTAACCCAACAGTGTCACTGTTGGGTTCAGTTAGGTTGCATTAAATGCTAATTAATTAAAATCATAGTGTGGTTTTCCAGGAATTGTTTCCCTTAGATCTTTTCTCAGTTTAGACGTCCCTATGATGAAAGTAGACCTCTTTAAGAAATTAAAATATTTGTTCATTACCAATATGCAGACTACCATAGTCCACGTCATCAATTCTGATGACTATTTGGAGAAGCGTTACCCTCAACCTGACTAGTCCTGAGTGTTTAGCTCCAGTCAGAGGACTACTTCCTCCACCACTGCTCATAGACACGTTTAATCCAACTCAGCATGGTCTAAGGAATTTTATAATTCTGGAAATAAAACACCTTCCAAATGGGAAGGAGAGTCATGTAAAGAATCCCCTCATAAAAAACAATATTTAGTCTGGATTGAATCTAGTTCTGATGTTTCATCAAAGATGAAACTGTCGCAATTCAACCAAATCAGAGAAACAACGCATCATCTTTTATTGGTAGATGTTTTAAAGCAGTCGTTGTTTGATTTTGTCCACTAGGAGGCAGTAGAGGGTAGATATTTGAAAGCAGTCATTATGATTTTTGACTTATTTGGTTCTCTGAAGACGTTTCTGCTCATCCCAGTAGCTTTGTCAGTTCTGTCTGTAGTAAAGGAGAGAGAGTCTTCTCTTCCTCTGTCTGTGACACACCTCCTTCTCCCCCTTGAGGAGGTGTTCGCTCCACTGTATTCAGCTGGAGTCCTGGTGAGGTGTTCTGATCAGAGGAGAGAATGAAGTTCAGAGCAGACTGGTAGGAGGTGGAGAGATGAAATCTGAGTCCTCCTCTGGTTAAAGCTGGTTTTTCACGTTTGACATAGATGTCTTCTTTAACTCCTCCCTCAGACCATCGGTCTTCTCTGTCCAAAATGTGGACGTTGTTGTTTTCAAAGGTGTGTCCCTTGTCTCTGAGGTGGACTGCTGAGTCCTGTCCTGATGATGTGTCTCTCCTGTGTTGAGACATGTTCTTGTGTAGTTGTTGTTTAGTGTCTCCAGTGTAAAGGTCTGAACAGTCCTCAGAAACAACACCACTGGTCTTCTGTCTGGGAGTCTTGTCCTCAGGATGGACCAGTTCCTGTCTGAGGGTGTTGTTGGGTTGGAACTTTACTGGGATGCTGTGTTTGGAGAAAACTCTTCTCAGTGTCTCTGAGACTCCTGCTACGTATGGGACGACGGGGCTTTAGCGCTTGTTGTCCTTGTCTTTTGTAGCTGCTGTGGAGTCTTTTCCAGATTTCTTTCTTGATTTAGTGAAGGCCCAGTTTGGGTAACTGCAGGTCTGGAGAGCTTCTTTGACGTGTTTCTGTTCCTTTTGTTTCTCTTCAGTTCTGGTGGAATGTTCTCAGCTCGGTGGTGTAAAGTCCTGATAACTGATAGTGTGTGCCCCAGTGGGTGATGGGAGTCAAAATGCAGGTACTGGTCTGTGTGAGGAGGTTTCCTGTAAACCTCAGTGCTGAGACTTCCATCCTGTTGAATTTGTACAGCGCAGTCCAAGAAGGGCAGTTTGTTGTTGTGTGCGTCCTCCTGGTGGACCTGATGTTTGATCCACAGCGTTGATGTGTTTGGTGAAGCTTCTACTTCAGGAGTCAGGATCTTGACCCGTGTGTCGTCCACATGTCTGAACCAGTGGCTCGGTGCTGCTCCATTGGAGGAGTTCAGAGCTTTGTTTTCCACTTCCTCCATGTAGAGGTTACTGACAATGGGTGAGACTGGAGAGCCCCAAGGCACATCCATGTTTCTGCCTGTAGAACTTGTGGTTGTGTTTGAAGTAGGTGGTGGAGAGACGAAGGTCCAGGAGGGACCAGATCTGGTCCGGAGTCAGGTTTGTTCTGTCACTTAGTGAGTCATCTTGTTTCAGCGTTTCCTAACAGCTTCCACTGCTTCAGCTACAGGAATACATGTGAAGAGGGAAGTGACGTCGAAGGAGACGATGGTTTCACCACTAGGAGGCAGCAGACCTGTTTTCTCACCAAGCATCATCGCTGTCCTGCTGAAAAGGTAATTCTTGATATTTAGCTCCAAAAGGCGAACCCGTTTATAATTTTAGCCTCATGCTTTGGGTTTTTATAGAATCTCAGAAATATAAAGATCAGAGGTGGATTCAATACTTCTTATTTTTACAATGTTTGTCCTCCTGGAATTAAGTCAGTTTGGCACCAAACGGGAGGAAAAAAGAGTCAGAGATATAAACATTTTAATTAGTTTGGCAGTGATACATTTAGACTTGACAGCTGACAGATAAAAATATCTGGATTTGTGTTTTTAAGTTAAATAAACAAAGTTTCTGTGTTTAAATAGAACTTTTCATGCACGTCATTAGAAAATGTACAACAACAGTTATCTGTCACTGCAGCGTCATCCAGTGCAGAGGTAGATATCACACAGGGACTATGGTGGCCCAGAGGGCTCAATCCTGCACCTTTTTAAAGAAAAGTTCAATCTGCTGCAACAACCAACTGAGGATGTGTTTAATTACTGGCACAAAATAATTTAAACTGATTAAAATCCATCTGTGTGACGAGTCGCTGTTTTAATATACAGAAATGTTTATTAGCTGGTATTCATCCTATTTACAGCCACTTCTGATTGGATAGCAGGAAGTTGAGGTCGGGTGTAAATGTCCCAGAATTCTCCACTGGTGGTTTATGGCTCCCGTCTGTGCCGACTCATATTTTGGTTTCCTTGTAGTCCGACCTGAAAGAGTCTCTGATGGCCAAGAGTCCAGAGGCCAGAAGGAGTCCGCTCACTTTGCTGTGCCAACCCTGGGACCGACCCCTGAAAGAAGGGCAGAAGGTAAGTTCTTTATCTTGTTTTAGTTTTATGTAGACGATAAGTGAGCCTGGCGAATTATTGATCAAAACCAAGTTTAGAGATGAGAGCAGGATCAGGACCTCTGCATGTTCAGCCCTGAGGTTAACAGATCTCATTTCCGTTGGTTCATCTGTAAAAAGAGCAGCTCAGAGGAAATGACAGGAAGTGACAGAGGAATTCCCGTCAGCCGTTTCCTTGTCTTTATTACAAGATGGCGCTGGATATTTATTCTATGCATGTTGAGTCACGGTTTGGTTCTCCACCTTAACAGACGAGCTAAAAAACTTGAACACTTTTATTTCATGTCTTGTAAACTTGGTTTCGTAAGGCCAGTAGAGGGCGCTGTGGAGCCATTTCTAAGCAGCATTTAGTGTGAAATGTTCACTATATAAGGCACAAGGTGAGTTGGCCATTTTGTAGTGATGTTTAGAAGTTTTAGTTTTACTTTTAAAGGGATACTCCACCCAAAAGTGATTTTTTTCTATTCTCATATTCCTTATATAGATAAGTGGGCAAAAATTAGTAACCAGCCCCGTCGTCATCCTGCTCCAGCAGTACTCCTTTAGCTTAGCGTAAAACACTGTAAGTGAATGGTAACAACTAGCATTGTGAGGAAAAAAGTTCTTAATAATCCCTCAGTAGTGATACTAATTCTGCTCAGTAGCCTCAGTAAACAGATCAACTGCAAGTAACACGAAGGAATAACAGGTACTAGGAATGCACGTTTTCCTACTTTTGTTTAACCGGCTATTGAAGCTCTTAACGGTTAATAATTGGTTAACTGTGAAGTTACGCCACCGCCGGTAAACGCCCCCCCGCGACACACAGACACCATGTTTTCTGTTCTTTAAATATCATTTGGATTCCCAACAAAGTAACACACTCGTTTCAAAATTACCAAACGAGTGACATGAGTGGAACACGACACAGAAGGTGTCACGCTGCTGCTCAGCGCTTCCTACCCGTTTACAGCTCATTCTGGAGGACACGCGTTTTTAAACACATGGGTTTCCTTACAGTGAACTAAATAATTACACTGTTTCTTTTTTTAAACAATTTACTCTTAATAGTACCATATTCATTTTAAAACCATCGTGAAAATGATTTACCTTATGCCACGAATGTGAACAGCAGCTTTACTTTGAGTTGAAGAAAAAAACCTGACTTTAGAATGAGTCCACCATGAAAACTAGAATAAAATGCTCCACGCTGTTCTTTTAGAAACTTTATAAGACGAGCTCTCTGACCGCTCCGTCTGTGGTTTCTGAGTAGAGCGGTGCTCGCACGCCCTCTGGTGGCACAAAAGTGTATTACACCCAAGTGAAATACATAAATTTCAGTTAACCGGACACGAATATTATACCCGGTTAACTATGTACATCCCTAACAGGTACTATTTTAGACTTTGGACTACTTTAGACAAAGAACAGCTGTAAGCCTCCGCTGAACGGCGCAAGGACATGATGCAGCGTCCATAATAGACTCGTACTCGGTACTTTTTCAGAGACGCAAGTCTACCTCCGCAGTGAAATGTGTTGACAGAGTCAAATACTTAGGGGTCTGGCTTGAGTCTAATCTCCTTTAAAGCTCATATTCAAGCAATCACTAACAAGATTAACTACCACTTAAAAACTTTATATCATTCAATTAACTGCTTTGATCTGAGAGTGAGAAGGTATATATAAAGAAGGTACACAACTTTTATTTCCCATTTTAGATTATGCTGATATAGTTTACCAAAATACTACTGCTTTCCGTCTCAATCCTCTTGATGTCGTTTATAATAGTATTTGTTGTTTTGCGTTGTCCCTTCAGAACTCACCACTGCTGTATGTACGACAGTTTGTCTTGGCTCCCACTAAAGGCCAGATGCAGATTTCATTGGTTAGTGTTTCTTTATAAGTGTATATTTTCTGCCTATTAGAGGTCATTATCATACTAGATTTAATGAGCAGATCTCTTTTGCTGTCCTGGCTTTTGGATTTAAGGCTCCACTTGATTGGAAAAACCTCCCTGCTGAGATTCGTGCGAGTAGATCTTTGAGTTCATTTAGGAACTCTGTTTCTCAACATGTCTCTTCTATTTGTAATTGTTTTTAAGTGTGTATGTATGTGGAGGTTGGGCTGTTCATCTAGAGTGCACTATGTTTCTGGTTTAATGTATATGAGCTAGGGTAAGCCATTCTGATTTGGATAATTATATTGGTTTTGTTTATTTATGCTACTTGCTGTCTAGTCATCTTTCTGCTTTGTTTGGAATGGAAGGAGGACCCGATCGCAAACGAGATGATACATCTCAAGAGGTTTTATCCTCTGAAAATATATGTATATAAATAAATACAAAGGCATGAGCTGCACAGAGATTGTAAAACACTTTACCGGGTTTAGTCTAGTAGCCAGTATTTGTCTCCTCGCCTCGCCTCGCCTTCCTCCGCTTATCCGGGTCCGGGTCGCGGGGGCAGCATTCTAAGTCGGGCAGCCCAGGCCACCTTCTCCCCGGCCAAGTCCACCAGCTCCTCAGCTGGGACGCCCAGGCGTTCCCAGGCCAAACTGAAGATGTATTTCCTCCAGCTTGTCCTGGGTCGACCTGGGGGCCTCCTGCCGGCAGGACATGCCCAGAACACCTCCCGAGGGAGGCGTCCAGGAGGCATCCTTACCAGATGCCCGAACCACCTCAACTGGCTCCTTTCGATATGGAGGAGCAGCGACTCTACTCCGAGTCTCTCCCGGATGTCCGAGCTTCTTACCCTATCCCTAAGGCTGAGCCCGGCCACCCTGCGGAGGAAACTCATTTCAGCCGCTTGTATCCGCGATCTTGTTCTTTCGGTCATTACCCAAAGCTCATGACCATAGGTGAGGATTGGGACGTAGACCGACCGGTAAATCGAGAGCCTTGCTTTCTGGCTCAGCTCTCTCTTTACCACAACAGACCGGTTCAGCGTCCGCATCACTGCAGACGCTGACCCAATCCGCCTGTCGATCTCCCGCTCCCTCCTTCCCTCACTCGTGAACAAGACCCCGAGATACTTGAACTCCTCCACTTGAGGCAGGACCTCTCTCCCGACCCGGAGTTGGCAATCCACCTTTTTCCGGTCGAGAACCATGGCCTCAGATTTGGAGGTGCTGATCCTCATCCCAGCCGCTTCACACTCGGCTGCGAACCTTCCCAGCAAGAGCTGAAGGTCAGAGCTCGATGAAGCTAGGAGGACCACATCATCCGCAAAAAGCAGAGACGCGATTCTCCTGTCACCAAACTCCACCCCCTCCACACCACGGCTGCGCCTAGAAATCCTGTCCATAAAGGTTATGAACAGGACCGGTGACAAAGGGCAGCCCTGGAGGAGTCCAACCCTCACTGGGAACAGGTCCGACTTACTGCCGGCTATGCGGACCAGACTCACACTCCTCTGGTACAGGGACTGAATGGCCCTTAACAAAAGACCATCCACCCCGTACTCCTGGAGCGCCCCCCACAGGGTGCCCCTGGGGACACGGTCATAAGCCTTCTCCAAATCCACAAAACACATGTGGATTGGTTGGGCAAACTCCCATGACCCCTCCATCACCCTAGCGAGGGTAAAGAGCTGGTCCACAGTTCCACGACCAGGACGAAAACCACATTGCTCCTCTTCAATCTGAGGTTCAACTATCGACCGGAACCTCTTCTCCAGTACCCTGGAGTAGACCTTTCCAGGGAGGCTGAGGAGTGTGATCCCCCTATAGTTGGAACACACCCTCTGGTCCCCCTTCTTAAAAATGGGAACCACCACCCCGGTTTGCCACTCCATAGGAACTGCCCCCGATGACCACGCAATGTTGCAGAGACGTGTCAGCCACGACAGACCTACAACATCCATTGCCTTGAGATACCCAGGTCGGATCTCATCCACCCCTGGGGCTCCGCCGCTGCGTAGTTGTTTGACTACCTCAGCGACTTCTGCCCCAGAGATTGGACAGTCCGTCCCCAGGTCTCCCAGCTCTGGTTCCTCCTCGGAATGCGCGTCGGTGGGATTGAGGAGCTCCTCAAAGTATTCCTTCCACCGTCCGACTATAGCCCCAGTTGACGTCAGCAGCTCCCCGTCCGCACTGTAAACAGTGTGAGCGAGTTGCTGCCTTCCTCCCCTGAGGCGCCGGATGGTTTGCCAGAACCTCTTTG
>SSNR01000529.1:75810-99643 GCA_006937965.1 Callopanchax toddi
GCTTGGCCCGCCGGTACCTGTCTGCTGCCTCTGGAGACCCACAGACCAGCCACGCCCTGTAGGCCTCCTTCTTCAGCCTGACGGCTCCCCTAACCTCTGGTGTCCACCAGCGGGTACGGGGGTTACCGCCACGACTGGCACCGGCTACCTTGCGACCACAGCTAGCAACAGCCGCCTCAACAATCGCAGAGCGGAACAAGGCCCATTCGGACTCAATGTCCCCCACTGCTCTCGGGACGCGGTCGAAGCTCTGCCGGAGGTGGGAGTTGAAGACCATCTTGACAGGCTCTTCTGCCAGGCGTTCCCAGCAGACCCTCACTATACGTTTGGGTCTACCAGGTCTGCGCGGCATCTTCCCCTGCCATCTGATCCAGCTCACCACCAGGTGGTGATCAGTTGACAGCTCCGCTCCTCTCTTCACCCGAGTGTCCAAAACATACGGTCTCAGGTCAGATGATACAACTATAAAGTCAATCATTGACCTGTAACCTAGGCTGCCCTGGTACCAGGTGTACCGATGGGCATCCTTATGTTCGAACATGGTGTTCGTTATGGCCAAACTGCGACTTGCACAGAAGTCCAATAACAGAACACCACTCGGATTCAGATTGGGCGGGCCGTTCCTCCCAATCACGCCCCTCCAGGTCACGCTGTCATTGCCCACGTGAGCGTTGAAGTCCCCCAGCAGGACTATGGAGTCCCCAGTAGGAGCGCTATCCAGCACTCGTCCCAGAGACTCCAAAAAGGGTGGGTACTCTGAACTGCTATTTGGTGCATAAGCACAAACAACAGACAGGACCCGTTCCCCAACCCGAAGGCGTAGGGAAGCTGCCCTTTCGTCCCCCGGGGTAAACCCCAACATACAGGCAGAGAGTCTTGGGGCTAACAGAAAGCCCACCCCAGCCCTCCGCCTCTCACCCGGATCAACTCCAGCAAAGAAAAGTGTCCAACCCCTCTCCAGGACTCGGGTTCCAGAGCCAACGCTATGTGTCGAGGTGAGCCCAACTATATCTAGCCGGTATCGCTCAGCCTCTTCCACAAGCTCCAGCTCCTTCCCCGCCAGAGAGGTGACATTCCATGTCCCGATAGCCAGTTTTCCCGTCCGGGGATCGGATCGCCAAAGCTCCCGCCTCGGTCTGCCACCCGATCCACAATGCACCGGACCCTTCACTCTCCTCCTGCAGGTGGTGGGCCCACAGTTGGATGAGCCCATGTCTCCGGTTCGGGCTGGGCCCGGCCGGGCCCCATGGGCGAAAGCCCGGCCACCAGGCGCTCGTCCACGGGCCCCAACCCCAGGCCTGGCTCCAGGGTGAGACCCCGGTAACCCTCCGGGCCGGGTACTCAGACTCTTTGATTGTGTCTCCATGAAGGGTCTTCTGAACCGTTCTTTGTCTCACCCCTCCCCTAGGACCAATTTGCCATGGGTGACCCTACCAGGGGCACAAGTGCCCCAGACAACATAGCTCCTAGGATCGTTAGGGCACTCAAACTCCTCCACCACGATAAGGTGACGGTTCAGGGAGGAGGCCAGTATTTGTATTTACAGAAACGTTTAAGTGGTGTTTTTGCATTTTTCAGATCAGCAAACAAAGAAAACCTGAGTAAATACAATAGGTTTTAACTCCTGGTGTCAATAACTACAATCCAGTAAAGATTCTCTCACATCACGTCAGAATTCATGGGTAAATACAGCAAAGGACCCAGACCAGAAGAAATTTGAAAAGGGGCGAATACTTTCTACGATGTAGTTGGTGCCTGACCACTGTCCTTACCTGGTGTCTGTTCGACAGAGGTGGGTCAGGCGGGTCTTGATGGTTCCTGTGGGCTCCAGCAGGTAGAAGCAGGAGTGGACGTGGACCCTGATCCCCTCCACCTGGACCTCAGGATGCTCCGTCGATACAGAGGACAGGAACAAGGGGCCGGAGGACGGGTCCGCCTGCCAGGTCCTGAACAGAAGAACTTATCAATCCTCCTACACATCATCTATGATTTCAGAGAACAACTCTGCAGTAAGTTTTGTTGATGTTTGACCGACTGAACGCAGACAGGAAGTGAGCTAGCATTAGCCTGGACTTCAGCAGCACTATTTTATGTAACAAAATGAATTTAAGTCACTATATTTCAGAACTTTTACTTTACAGAAGGAAGTTGTTTCTTCTTCATATGAGAAAAGTTACAAAAACATTGAATTATCTTTGGATTGAATTTTAGTTAACCCACTATATGATGAAGTATAAAATAAAGAACAGATTTCATAAAGCCCTGATGAGGTGTTTCTACATGTGGTAAAACACATCTGACTTTAGGTTCTCATTGATCCTCTAAAGGAGACCAGAGCTCTGTTCCGGTTAAACCAACACTCTGAGGGTTTGGTGGCTCGTTTTGCCTCATTACCTGAGCAGCAGGTGCTCCTGTGGAGGCTGGGACCCCAGGCCGTGGCCCCGGTCCCAGAGGAGGTACCGGTAGACCTCCTTGTCCTTGGATAGGGTCTGGATGACGGCGGCCTGGTGCAGGTTTTCCTCCCACAGGTTCTGCTCCCTCAGCAGCCGGTGGAGCAGCTCCTGCTGCGGAGCGTCCACCTCCACAGAGCCTCGCCACATCCACAGGGGGTGGCCGTCGCTCATCTGAGGATGAACCGGGAGGAAGAAATGATTTCTGGTGGAGCACGATCCCACATGAATCTTTAATAAAATTATTCATCTGCACATTTTAAATTCCTTTAAAAAAACCCTTCTTGTTACCTTTTTGAAGGCCAGATCCACGTGCTCCGGACCTGGGTGGTTCTCCCAGCCCTCACTTTGCTCCTGGGCCTCTTTCAGGAGCTGCTGAGTGTTCAGCTGCAGCCTGATCCGCATTTCCTCATCCTGAGCCGGTGGTCCTCGAAACTCCTCACACTGGGACCCCTCCGTCAGACCTGGAGCTGTTAAACTCCGACCGGGCCAAAACTCTGGAAGCTGCAGGGAAGATAATCTTCATTCAGGCGTGAACCATCAGCTGGGTTCTCTGCTTGGAGAAATCTGGGCTCACCTGGAAAAGCCTCTGAGCCTCAGTGATCATGTTGGCCAGACCCTGAGTGGCAGCGAGGTTCTCACTCAGGTCCCGCTGGTCCGGGCGGCCAAGACTGTGCTTCCTATGACCCGATCTGCAGCAACAAAATGTTGGTAAATCAAATCAAGCTACTGCAGATTGTTAAATACATCTCAGTCACACTGATAAAGCTGGATCCGGTCCAGTCCCTGAGCATGGAGCCGTTCGGAAACACGACTTCCAATCAAGCAACAAAAGAAGGTTTCTGTCAGCTGAATATGAAAGTCAGCCCACAGAATCATCAGGATATAGAACAGAACTGAAGGCCATGATTCAAAAAACACAAGATGAAATGATGTCAAAGTGGGAGTCGAGTGTATTTAGAGCCTGTTGTGCCTGTCAGCTTTTACACAGGATTTTTTAACAGGTTCAAACAGAGGCTGCTACAGGATCTGAGGATTGGAGGGGATTTCATTTGGTCATTAAAGTGAAACAGCTTTTCTGTACAATGTTGGAACCATTACTTTACTCCAAAAACAGATTGGTTAAGCACAAAAATCAACCCCAGATGAAATGTATAAAGGATTGTCATTTAAAATGAGCTGCTTGCTACAGAAATGACTATTAGAATCCCTCCGGTCTTCATCCTCCTTCATTTTAGTCCAAACTGAACTCTACAGCAGAGCTCTTATGTAACGCTTATGTAACTGTCATTAAATGGGTCACACCCTTTGTTCATTTCCAGCCTTTATGGAGATGAATTTCCATCTTTTTTTTTCTGACACCATTATTATGATAAACAAGAGTTCCTGATTGGTCTGTGGCCTCGCCTCACCTGGCTGCGTTGGTGTCCTTCTTTAAGATACTGAGGTGGAAGAGTGAAGGCGCCAGGCAGACAGCGATGTTGGTGGGGGTCATTTGGTTCTCGTCCACGCAGGCCACCACGTCTCTGAGGAAGAGGAGCAGAATTCGCAACGCCTCCCTGTTCTCATCCGGCAGCAGCAATATGGCCGCCTGAACAGCAATCAGCTGCTGATCTTTTGGGAAATCTAGAATCAGAATTTAGTTTTAACAGGTCGATCTGGAAGTTTAGAGATAAAATCTAGACAGAAAGACATGTAAGTATGTGTATAAATGGAAGTGTATATACACACAGGAAAGAATGCATATAAATATACATATAAAGGTATGTGCAGAAATATGAAACTGTAAAAAATATAAATACATACAAGAGTATGTGTGTTTTTACACAAACTTTCATATCCATTTTATGTGTATAAAAAGACATGAAAGTATGTGTGAAAGATACATATTAAAGTATGTGTATAAAATGCATGTATAAAAATACATATGAAAGTATGTGTGTAAAAGATGCATATGATAGTATGTGTATAAAGATACATATGAAAGTATGTGTAAAAAATGCATATGATAATATGTGTATAAAGATACTAGTGAAAGTATGTTTAAAAGATACATACGAAAGTATGTGTATAAAATGCATGTATAAAATACATATGAAAGCATGTGTAAAAAACTCATATGAAAGTATGTGTAAAAGATACATATAAAATTCTGTATAAAAATAAATATGAAAATATGTGTAAAAGATACATATGAAAGTATGTGTATAAAATGCATATGAGTGTATGTGTATAAAAATATATATGAAAATATGTGTAAAAGATACATATGAAAGTATGTATATCAAAATACATATAAAAGTACGTTTAAAAAATACATGTGAAAGTATGTGTATAAAGATACTAGTGAAAGTATGTTTAAAAGATACATATGAAAGTATGTATACATATAAAAGTATGTGTAAAAATACATATGAAAGTATGTATAAAATGCATATGATAGTATGTGTATAAAATACATATGAAAATATGTGTAAAAGATACATATGAAAGTATGTGTATAAAAATACAGATAAAAGTATGTTTAAAAATACATGTAAAAGTTTGTGTATAAAAATATATATGAAAGTATGTGTATAAAATGCATATGAAAGTATGTGTAAAAGATACATATGAAAGTATGTGTATAAAAATTCATATAAAAGTATGTGTAAAAATACATATGAAAGTATGTGTATAAAAATACCTATAAAAGTACGTTTAAAAATACATTTGAAAGTATGTGTATAAGAATACATATGAAAGTATGTGTAAAAATACATATAAAAGTATGTGTATAAAATGCATATGATAGTATGTGTATCAAAATACATATGAAAATATGTGTAAAAGTTACATATGAAAGTATGTGTATAAAAATACATATAAAAGTACGTTTAAAAATACATATAAAAGTATGTGTATAAAATGCATATGATAGTATGTGTAAAAAATACATATGAAAGCATGTGTAAAAAACTCATATGAAAGTATGTGTAAAAGAAACATATAAAAGTATGTGTAAAAGATACATATGAAAGTATGTGTATAAAATGCATATGATAGTATGTGTAAAAAATACATATGAAAGTATGTGTATAAAATGCATATGAAAGTATGTGTAAAAGATACATATTAAAGTATGTGTATAAAATGCATGTATAAAAATACATATGAAAGTATGTGTGTAAAAGATACTAATGAAAGTATGTGTGTAAAAGATACATATCAAAGTATGTGTATAAAATGCATATGATAGTATGTGTATAAAGATACATATGAAAGTATGTGTAAAAAATGCATATGATAATATGTGTAAAAGATACATATTAAAGTATGTGTATAAAATGCATGTATAAAAATACATATGAAAGTATGTGTGTAAAAGATACTAATGAAAGTATGTGTGTAAAAGATACATATCAAAGTATGTGTATAAAATGCATATGATAGTATGTGTATAAAGATACATATGAAAGTATGTGTAAAAAATGCATATGATAATATGTGTAAAAGATACATATGAAAGTATGTGTATAAAATGCATGTATAAAAATACATATGAAAGCATGTGTAAAAAACTCATATGAAAGTATGTGTAAAAGATACATATGAAAGTATGTGTATAAAATGCATGTATAAAAATACATATGAAAGCATGTGTAAAAAACTCAGATGAAAGTATGTGTATAAAATGCATGTATAAAAATACATATGAAAGCACGTGTAAAAAACTCATATGAAAGTATGTGTAAAAGATGTGTATAAAAATACATATAAATGTACGTTTAAAAATACATGTGAAAGTATGTGTATAGAAATACATATGAAAGTATGTGTAAAAGATACATATAAAATTCTGTATAAAAATACATATGAACGTATGTGTATAAAAATAAATATGAAAATATGTGTAAAAGATACATATGAAAGTATGTGTATAAAATGCATATGAAAGTATGTGTATAAAATACATATGAAAATATGTGTAAAAAATACATATGAAAGTATGTGTATAAAAATACATATAAAAGTACATTTAAAAAATACATGTGAAAGTATGTGTCTAAAATGCATATGAAAGTATGTGTATAAAAATACATATGAAAGTATGTGTAAAAGATACATATAAAAGTCTGTATAAAAATACATATGAAAGTATGTGTATAAAAATAAATATGAAAATATGTGTATAAAATGCATATGATAGTATGTGTAAAAGATACATATTAAAGTATGTGTATAAAATGCATGTATAAAAATACATATGAAAGTATGTGTGTAAAAGATACTAATGAAAGTATGTGTGTAAAAGATACATATCAAAGTATGTGTATAAAATGCATATGATAGTATGTGTATAAAGATACATATGAAAGTATGTGTAAAAAATGCATATGATAATATGTGTAAAAGATACATATGAAAGTATGTGTATAAAATGCATATGAAAGCATGTGTATAAAAATACATATGAAAGCATGTGTAAAAAACTCATATGAAAGTATGTGTAAAAGATACATATGAAAGTATGTGTATAAAATGCATGTATAAAATACATATGAAAATATGTGTAAAAAATACATATGAAAGTATGTGTATAAAAATACATATAAAAGTACATTTAAAAAATACATGTGAAAGTATGTGTCTAAAATGCATATGAAAGTATGTGTATAAAAATACATATGAAAGTATGTGTAAAAGATACATATAAAAGTCTGTATAAAAATACATATGAAAGTATGTGTAAAAGACATATAAAAGTATGTGTAAAAGATACATATGAAAGTATGTATAAAATGCATATGATAGTATGTGTATAAAATACATATGAAAATATGTGTAAAAGATACATATGAATGTATCTGTATAAAATGCATATGAAAGTATGTGTATAAAAATACATATGAAAATATGTGTAAAAGATACATATGAAAGTATGTGTATCAAAATACATATAAAAGTATGTTTAAAAAATACATGTGAAAGTATGTGTAAAAAATACATATAATAGTATGTATAAACATACATATGAAAGCATGTGTAAAAAATACATATGAAAGTATGTGTAAAAGAAACAAAAGTATTTGTAAAAGATACATATGAAAGTATGTGTATAAAATGCATATGATAGTATGTGTAAAAAATACATATGAAAGTATGTGTATAAAATGCATATGAGAGTATGTGTATAAAAATATATATGAAAATATGTGTAAAAGATACATATGAAAGTATGTATATCAAAATACATATAAAAGTACGTTTAAAAAATACATGTGAAAGTATGTGTATAAAGATACTAGTGAAAGTATGTTTAAAAGATACATATGAAAGCATGTGTAAAAAACTCATGAAAGTATGTGTAAAAGATACATATGAAAGTATGTATACATATAAAAGTATGTGTAAAAATACATATGAAAGTATGTATAAAATGCATATGATAGTATGTGTATAAAATACATATAAAAGTATGTTTAAAAATACATGTGAAAGTTTGTGTATAAAAATATATATGAAAGTATGTGTATAAAATGCATATGAAAGTATGTGTAAAAGATACATATGAAAGTATGTGTATAAAAATACATATAAAAGTATGTTTAAAAATACATATGAAAGTATGTGTATAAAAATACCTATAAAAGTACGTTTAAAAATACATTTGAAAGTATGTGTATAAAAATACATATGACAGTATGTGTATAAGAATACATATGAAAGTATGTGTAAAAATACATATAAAAGTATGTGTATAAAATGCATATGATAGTATGTGTATAAAAATACATATGAAAATATGTGTAAAAGTTACATATGAAAGTATGTGTATAAAAATACATATAAAAGTACGTTTAAAAATACATTTGAAAGTATGTGTATAAAAATACATATGAAAGTATGTGTATAAAATACATAAAAAAAGTATGTGTAAAAATACATATAAAAGTATGTGTATAAAATGCATATGATAGTATGTGTAAAAAATACATATGAAGGTATGTGTATAAAATGCATATGAAAGTATGTGTAAAAGAAACATAAAAGTATGTGTATAAGAATACATATGAAAGTATGTGTAAAAATACATATAAAAGTATGTGTATAAAATGCATATGATAGTATGTGTATAAAAATACATATGAAAATATGTGTAAAAGTTACATATGAAAGTATGTGTATAAAAATACATATAAAAGTACGTTTAAAAATACATTTGAAAGTATGTGTATAAAAATACATATGAAAGTATGTGTATAAAATACATAAAAAAAGTATGTGTAAAAATACATATAAAAGTATGTGTATAAAATGCATATGATAGTATGTGTAAAAAATACATATGAAGGTATGTGTATAAAATGCATATGAAAGTATGTGTAAAAGAAACATAAAAGTATGTGTAAAAGATACATATGAAAGTATGTGTATAAAATGCATATAAAAGTATGTGTATAAAATGCATATGATAGTATGTGTATAAAAATACATATGAAAATATGTGTAAAAGATACATATGAAAGTATGTGTATAAAAATACATATAAAAGTATGTTTAAAAATACATATGAAAGTATGTGTATAAAAATACATATAAAAGTACGTTTAAAAATACATTTGAAAGTATGTGTCTAAAAATACATATGAAAGTATGTGTCTAAAATGCATATGAAAGTATGTGTATAAAATGCATATGAAAGTATGTGTATAAGAATACATATGAAAGTATGTGTATAAAAATACATATAAAAGTATGTGTATAAAATGCATATGATAGTATGTGTAAAAGATACATATTAAAGTATGTGTATAAAATGCATGTATAAAAATACATATGAAAGTATGTGTGTAAAAGATACTAATGAAAGTATGTGTGTAAAAGATACATATCAAAGTATGTGTATAAAATGCATATGATAGTATGTGTATAAAGATACATATGAAAGTATGTGTAAAAGAAACATAAAAGTATGTGTAAAAGATACATATGAAAGTATGTGTATAAAATGCATATGATAATATGTGTAAAAGTTACATATGAAAGTATGTGTATAAAAATACATATAAAAGTACGTTTAAAGATACATATAAAAGTATGTGTATAAAATGCATATGATAGTATGTGTATAAAGATACATATGAAAGTATGTGTAAAAAATGCATATGATAATATGTGTAAAAGATACATATGAAAGTATGTGTATAAAATGCATGTATAAAAATACATATGAAAGCATGTGTAAAAACTCATATGAAAGTATGTGTAAAAGATACATATGAAAGTATGTGTATAAAATGCATGTATAAAAATACATATGAAAGCATGTGTAAAAAACTCAGATGAAAGTATGTGTATAAAATGCATGTATAAAATTACATATGAAAGCATGTGTAAAAAACTCATATGAAAGTATGTGTAAAAGATGTGTATAAAAATACATATAAATGTACGTTTAAAAATACATGTGAAAGTATGTGTATAAAAATACATATGAAAGTATGTGTAAAAGATACATATAAAATTCTGTATAAAAATACATATGAAAGTATGTGTATAAAAATAAATATGAAAATATGTGTAAAAGATACATATGAAAGTATGTGTAAAAGATACATATGAAAGTATGTGTATAAAATACATATGAAAATATGTGTAAAAAATACATATGAAAGTATGTGTATAAAAATACATATAAAAGTATGTGTATAAAATGCATATGATAGTATGTGTAAAAAATACATATGAAAGCATGTGTAAAAAACTCATATGAAAGTATGTGTAAAAGATGTGTATAAAAATACATATAAATGTACGTTTAAAAATACATGTGAAAGTATGTGTATATAGATACATATGAAAGTATGTGTAAAAAATGCATATGATAATATGTGTAAAAGATACATATTAAAGTATGTGTATAAAATGCATGTATAAAAATACATATGAAAGTATGTGTGTAAAAGATACTAATGAAAGTATGTGTGTAAAAGATACATATCAAAGTATGTGTATAAAATGCATATGATAGTATGTGTATATAGATACATATGAAAGTATGTGTAAAAAATGCATATGATAATATGTGTAAAAGATACATATTAAAGTATGTGTATAAAATGCATGTATAAAAATACATATGAAAGTATGTGTGTAAAAGATACTAATGAAAGTATGTGTGTAAAAGATACATATCAAAGTATGTGTATAAAATGCATATGATAGTATGTGTATAAAGATACATATGAAAGTATGTGTAAAAAATGCATATGATAATATGTGTAAAAGATACATATGAAAGTATGTGTATAAAAATACATATAAAAGTACATTTAAAAAATACATGTGAAAGTATGTGTCTAAAATGCATATGAAAGTATGTGTATAAAAATACATATGAAAGTATGTGTAAAAGATACATATAAAAGTCTGTATAAAAATACATATGAAAGTATGTGTATAAAAATAAATATGAAAATATGTGTAAAAGACACATATATAAGTATGTGTATAAAATGCATATGATAGTATGTGTAAAAGATACATATGAAAGTATGTGTAAAAGATACATATGAAAGTCTCTGTATAAAAACACATATGAAAGTATGTGTATAAAAATGCATATGAAAGTATGTGTATAAAAATGCATATGAAAGTATGTGTATAAAAATACATATGTAAATATGTGTAAAAGATACATATGAAAGTCTCTGTATAAAAATACTAATGAAAGTATGTGTATAAAAATACATATGAAAATATGTGTAAAAGATACATATGAAAGTATGTGTAAAAAATACATATGAAAGTATGTGTATAAAAATACATATGAAAGTATGTGTATAAAATGCATATAAAAGTCTGTGAATAAAAATACATATGAAAGTATGTCGAAAAATATATATGAAAGTATGTGTAAAAGATATATATCAAAGTATGTGTATAAAATGCATGTATAAAAATACATATGAAAGTATGTGTGTAAAAGATACTAATGAAAGTATGTGTGTAAAAGATACATATCAAAGTATGTGTATAAAATGCATATGATAGTATGTGTATATAGATACATATGAAAGTATGTGTAAAAAATGCATATGATAATATGTGTAAAAGATACATATTAAAGTATGTGTATAAAATGCATGTATAAAAATACATATGAAAGTATGTGTAAAAGCTCATATGAAAGTATGTGTAAAAGATACATATGAAAGTATGTGTATAAAATGAATGTATAAAAATACATATGAAAGCATGTGTAAAAAACTCAGATGAAAGTATGTGTATAAAATGCATGTATAAAATTACATATGAAAGCATGTGTAAAAAACTCATATGAAAGTATGTGTAAAAGATGTGTATAAAAATACATATAAATGTACGTTTAAAAATACATGTGAAAGTATGTGTATAAAAATACATATGAAAGTATGTGTAAAAGATACATATAAAATTCTGTATAAAAATACATATGAAAGTATGTGTATAAAAATAAATATGAAAATATGTGTAAAAGATAAATATGAAAATATGTGTAAAAAATACATATGAAAGTATGTGTATAAAAATACATATAAAAGTACATTTAAAAAATACATGTGAAAGTATGTGTCTAAAATGCATATGAAAGTATGTGTATAAAAATACATATGAAAGTATGTGTAAAAAATACATATGAAAGTATGTGTATAAAATTCATGTATAAAAATACATATGAAAGTATGTGTAAAAAATACATATGAAAGTATGTGTATAAAAATACATATAAAAGTACATTTAAAAAATACATGTGAAAGTATGTGTCTAAAATGCATATGAAAGTATGTGTATAAAAATACATATGTAAGTATGTGTAAAAGATACATATAAAAGTCTGTATAAAAATACATATGAAAGTATGTGTATAAAATGCATATGATAGTATGTGTATATAGATACATATGAAAGTATGTGTAAAAAATGCATATGATAATATGTGTAAAAGATACATATTAAAGTATGTGTATAAAATGCATGTATAAAAATACATATGAAAGTATGTGTGTAAAAGATACTAATGAAAGTATGTGTGTAAAAGATACATATCAAAGTATGTGTATGAAATGCATATGATAGTATGTGTATAAAGATACATATGAAAGTATGTGTATAAAATTCATGTATAAAAATACATATGAAAGCATGTGTAAAAAACTCATATGAAAGTATGTGTAAAAGATACATATGAAAGTGTGTGTATAAAATGCATGTATAAAAATACATATGAAAGCATGTGTAAAAAACTCAGATGAAAGTATGTGTAAAAGATACATATGAAAGTATGTGTATAAAATGCATGTATAAAAATACATATGAAAGCATGTGTAATAAACTCATATGAAAGTATGTGTAAAAGATGTGTATAAAAATACATATAAATGTACGTTTAAAAATACATGTGAAAGTATGTGTATAAAAATACATATGAAAGTATGTGTAAAAGATACATATAAAATTCTGTATAAAAATACATATGAAAGTATGTGTATAAAAATAAATATGAAAATATGTGTAAAAGATACATATGAAAGTATGTGTATAAAATGCATATGAAAGTATGTGTAAAAGATACATATGAAAGTATGTGTATAAAATACATATGAAAATATGTGTAAAAAATACATATGAAAGTATGTGTATAAAAATACATATAAAAGTACATTTAAAAAATACATGTGAAAGTATGTGTCTAAAATGCATATGAAAGTATGTGTATAAAAATACATATGTAAGTATGTGTAAAAGATACATATAAAAGTCTGTATAAAAATACATATGAAAGTATGTGTATAAAAATACATATGAAAGTATGTGTATAAAATACATAAAAAAGTATGTGTAAAAATACATATAAAAGTATGTGTAAAAGATACATATGAAAGTGTGTGTATAAAATGCATGTATAAAAATACATATGAAAGTATGTGTAAAAGATATATATATCAAAGTATGTGTATAAAATGCATGTATAAAAATACATATGAAAGTATGTGTGTAAAAGATACTAATGAAAGTATGTGTGTAAAAGATACATATCAAAGTATGTGTATAAAATGCATATGATAGTATGTGTATAAAGATACATATGAAAGTATGTGTATAAAAATAAATATGAAAATATGTGTAAAAAATGCATATGAAAGTATGTGTATAAAAATACATATGAAAGTATGTGTAAAAGATACATATAAAAGTCTGTATAAAAATACATATGAAAGTATGTGTATAAAAATAAATATGAAAATATGTGTAAAAAATACATATGAAAGTATGTGTGTAAAAGATACTAATGAAAGTATGTGTAAAAAGATACATATAAAATTGTGTATAAAAATACATATGAAAGTATGTGTATAAAATGCATATGATAGTATGTGTAAAAATACATATGAAAGTATGTGTATAAAATGCATATGAAAGTATGTGTAAAAGATACATATAAAAGTCTGTATAAAAATACATATGAAAGTATGTGTATAAAAATAAATATGAAAATATGTGTAAAAAATACATATGAAAGTATGTGTATAAAAATACATATAAAAGTATGTGTATAAAATGCATATGATAGTATGTGTAAAAATACATAAAAGTATGTGTAAAAGATACATATGAAAGTATGTGTATAAAATGCATATGATAGTATGTGTAAAAAATACATATGAAAGTATGTGTATAAAGATACATATGAAAGTATGTGTAAAAAATGCATATGATAATATGTGTATAAAGATACTAGTGAAAGTATGTTTAAAAGATGCATGTATAAAAATACATATGAAAGCATGTGTAAAAACTCATATGAAAGTATGTGTAAAAGATACATATGAAAGTATGTGTATAAAATGCATGTATAAAAATACATATGAAAGCATGTGTAAAAAACTCAGATGAAAGTATGTGTATAAAATGCATGTATAAAATTACATATGAAAGCATGTGTAAAAAACTCATATGAAAGTATGTGTAAAAGATGTGTATAAAAATACATATAAATGTACGTTTAAAAATACATGTGAAAGTATGTGTATAAAAATACATATGAAAGTATGTGTAAAAGATACATATAAAATTCTGTATAAAAATACATATGAAAGTATGTGTATAAAAATAAATATGAAAATATGTGTAAAAGATACATATGAAAGTATGTGTAAAAGATACATATGAAAGTATGTGTATAAAATACATATGAAAATATGTGTAAAAAATACATATGAAAGTATGTGTATAAAAATACATATAAAAGTACATTTAAAAAATACATGTGAAAGTATGTGTCTAAAATGCATATGAAAGTATGTGTATAAAAATACATATGTAAGTATGTGTAAAAGATACATATAAAAGTCTGTATAAAAATACATATGAAAGTATGTGTATAAAAATAAATATGAAAATATGTGTAAAAAATACATATGAAAGTATGTGTATAAAAATACATATAAAAGTACATTTAAAAAATACATGTGAAAGTATGTGTCTAAAATGCATATGAAAGTATGTGTATAAAAATACATATGTAAGTATGTGTAAAAGATACATATAAAAGTCTGTATAAAAATACATATGAAAGTATGTGTATAAAAATAAATATGAAAATATGTGTAAAAAATACATATGAAAGTATGTGTATAAAAATACATATAAAAGTACATTTAAAAAATACATGTGAAAGTATGTGTCTAAAATGCATATGAAAGTATGTGTATAAAAATACATATGTAAGTATGTGTAAAAGATACATATAAAAGTCTGTATAAAAATACATATGAAAGTATGTGTATAAAAATAAATATGAAAATTGTGTAAAGAATACATATGAAAGTATGTGTATAAAAATACATATAAAAGTACATTTAAAAAATACATGTGAAAGCATGTGTCTAAAATGCATATGAAAGTATGTGTATAAAAATACATATGAAAGTATGTGTAAAAGATACATATAAAAGTCTGTATAAAAATACATATGAAAGTATGTGTATAAAAATAAATATGAAAATATGTGTAAAAGACACATATGAAAGTATGTGTATAAAATGCATATGATAGTATGTGTAAAAGATACATATGAAAGTATGTGTAAAAGATACATATGAAAGTCTCTGTATAAAAATACATATGAAAGTATGTGTATAAAAATGCATATGAAAGTATGTGTATAAAATGCATATGATAGTATGTGTATAAAAATACATATGAAAATATGTGTAAAAACTCATATGAAAATATGTGTAAAAGATACATATGAAAGTATGTGTATAAAATGCATGTATAAAAATACATATGAAAGTATGTGTATAAACTCATATGAAAATATGTGTAAAAAATACATATGAAAGTATGTGTATAAAAATACATATAAAAGTACATTTAAAAAATACATGTGAAAGTATGTGTCTAAAATGCATATGAAAGTATGTGTATAAAAATACATATGAAAGTATGTGTAAAAGATAAATATGAAAATATGTGTAAAAATACATATGAAAGTATGTGTATAAAATGCATATGAAAGTATGTGTAAAAGATACATATGAAAGTATGTGTATAAAATACATATGAAAATATGTGTAAAAAATACATATGAAAGTATGTGTATAAAAATACATATAAAAGTACATTTAAAAAATACATGTGAAAGTATGTGTCTAAAATGCATATGAAAGTATGCGTATAAAAATACATATGAAAGTATGTGTAAAAGATACATATAAAAGTCTGTATAAAAATACATATGAAAGTATGTGTATAAAAATAAATATGAAAATATGTGTAAAAATGCATATGATAGTATGTGTATAAAAATACATATGAAAATATGTGTAAAAGTTACATATGAAAGTATGTGTATAAAAATACATATAAAAGTACGTTTAAAAATACATTTGAAAGTATGTGTATAAAAATACATATGAAAGTATGTGTATAAGACATATAAAAGTATGTGTAAAAGATACATATGAAAGTATGTATAAAATGCATATGATAGTATGTGTATAAAATACATATGAAAATATGTGTAAAAGATACATATGAATGTATGTGTATAAAATGCATATGATAGTATGTGTATAAAAATACATATGAAAAAATGTGTAAAAGATACATATGAAAGTATGTGTATCAAAATACATATAAAAGTATGTTTAAAAAATACATGTGAAAGTATGTGTAAAAAATACATATAATAGTATGTATAAACATACATATGAAAGCATGTGTAAAAAATACATATGAAAGTATGTGTAAAAGAAACAAAAGTATTTGTAAAAGATACATATGAAAGTATGTGTATAAAATGCATATGATAGTATGTGTAAAAAATACATATGAAAGTATGTGTATAAAATGCATATGAAAGTATGTGTAAAAGAAACATATAAAAGTATGTGTAAAAGATACATATGAAAGTATGTGTATAAAATGCATATGATAGTATGTGTAAAAAATACATATGAAAGTATGTGTATAAAATGCATATGATAGTATGTGTATAAAGATACTAGTGAAAGTATGTGTATAAAAATACATATGAATATGTGTAAAAGATACAATTGAAAGTATATGTAAAAGACACATATGAAAGAATGTGTAAAAGATACATATGAAAGTATGTATAAAATGCATATGATAGTATGTGTATAAAATACATATGAAAATATGTGTAAAAGATACATATGAAAGTATGTGTATAAAAATACATATAAAAGTATGTGTATAAAATACATATAAAAGTATGTGTAAAAATACATATGAAAGTATGTGTATAAAAATACATATAAAAGTATGTGTAAAAATACATATGTAAATATGTGTATAAAATACATATAAAATTATGTGTAAAAATGCATATGATAGTATGTGTATAAAAATACATATGAAAATATGTGTAAAAGGTACATATGAAAGTATGTGTATTAAAATACATATAAAAGTACGTTTAAAAATACATTTGAAAGTATGTGTATAAAAATACATATGAAAGTATGTGTATAAGAATACATATGAAAGTATGTGTATAAAATACATAAAAAAGGTATGTGTAAAAATACATATAAAAGTATGTGTATAAAATGCATATGAAAGTATGTGTAAAAATACATATGAAAGTATGTGTATAAAATACATATGTAAATATGTGTAAAAGATACATATGAAAGTATGTGTATAAAAATACATATAAAAGTATGTGTATAAAAATACATATGAAAGTATGTGTATAAAATACATATAAAAGTATGTGTAAAAATGCATATGATAGTATGTGTATAAAAATACATATGAAAATATGTGTAAAAGTTACATTTGAAAGTATGTGTATAAAAATACATATAAAAGTACGTTTAAAAATACATTTGAAAGTATGTGTATAAAAATACATATGAAAGTATGTGTATAAGAATACATATGAAAGTATGTGTATAAAATACATTAAAAAAGTATGTGTAAAAATACATATGAAAGTATGTGTATAAAATGCATATGAAAGTATGTGTAAAAGAAACATATAAAAGTATGTGTAAAAGATACATATGAAAGTATGTGTATAAAATGCATATGATAGTATGTGTAAAAAATACATATGAAAGTCTGTGTATAAAATTCATATGAAAGTATGTGTATAAGAATACATATGAAAGTATGTGTATAAAAATACATATAAAAGTATGTGTATAAAATACATATAAAAGTATGTGTAAAAATACATATGAAAGTATGTGTATAAAATGCATATGATAGTATGTGTAAAAAATACATATGAAAGTATGTGTATAAAATGCATATGAAAGTATGTGTATAAGAATACATATGAAAGTATGTGTATAAAAATACATATAAAAGTATGTGTATAAAATACATATAAAAGTATGTGTAAAAATACATATGAAAGTATGTGTATAAAACTACATATAAAAGTATGTGTAAAAATACATATGAAAGTATGTGTATAAAAATACATAAATATGTGTAAAAGATACATATGAAAGTATGTGTATAAAAATACATATAAAAGTATGTGTATAAAAATACATATGAAAGTATGTGTATAAAATACATATAAAAGTATGTGTAAAAATGCATATGATATGTGTATAAAAATACATATGAAAATATGTGTAAAAGATACATATGAAAGTATGTGTATCAAAATACATATAAAAGTACGTTTAAAAAATACATGTGAAAGTATGTGTATAAAAATACATATGAAAGTATGTGTATAAGAATACATATAAAAGTATGTGTATAAAATACATATAAAAGTATGTGTAAAAATACATATAAAAGTATGTGTGTAAAAATACATATAAAAGTATGTGTAAAAAATACATATGAAAGTATGTGTATAAAAATACATATGAAAATATGTGTAAAAGATACATATGAAAGTATGTGTATAAAAATACATATAAAAGTATGGGGAAACAATACATATGAAAGTATGTGGAAACAATACATATGGAAGTATGTGTATAAAATACATATGGAAGTATGTGTATTAAAGACATAAAAGTATAAACAAAAGATACATATATGTATAAAAATACAAAGAGAAGTATCTTTAAATGTACATATGTGTACATGTATGTGTAGAAACAGACATATATGTATAAAAATACAAAGAGAAGTATCTATAAATGTACATATGTGAACATGTATGTGTAGAAACACACATATGTATAAAAATACAAAGATAAGTATCTATAAATGTACATATGTGTACATGTATGTGTAGAAACACACAGATCAGATTAAAACAGGAAGTAAGATTCCCACCATATAAAAAGTATTTGTACATTTGTCTGCTCACATTGGTAAATGTGGAGGAACGTCTCAGACAGTTTGCTGCTGAAGACGGGTTCAGGCAGGTCTCTGAAGTACTGCTTCACCATGTCAGCCACATCAAAGGCTGACTGACCTTCGTACGAAACTCCATCTGGGTCAGACTCCACCATCTCACGGAGGTACTGGATCCGAGACTTCAGCCCCGACTTCCGGAAAAGGCCCACCTGAGCAAGGTGACATTTAGAACATGTCAACTGAACCAATGAGAATCAGTTGACTAGGCCAAGTCTCGTCAGCTGGCTCACCTGGTCCAAACACTCAGTCCTCAGGTAAACCAGGGCTCTGAGGATACACGGAGGAAGTGGTTCTCCTGTCTGCTGGACGTTGACGAGCAGAGGAACCCCAAACACTCGATGACCTTTCACCTCGATCCCCTTGGTTTTCCTCAGAGTTTTAGGAACAGTCCTGGAAGATCAAAGACTTGATTGGGTTCCAGTAATCCCCTGATGTTCAGCGTGAACACGTGAGGAGAGAAATGTTAGGAAGTTTAACATGAACACAGGGAATCTCAACAAGTGGTAGAAAAGCTCCAGTCGGCTGCTGCTTTTGAAGGAAGAGCCAAGTAAACATTTTCTGATTACATAAATCCCCAGTGATCACAGAAATGTGTGTGGAACTCAAATCAGCACGGGAGGAAAAACATGGACGCTCATCAAAGACTTTCTGGATGACTTCGTGTTTCTGGTCTGGTTCTGCCACGTTTTCACAGGAAACAATGTTTTTAGCTCCTGACAGAAAACATTTATGTTCAAAAGGACCTCTAAAGTCTAAACCAAGCTTCCCTCCAACTGGCTCCACGGTGCTTCAGCTTCCTCTGAAACTAAATGGCTGTAAATGCTTTTTTAAATCCCTCCGGTTTTACTGCCACGTCTCAAGAGTGGCTCTTGGAAACAAATGGGTTATTCTGAGGAGAGCGCCTCTGAGCGCCAGCGCCGTCCCAATCAGCAGCTAATTACTGTATTTTTAATCATCAAGTACTTCAGTGATTGCATCATTGAAACAATGACACTTCAGCAGATTGTTGAATCTCCTTTTGATGGAGCGTTTAGGCTGAGAGTGCTGAGCGGACACTTTTTAAATTCAGTCTAATTGAATGTGTTTTTATTCCTGAGGGTTTTACTCCGTTATTCTATCACTTTTCCTGTTTTTTTATTTTAAACGTCAGTTTCTTTATTTTCCATGCATTATACATTTACACATTTATTAGTGAATCATGTTTGATTTATAGGTTTTAAAAACTGAACAAACCATAAATCAGGATTTTAATATTTTAGTTTTTGTCAGAAAACAGATTTTTATTTCATATTAATTCAGTATTTATGTTTAGTGAGGGCCTGCCTAAAGACTCAGAGGCTGTTTAGAGGTTGACGCTCAAAGTGGGCGGGGCCTCTAGAAGCAGGAAGTAATCCTCTGCTCATGACTGGTCGGATCATTTTCAGCTTTAAGGTCACACTGATGATCACTGGATGATAAATCCTGATGAGACTCAGGATTTACCACACAGAACAGAGGATCCTTGATATTCTTGACTGTGGAAACCATGGAAACCAGACCTCCAATGGCTTAGGAGGTCCAGAAACCAAGCGGGGAGGAGGAGGAGGGCCGTGCCGTCGGTTGGAGCCGTATAAAACCATTAGTGCTCATGGTTCAGGGCTCTGTGGTCCATAGCAGGACATTTTCCCTGCAGACCCTCAATCGATTTTTCTTTCTTCACTTCAGCACAGTGGATAAAATCTCTTTAACTTTGAGAAAAGTTGGTTTTGTGCCTCGACACTGAACAATGTCAGAGTTACTCCACAGCTAAACTATTACAGTCTCATAAACTGTTGCTGTTTAGTCACGGAGCGTCTTCATTAGATGGACTGCTCTCTCTGGGTCTCCACAGATAGTTTGTTTCTGAGTGATGAAGGGATGATGAAGAGGTAAAAAGAGGACGTAGATCTGGTCTGTTGTAGTGAAGCTCCAGGTCCACTGGTCAACACTCAACTGCTCCTCATCGAAAGGAGTCAGCTGAGGTGGAGAAAATGGATGGATGATAGATAAACGGACAGATAGATGGGAGGAATGTCTCATTTTTTTCTCATATTTTTTGCCAACTCGTCTCAAAGTTGTCTCTCATTTTTCTGACTCCGAATCTGAGCTGAGAACTTTCCAGTCGTCTGCAACGACTGAATACTTTGTGAGAAAATCTTTTTCACACATTTTCTCTGAACCTGTTGAAAGTTTCTGCTACAGAACAGCGAAGCCCCTGGAGAACCTTCGAGAACATTTGGGGACAACTCCCTCATGATTCTCTGTTTATCGGTGAGATCCTGGATTTACAATCAGCGGGTAATAATCATGTTGTGATTTAACCTCAATATGGTTCAAATTGGTCTTTTTTAAATAGTTTTTTGGTGTGAAGGATGAGTCAGGACTAAAAGCTGAGAGTTGTTTCTGATATAAAACTGATCAGACCTGATGTTCCTCTGAAGCTCCGTGTTCTATAACCTCTACAAACAGGTCAGTTTGAAACAGAAACGGACTCAAAGGAGGGAATGTAAGATGTTTTGTTCTTTCCATGAATCCTCCTCCTGCCTCCAAACGCGTCTGATCCTGATCCTGATCCTGATCCGGGTATCGGTGACGAGTCCTTTCAGGAGGCGTTTGTGTTTCTCACATTCAGCCTCGTCTCGCTGAGCGTCAACGTCTCTAATTGGTTTTCTACCAAAGCAGAAAACAAGTGTTTACACGAGGGTTCGGCAAAGTAAACAAGCCTGTTTTGTACTAATATTTAAAATTAATCTGTCTTAATTTTGCACGAGGACTTAAACCAAAAACAAAGTGTGGGAAGCAGAACATTAATCTCATTAAACCCACAAACTGTGATGATTAACGCGGCGAAAACAACTTCCTCGTCTTCATCCCGTTGAACGGCTGCATCAAAAAACCTTAACCTGAGAGTTTGGGTCCAAAATGGTTTTAAAATAAAAAAGTTAGCTGAGAATTTGAATAAAACGTTTGAGTTTATGGAATAAATATCAGGTTTAACCAATAAACAGTTTGTTTTCTAGTCTAGAAATCTATTTCTATGCTACAGTCGGTCAATAAGGATGAATGCTTTCATTTATTCTGAGGTTTTGTTTTGCAGTAAAGGTGTGCTCACACGTCGCTGAGCCTCCAACGCTCGGTGATGCAAGAGAAACGGGAATGATGAAACTGTAGAAGTTTAGAAAGTGGCAGCTGGAAGGATGCTGCGGCAGAACCAGCAGGGAGGAGCTGAGATTCTAAACCCTGAACCGAACCATCAGCTGCTTCAGCAGGATTCACACGGAGCTGTCGAGAAAACAGAGCCGTCATGCGCTCTGGATGCAGCTACACCTGAGGAAAGTTGGGTAAAACTTTTTAAACCGTGCTGACAAATCAAACCGTGAGTGATGCGACTGACGGCTGCTACGAGCTGCAGCTCGTCCTGTGTGACGGGACGAGGCGGAGGGAGGACATTTATACCCCAAACAAAACCACCCAGATGAAGATCACTTACAGGTTTGACATTTTAGCTCCCTGGTGTGATTTCATTAGCAGTCATAAAGTTTATGAACCCGTTAACTGGCAGGGTAGAGATCACTTTAGTCCCTAAGCACTGAAATTATTTATATGTGACCCCCCCTACCGACCATCAGGATTCTGTTTTATTATATTTATTAACCTTTATTTAACCAGGAAGGTCCCATTGAGATTCTGAATCTCTTTTATGAGGGAGTCCTGGACCTATAGGGCCTGTTGTGATCTGTGGGGGAAACCCGGAGAAAACCCACGCATGCACGGGGAGAACATGCAACTCCATGAAGAAAGGCCACAGTCGGGATTTGAACCTGTGACCTTCTTGCTGCGAGGCAACAGTACTAACCACTGCGCCACCATGCAGCCCGAATTCTGTCTGTGTCAGACCTGTTAGCTGGTTTTAGAAGTCCTCCTATCCTCCACTCATTACACCTGTTTGAACTGGTTACCTGTCCACATATTCAACCAATCAGACTCCACCCTCATCACCATGGAGACCAGAGAGCTGTCTGAGGACACCAGGACTAAACTAAACAGCTGGGTGGGACACTCCAGAGGACTGTTAAGTCTCCTCAGACTGGAGCTCCATGAAGACCTGGTCTGGTGGAGACTCAGTGATCAGGAGAAAGGTGAGGGGTCAGCCCAGACCTGGTCAAAGACCTGAAGAGAGCAGGGACCACAGGGTCAAAGGTCACCATTAGAAACACACTACGCCATCATGGATTAAAATCGGTCGTCCTGCTGAAGCCAGAACATGTCCAGGTCCAGCTGAAGTTCACCAGAGACCAGGAGGTCACTTCTAAGGACTGGATGTTTAGCGGAGTCCATTAAATTCAAGATGGCCGCCACAGCTGAGCTCAGTCGTTTAGAAATAAAATCCATCCTTTAAGGATGCTGGGACTTTTCCTCTCTGATCTGAGTTCAGTTTTTGGATGTTTTTCTAACCAGAACTTGTCACAGAC